>VWYH01003949.1:140044-272683 GCA_013399365.1 Pampusana beccarii | reverse complement strand
GTGCCGCGCGGCGGCCGGGGGGAGGTGAGGCGGGGCGGGGCACGGCAGGCGGCCGGCGGGTCCCGGGCCGGGCCGCTCGTTCCTCCCCCCCCTCCTCACCTGATTGAGCTCGTTCTCGGCGGCGATGCGCAGCTTGGGGTCGATGGTGCCCTTCAGAGCCTGGATGATCCTGTTGGGATCCATCTTCCCCTTCCCTCGCCGGCGGGCAGCGCTTCCCCGGGGGCAGGAGGAGGAAGAGGAGCCGCCGCCGCTAGCGCCGCCGCCCCCCCCGCGCCACAGTCACAGGCTCGTGTCTCCCACCCCCCCTCCCGGTCCCTCTCCAGAGCCATTCACCGGTTTGCGACAGCTGGGTATCGGGAAAAAGCGGCGCTGCTTTACGGCCGCAGCGCCTCCTTCTGGCTTCGTGCAGAGGTCGGCGAGAGGTGGCCGCCATCTTGTTGTACGGCCACAAGCAAGGACGGCCCGTGGTGGGCGGGGTGAGGGGGCGGCCATGTCGTGTCCCGCTGCCTGAGGGACAGAGCGGCGGGGGGCGCTGCTGTCATCGCGGTGTGTGCGGGGCTGGCGGCTCCTCCACTGCCGCCTCTGAGGCACCTGCCCCTTGCTCCACCCCTGGAGATACCAACAGGAGAGTGGGCCGATAGCGAAGCGCTGTCATGGCGACGGAGGGGAGGGTTATTGCCGCGGTTATCCAGGTCCCTCAGGGTTGCGCGCCTGCACGGGCTTAGAACACGCAGGAAGAGGGAAATCTGCCGCAAGGAGCTTCCTAAAATGTGCAGTTAGGAGACACATCACAATTCCTATCATGCTTCTGGTACTTGCCCTCATTGTTATACAGATTAGCAGACCCCGAAATTGTTTATCTTAAGGTATTTGTGTGTGAAAGTGCGTGGAAGGTGCTTTCTACTCAGGTTTGCCAGGAACATAAAAGCACTACTAACTGCAGGCCCCACTCTGATTGTCCAGCTCTGTCCTGTTTCTCCTCTCAAATCCTGAAACATGCGGGTGAACCCAAGGAAGATTCAAACACCGCTGCGGGTGTGAGGTACCTACCAAACGTGCAGCTCACAGACCAACAGCATGCCAGGAAAACCTCACCACTAATATGATCTTGGTGAGCCAAATCCTTCGGTTACTTCTGCAGGTGATGTTTTACATAACATTAACAAACCAGAGATGTTATTAACTGGTGGAAAGAACAGAAAGACTATGTGCTGTGCTTTGGAAGAGTCAAACACAAGGGCAATTACAAGATCATCGCATTAATAAGATGCCTTAAGAACACAATTGGACGTATCATTTGTTCATTGTAATTACAGTATAAAACATCATTTCTCATTATTGCTCCTCAATTAAGAAAACAGCAGTACTTCCCTCAGCTTATGTATTATCTGACCTCTACTGAATTCTCTTCTTAACAATGGGGAATGCACTGAAGTGCCATTTATGGCAGGGATACCCTTCTGTAGCCAAGAGGACTATATGGTGAGGCTTGCCACAACACCTTGACTGCCACTAAATAACCTAAGTTCCTAAATTGTTTACAATGAAAATGTTAAAGCAGATACTACTATGATGATTTCATACATGAAAATTGTCCCTTAATAAGTTTGCTTATAATTAAAAAATAATCTAGCTGTAAAAATGAATTAGACCTACCTAGCATTTAGAGATTGCGTGCGTTCTTGTGGTTTTCATCACTTTTTGAAGTGGTGCGGAACACCTGATCATTATCACTCGAGAGCAGTCTTTCTGTTCTCCAGTAATGCAGCTCTACAGTGTCTAGCAAGACATTGTAGGTACTTTCATTCACCTTTTCATCTCTTCTTAGAAGCATACAAGAGTATATCCAGTAAACACGATATATATAAAACAAAAAACAATGTGAGTGTAAAAAGTATGTCTTGTTCACGATGGTAATTCTTTGCCATTTTGGCTAAGATAATAAATAAGACTAGTTCAGTGAAAACTGCTCATTTTAAAGATCTTGGATCATATTTCATACTAAAACCAAATTAAAGAATACTTCTTGTGCACACAGCCATCAATGAGGCAATGCAAGCAAGTCTCTAAATCAGGTAACATCCATTTCAACAACAGTTATTCCCTTCATAGTATGTTAAGAGTTATTTAGTTGTGGATAGCGTTGTTGCAAGCATCTACCTATGTGCAGGGTTTGATGTTTGCCTGATATTTCTTTCTGTAAAACATGAACCTCCATAGATAACCAGTGGCTATGTTATTCTAAAAATAAGTTGAGGCAGTAGTTGAAATATTTTTCTGTAACTTCAAAAACTTCAGGATGATAGTAGCTATCTATAAGCAAGAACTCATATGCCTTTTTTTGTTAGAGGAAAGATTCTGTTAGTATTTTGGGCTTCATCTACTTCAAAATAATGTGTCCGGAACTGCAGAATGAAGAATCTGAGGTATTCTGAGGTTTTCTTGTCAGCTGTCTAACTCTGCTGGTGAGAGAAGACCCAGTGTGAAAGGGACAAGAGATATACAAAGAAACTAAAAACAACTAAGTGAGATTCAAGTTATACCAGCACACAAGTACAGGAAAGAAAAAAAAAAAAAAAAGGATGAGGATAAAAGGAAGGTGGGGAGATAAGGGAGAGCAAAGATTTTTTTCTTAAAGCTCCAAAACTCTCCAGATGTACTATAACAACAGTTTTATGAAACATCTAGAACACAGAACCATATTTTGGAACTCACTTGCTGAAGCCAAGGATTTTTAAAGCCACAGTAAGTTTGACCTCCTGAAAAATCAGACCAAGTTCCTGGCAGAGTTGCTATCAAGATAACTTGATTAAGTTCAAGAACTTTGGGAGGTGGAGCAAAACGAGAAAAGCCTTACATATTGCAGGTTCCTTAGAATTAGTCCTTTGACTTTTGGTTGTTTTGAAATGCAGGTAGTGTTTTAGCTGAATGCCGTGTGTAACACTCTTTCTGCTGGCTTAGAACAACTGCTATGTTAACCTGCCATCCAAGCTCCTTTAGAATAGCCTCTGGTTATCAGCTGTAGTTAGTAAGAGGTACCCATGGAAGAGTATGACAAAGATGACAATGGTCCTTTGTGTGATGTTCTACAAGCTAAAAGTATGCACTGTTCTCAATATGGGGTGTACTTCATTGTAGTGAACTAAGGACAAAGTGATTGGATCTGTACTTAGCATAAAGCCTTCATTCCATATCGACCACAGCCCTCACTCATCAAAGACCCAAACAGTCCAAAAGCTGTGTGAACTAGTATTTTCCAGTCAAATTAGTACTTTACAATCTTTTTTTTTCAAGTACATCACCACCTGGAAATGCTCAGTCAGCAGATAAACTTTTATAAGCTTTTTCATGCTTAATAGAATTGTTTATAGTTGGGAGACTATATAGTTGGGAGACATATAGTTGGGAGACTATATAGTTGGGAAACAAGACATAAAATTAAGTTGATCAGAGACTTGTGAACAAGTGCATAAGTTCATTTTTATCTGGTTATGGTACAGTACATCTTCAGTTAGAGTAAACAACAGACTTTTCATATCCTCCACAAGACTCTCAAACTTAATTTTCTCAAAAGACCTGCATAGATTTGACAAAGAGCTAGCAAGGGTGATCTGCAGCAGATAAGCATATGCCAGGTTTCCAGAGACAAGGCTTTGATCAGAGTTAACATTTCAAAGCCATCTTCCCCACTTTTTTGTTGAAGCAGCTGCAAATAATTTGTGGCAGTCAGGGCAGAAAAGGCACATAAACTGAACAGGTGCACCAGAGCAGTGACATTCTCTGCAGCACCACTGCAGCCAGCAGGAGGGAGATGTCCTTTGCTGCAGGAAGTTAGCCATGGCAATTCTGGTAGGTCATTCATGGCCTCCTCTCACTTCCATGACCTGGAAAAAAACACGGAAGTCACAAGTGCATTAGTACTTTGAAAACTTTAAAAAACACTCTGCCATGGTTTAACCCTGGTAGCCAGCTCAGTCTCACACAGCCGCTCACTCACTCGCCTCCCCCTGTCCCCTCCCGGTTGGATGGGGAGGGGAATTGGAAGGGCAAAAGTGCAAAAACTCGTGGGTTGGGATAAAGACAGTTTAACAGGTAAAGCAAAACCTGTGCACACAAGCAAAGCAAAACAAGGCATTCATTCACCACTTCCTGTGGGCAGGCAGGTGTTCAGCCACCTCCAGGACAGCAGGGCTCCGTCACATATAGTGGTTACTTGCAAAGACAAAATGCCCTTACTCTGAATATCCCCTCCTTTCCTCCTCCTTCCCCCAGCTTTTATTGCTGAGCATGATGTCATATGGTCTGGAGTGTCCCTTTGACCCGATGTGGTCAGCAGTCCTGTCTGCGTCCCCTCTCAACTTCTTGTGCACCCCGAGCTCACAGGCTGGTGGAGCAACATGAGAAACAAAAGGTCTTGAGGCTGTGTAAGCACTGCTCAGCAATAACTAAAACATCCCTGCCTTATCAACAGTGTTTTGGTCATGAATCCAAAACATGGCACCATAGCAGCTACTCCGAGAAAAATTAACTCTGTCCCAGCCAAACCCAGTACACCCTCCTATTTTAGAGTCATTCCAGTATTTCACTGAAATCGGAGAAGGAAATATGGAAATTCGCTCACTCCAAATCTAAAACTGGTGTTAGTTCCTTACATTTTATCTTCAGCAGGCTGCACAAGATAACTAATCTGGAGAGAATTTAGGGGATATCTGATTTGCATAGCAAAAGACAGCAATAGGAAGTTAGCAGAACTATGGTGCCGTCTTGTATGTATTAATTAGACCTGATGATCATCTCTATATGATGAATGCATGCTACTTGGTACAACAACTCAAGCAACTTCATTTAACAACTATGGAAGCAAAAAGTACTGGCAGACAGTATTTACATTAAGTCTATACTGGTCTTACCGCAAATATTTTCAAGTTGTGAAACTCACCTGTTCAGTTCTTCACTCAGAACTAGAATATGGAACTAGGTCCTTAGTCTGCATGTGCTGAGGTAACTAAAACTGTGTTGGCAAATAATGCACTGAAATACTCTAAAGTACTTTGAGAAATTTTCAAAACAAGTATTAATCTAGAAAAACAAAGAATGAGGATTCAGGTATCAATAGCTTAGTGTTTATCATTGTGGGAAATCATGTGAAGTCATATTTCTAGGTGTTTGGAAGATTAGAATAGAAATTTTCTACCAGTGGATTTTGGCCAGCTGCTAGTGTGGAAAGCAGGTGTATAGCTTGGTCTTCTGCAGTATTTTTTTTAATGTAGCCTTGACATTGAAGGTTCCCTACTAGCCTTTTGAGCTGCACAAGAATGCTAGAGGATAAAACTGATGTGTTCAGTTACTGTATGGAATAGAATTGTCGAATGGTGGGTTGTTTTAATAACCAAAATCAAGGGAAAACCAGACATTTTATTTTAAAGTAGCTGGTACTGCAGAGATGATTCCAGTTCAGGCTGATAAAGCTTACGAAAGTATGAAGTCTTTTAAAGCCATCCATTATAGGGTTTACAGTCAAGTTTAATATCACGAATGGCGTAATGATTAGATTTCATGTTTCACCATCTCTTCTTGGTTTTAAAAATCCCTTTTATACAGATGGATAACCAGCTCTGAAATTGAGGTGCTTACCTCAGCTATCTTAAATATATGCAAGCTAGAGATATGTAAGTTTTGATAGATCTGCCAAGAAGGAAAAAGACCTGCCAGATCAGTCTGAAACGAAGTGTAACACGGGTCCACTGAGCAGCTGTCCAGACTTGATTGAACTGGAACATTAGAAGCAACATGTCCTTCATGGATTCACAGTAACCACATCTGACACTGCCAAAGGCCAAGCTCATTAGCAATGCTGAGAAGTACTAGTAACTTGTTCTTAAAACTAAGAAAGCTATCATACAAATACATACAATAAACCCAAGATAGATAAGTTGCATGCTAAATTAAGAAGTCTGCACTAAGGCAGCCTGAGGCACAAGGGCTACCCTGCTACTATACACAGAGTATAGTAGGGCTTGTTTACTAGTCCCTACACAGACAGCCTGGGAGAAAAGTGACTGGGTCAGTGCTCTAAATGTCTAAAAATCCAGAGTTTCAGGTCTGCTGGAAAAGCAACAAAGTCCATCCACAGCTACAAAGCTACTGCAAGCTAGAAGTTACCCCTAGCACTTAGGCCTGTCTACTATATTCCCATATTTATACACAAGGAGAGTTAACAGTTTGAGAAGACAGTGCTAGTTAAACTTCTGCCACTTAGCCTTTGAGTGATCCAGAAGTAAGCTTCTTTATAGGCTAGAGTCAGAATTAGCATGTTTAAAAATACACAATCAAGGCTTAGTATTCAATGGCTAAGGCTTGATATTTTTGTCTGTAGTGGTAAAAAAAAAAAACCACCAACTAGGTTCCCTAAAGCTTTATCCCAAATTTTTCATCCTGGAACTAAAAGAAATTAAACCAGGACTTGCATTAAGATCACCCTCTAAAAATTTATATGAAAAAGAAATGCAAGCCTGGAATAAAGCCAACATCTTTCTGGCAGTGACTTGATGAAGTCACACCAGACAACTTTTGGTAACTGCATCGTAGCAGGGGAGAACTGCTTACAGTGGAAGTTGTGAAACTGGTTACCAGGAAACAACAGCTTTATACCAGGTCTGATTTAGGTTTTTACTTTCATTTAAATAAGCAGAACTGCTTTTACTCTGCTGTAAAGTTCTTTGCAGAGTTCTAGTTCACCCTTAGATACACCAGTCAGGCTTTTGCACTATCTACCTTAGTACACTCAAAGTACTTCCTACTGTTAAAGCAAACTATTGAAGCTTTTAGAACTGTTGAAGCTTCTAAAAGTAAAGCCAGTGACCTACAGTCTTCCTACTAGCTCATACTTCCATTTTAAATACTGAAGTGCTTTATAGTACATGATGTGCTGCACCTTAGACAAGGACATACCTCATGGCTTTTCCATTCTCAGGCCACAAGAGATTGCTGGTCACACAGCCCTTGAGCTGTAAGAAAAGAATTTCTTAAATGCTTCCTAGCATGTGTGTTCAGGTTTGATTTAAAACACAAGCAGTGGGTTCCAACTACAAATAAAGTTCCTTAGCTCTCTGAAGAAAACTTGCATTACAATCTGATTCAAGTCTCATGGGGGAGTGAAGCCATACATGTTTGTGCTTCATGACAGTCAATTTTAACTTAGTATATTGCAGCTGAGTAACAAACAGTGTGAGCCAGCCCTTCAGTGACTGTTTTGAGGTTTAAAAATTTCAGCTACTTTACTGCTGAAGGACAGGTGATGTGACAACACTAGATTTCGACAGCACGTGCATTTAAAATAAGTAGTCCTAACGAAGTCTATAGCATTTCACTTTAATTTTGACTTTTCAGTTGAAAAGGAAGCAGGTATATAACTCTTGAATTCCATTTGATCAATAGAACACTCTTGAGAATGGCATCAAACAAAAACTAAGTAAACAAGTAATCCCATTTAATCTATACAGTTTATCCTGAATCACTGAAGGACAAGTTCTACGTAACAGCATGCATGTACACCCTACATCAGGAATAAGCTCTATTTGATATATTTTTAAAATAAAGACCACTGGCAAGATTAATACTAAAATGCATATTAACTTGTTTTATTGAGGCACAACAAGGCATTGTGAATAGCCCATACTCAAGGCAATCAATAGTGTAGTAAGCTGGACATTAATACAGTTTAGGGTAAGTGCAAACAATATACATTCACAGCTTTACTAGCAAGGCTACATCACAACTGATAAAGTGCCAAATTAGTGCTGATTCAGTACCCCAACTCCATGATTTCACCTTGCACAACAGGACCATCATTTCCCCCAATAATGGAACCACATATCTTCTATAAAGTCAGTAGTAAGTGCAAAGCTAGTCCCACCCCCCTCCACCAAGGTGTTTGGAGCAGCTCTTTTGTAAACATTGCACTGGATTTTTAGTCCTGATAAAGGAGGTATCCCGAAAAGGTGGAGTATTTCCAGCTGCTTCCATAGATGGCTCCCCGATGCAGACGCAACCAGATCTGATCTCCCTGGAACAGCTGCAGGACCGCATGGTTACTGGCTGTTTCATGATCAGGAGCCCCATCGTTTGCATATGCTGACACCAGGACCTCTTCATTCTTCATGAGATTCACATACAGGGGAACATTTACAGCCAGTTTCAGCATGTGGAAGATGAAGACATATGTACCATTCACTGGACAGTTGAACCTACCAAGCTGGATATCAAAAGTTTCTCCAAGGTTGTTGAGCAACAGATCAAACACAATTGGCTGGTCTAGAGTTCCAGGGGCCAGGTTAGATGTTCTAGCAGCAGAGAAGGCAACTCTCATCTGCTGCGGGAGGGGGTAGACATGCACTGGTAGTATGGCGGCAGCTTGACTCGTCACTGGCACATCAACAGGGGTGATGCTGCGGGAGTCTCCCTGTCCAGAGTCCCCACTGTTGAAGGTTTCATTGTCTCGTTCTGGACTGCTCACCTGAGAGGAATCACTCCACCCCGCTGTTAAAGATCATTAGCAATGATAAATAAGTGTTACAACAGAAGGATACTCTTAAACCTGTGGGCATCATCTTAAGCAGCAACTGTATGGGCTTTGCAACAGATTTGACTTTTAGCTACAGGAAGTTAAAGTACCCTAGTGAGAATAGAACTTTGAAGCTGGTTTACATTCATCACACTTGCATTCAGCAAGACGGACCATCATTTAACTATGAACGACGACTTTTCATACTTTTAATAAGAGAGAGCAGTAGCTTGCAGTAGTTCTAGCTTTAGTATTGCTATATACATTATTATTGAAAAAAGCATATGCTAACTTTTGAGTGGAAATAAAAATGTAATTTCTGAAAAAAAAAGGCAAAATCATCAAGAACTAACTAGTCATTTAGTCACCTTCAAGACCTGAAATTTCACTTCAAGTTCTTTCAATACTGTTCTTCTGGAGTTGTTTCCTTAGTAGGTCATATCAACTTATGGTGCTAAAATATTTTAAGTCTGAAGAACTAGAATTGCTTTTAAGCATTCTCTACCCTACTTCCCAAAATGAAGATGTTTATCTTTCCAAATATACAAGTTAAAAGAGTCTAGAGATCTGAGACATTTAAAGCAGTCACCCTCAAGCTGCAAACCATTGTTATTTCCACTGGAAAGCAACACCTTAAGATAACCAATAAAATTAAGTAACATTGCTGTGATATCTTAATGCTAACAAGAACTTTTCTCAACTGTTGACTCACCACAATTTCTTCTAATTCTCTTTTTCTGAAGTATATCTAGTCCTCCCTCACACTGAGGGAAGACCTGCTTTATATTAAAAGTTTCCATATGCCATAATTTCCCTTTATTCTTTGTAGTGATCCATCATTACTATTCATGTCACTTTTCACCTATAGCACTATGAGTCCAGCTTTTTCCAGCACATACAGTAGGATTTAAAAAAAATCTTGTTCACAACTTTTCAAAATACATGCTGTTCATGCTTGGATTGAAACGGCTAGTCTTGTGTATTTTATTTTTTGTGCTCCAGCATGGAATTACAGAGTAAAGCTGTATTTCCAAACAAACTACTTTAATAGAAAAAGTTATCTTACAAATTTTCTGGGATCTGATAGCTTACCCAGAATCATGCAATTAAGGGAAGATGCCAAATGCAACATCAGAACCACCCTGTGTGTGTTTTCCTAGTAACTTTATTTGTGAAGGCAGCTCAGTAAGGTACCATTGTGTCAGAACTCCAACATGAGGAGACACCAAACTGAGAACAATGAAATTAAATCTGCTGCTATGCAAAACTAAGAACAGTACTTAAGCTTCCATCTAGCTTGGTTAATTTATACCAAGCTTGATCTGTTTGATCAGTGATAGTACACTGTTTTCCTCACTATTCACAATAACACTATTTCAGCATCTGCTGTGCACATGCACGTAAGTATGACTGGGAACCTTACGGTAGCCTTACCTCTTGAATTTGCTCGAGGACCACTGGTTATCCCACCTCGTTTATAGCACTGCTGGTAATTAACATCCTAAAAGAGAACAGAAGTATTAGTAAGATGACCATAAGGAAATCTGAAAACAAGTGGGGCTAACGAATACAGTATTTTTTCATTTGCACAATTAATTCAAGGTCTAGCATAAACAACGATGGAATTCAGAATTAAGATGTAGATAAACAGCCTTATTTATGGAAAATGCACAATACCTTGTAAAAAATTGAGAGCTATTTCAATGCCAGTTCTAGCAAATTAGCTTCTGAACTATACACTCAGTTCAGTTCACTGAGCAATACCTTAACTCTCGGGTCTGGTACAGGAGAATATATTTCATTTCAAAGCTGAAGACCCTCCTCCCAGCAGGAAAGTTTGCTTTCTTACATATTGTTTTGTTTATTTTTTTTTTGCCTAACCACATTCTCAGTCTCTTTAAGAGTTCATTATTTTATACTACATAGGCATTGAGTACCGACTTTAAACTCCACAGTAAAACAGACTCATTATACCACATGCTATTTGCCATCTGTTTGCATTTTGGAGATTCCCTTCAGACTAAAATCAACCTGTCATACAGAGATGTTATCTGTCTGAACCAACTTCCTATTTCAACTGCTGTCTACTGTTCAAAAAAAGAGTTTTGTCTAGGAAACAGAAGTAACCTCTAGCTTGTAAGGAATAGTTTACCTGTTAAGATAATGAAGAGCTACAGTATTAGACTTATCTCCCATACAGTGCTCCAAAGGCTACTGGAAACAAAGTCAATACTCACCCTTTGAGTATAAGACATTCCAGCATAATCTCTACCAGGGAACTGCAGCTGGCCATAGCTGCCATTAGTGATTGAAGGTGAGCCTCTGTAAGCATCAAAACCTGTCCACATGAAGTTGCTTGATTATTCAATGTCATTCATTGTTTGTTTTACAGCACAAGTCCAGAATACAACTAGAGCTCCTTTTGGCAATTATGTCTATTAAGTTATGCAATTACACATCTATTCCTTATTTCAGAATTTGTAGCAGGGTCTCACTACTCCTATAAAGAATGCACTTCATGAGCTACTCAGAACTACCCACTATGAATGTATCAAAATTACATGTTTGAAAGTATTAACATCAGAATTTAACAACTGCCTGTTTGATACTAATGGGACTTGAAGGAACATCTGAATAACTTGCTAAATCCAGAGACAGAATTTAACATAGAATTAATACCTTTTAATTTTTGCTTTTACTGTTGTACACTTAGGTGCTACTATAATATTTAGCCCCTTTAGCTATTAGACTAAATACCAAAGAGGAGCTGCAAGCAGTTTAGTACCAGACACTACCAAACCCTTAACTGCTAAGTTATAACCATACAACTCATTGGCTGGTACACATTCCTACAAGGTATTGAGTAGGCTCAGCCCAATAACTGAAACAGCTATGACAGACTAAAGACCCTTCCATTTCAAAGTGAAACAGGCCACAGCTACCAAGAACCTTAAGTTAGTATCTGCTTAAAGTCAGCTGAAACTTTCTATGGTATTTCAGGTAGCGGCAGAATAGCAACTGACTTGCACAGACCAAACAATCCTCCTCTTACAACTCTTCAGTTCATTATTAATCCAGAAAGACTCCCCACTATTGGGAACCTCTCCTCATCCCAGTTTCTCCTGGTAATATTAAAGGCAGCAACACTAAGCAAAGAATATAAGCAAAGAATATCTTGTTTTGAGCAAATACTGCAAGTGACATCTGATGAGAAAAATATCTGCCCAGAATGTTAGCAAGACAGATGCCAAGAGAAAGAATACAGGGGTTAAAAGTTCAGAATGGTAAATGAAATAGCAAGCAGAAAAGTCAATATAATTAAGTAATCCTATAACCCATTAGAGAAATTTTCTACTTTCATAAATAAAAAGGCTATGAAATTGCTCTGTCAGTTCACCTGACACCCAAAGTACAGGGACTACAAAAAAACCAGAATGAACTTGCTTAAATTCCACAACAGAAGACTCCATTTTCTTCACATTGCTCTTAAAGTCTTGTTTTAAGAAGTTTCACATATAGAACCTAAATTTAATACCATGTTAAATCATGTTCTAGCATTACTATATTAGTGGGTTTTTCAGTTTGTTTTTTTAAGGTGGTAGTAAATACAGACATACCTTTGTATCCACCAGGGGAACGATATGAATTAGCCAGTGACCTTCCACCTCTAGCAGATCCTCTGACAGACCCACGACTGTTAAGGTAAGGCTGAGGGGGTCTGGGAATAACATTAGTCTGTGCTGGATAAAAGGCAAGGCTACCATTGCTAACAGGAACTGCTCCATCAGGTTGATAATTCACTGCTTAAAAAGAGAAGGTATAGATGAATACTTTTGTAACTGCAATAAGTTACAACACCTAGAAGGGAAGCAGTTCAGAGACTGATTAAGCTGCTCTGGATATGCTGTTCTTGTGCCACTTCACTACTCCAAATAGGATGGGGATCCTCCCCTTTGTTCTATAGAGCTTGATGCTTGTTATTGTTGACAGCCCAGGCTCAGCAGAAGCCTCTAATGCATTCAACAGGATTCAGTTGTGCAGGTGAGAGCAAGCTTGCTAACAGCATGAAGAATATAACTAAGCTCAAATAAAATGCAGTAACACCTAATTGAGAGTTTTCACTTAGAACCAACACTATTCTACTAGCGAGACCTCAGTGGTCTATGTAATAAAGCAGATTACCTCAGTGTTAACATCCTTTGAAACGAAGAAACAAACTCAGTCTTATCTGGATAGCAATAAGACAACTGTAGAAAGCTATATATTTTTTGGGTTCAGTCTCTTCAGCAGACATTCCTACCACATGTCATTAGGCAGGTCAGCCCCAAGCAACAGGTATTCAAGAATGCTTTTCACTCACAGGGTGGCTGAGTGGTCATCTTTAGATACAGACCTTGCAACAATGAATGCGTTTCCACACATGGATATAAACTATGCTTTATATCAATCTACAAAGCTTGAAACTGATCCAGAGTGTCAGTCTAAACCCCTTTCTCAAGTCTGTGCAGAATCACTGCACAAGATTAATCAAAAAATCATGATGTTCCATCAAAAAAACAAACTGTACAGAAGGCTGATCACCTGGAGTCTCAATGAGGAGAAGGAACATTCAAGCTAAACGTGCTTTCCTCACTGCTATACTTATGCAGAATGACTTCCAAAGAAGAATGTGTCTCACTGACTTCATACAGTATCAATCTGCTTCTACTATAATTTCTAAAAAGAGTCCTCTGGCAGAAAGACAGTAATTTTAAGTGACCTTGAGTCACTTGATTAGCTATAGTCTTATAAATCCAGTTTCCTAGCTGCCAGCTTCCTTTCACCCTGGAATCTGTTTCAAGCAAATTTAGGAGCTAGTCTCATTTCAATTTCTTAATGTCAGCTATATATAGTCACCTGGTACAGTAGCTGGACGTCAAGCAGGTTAGTTTTGTGCTGAACAAGGTAGCTCAAGATCCCACTTATCAGAAATTTAGTAATCTTCAGGTCAGATGCTCAGACTCAAGCAGCTAATAAAATCAGGACTAGTAAGAAGTCAGAGCTATATAAACTGAAGGAGGATTACATTTTTGCTGCAGAGTAGGCCTTTGTCAGCTTGCACCTGCTTTAAGCTAGAAGTACATGAACAGTTCCTGCAGCTCAGCTGATTTACCTCACTGAATTACAGGAACTTGTGACTGAGGCCACCTAGTTAGGAAACAAGCCTTCCTAGGTAACAAACAAGTGACAAATGTAGGGTATAATTACAAACAACATGGATCTCTGCTACAGAAAGTTAGAACTTCAACATCACAAGATACAGCTGGAATATTAAGTAGGTGAGACAGATGTGAGCTGTCAGTAACATCTAGAATAGTTATGTCTAATATAGCAAGGTGTAATATCCATGTGAAGATTTTGGCAAGTACTAGTACAGTCAAAATCAGCCACATGTCCTACAGTAATTGTATTGTGAACTGTAAGTTCAAAGGGAAAAATACCAGCACATTCTTAAAACAAGAATATTCTAAATCCCAAACAGCTCTCAGATAACACATTTTAGTCTTGTACCAGTAGTATAAAAAAAAAACTTACCACTTTGAGTAATTCACCTCAGCACTGAAAGCTTATACCAACTCTTATTTAGCACCCTGAAACTCCCAGCACTGCAGACAACACTAGTGTCTATTACCAGAGACAAAAATGAATGGTTCCAAATGAAGTATTTCATCACTGCTTCAATTTGAAGCAAACACTTGTTTGACTCTCACAGGTATCACTGCATACTTGAGTTTGATAGGTGAGACATTATCAGGCCTTTAGGTGACACTGTCCATACAACTAGTACAGAAACTAGTTTGAAGCAGCTTGTCATCCTGCTAGCAGTTTTGAAATCAAGTTTACATACCATCAGCTAGAGTTGATGTAACCATAATGTTAACAGGTGCTACATAAGTGGTTCAGAATTTCACTTAGAAGAACCTGAATATACTCACAGCACATTAATGAATTAAAATACTACTATAACCTGAAGAACTTTAAGGACTGCTTGAAAAACAGAAACAGGTTCAATTCTCACCTGAAGACAGAGATTCTTGTGAAAGAGAAGTTTGTTCTGCAACATGAGAAGACTGCAACTGGCATTGAGGAGGAGTTTGTGTACTTGCTGTAGAGAAACTCTGGTTATATCCTGCTGAATATGAAGAATCCTCTTTAATCTCCTGGTCTTTACGTGGAGGCAGTGGTGCATTGACTTTAAATACCTACAACATATTTCAAGACAAGTTCTTAACGCTACCAGATAAAGTCTCTGCCTAATGCCACCACCCTGCTATGCTGCGGTTTAAATCCATCTGCCAAGACCAGTTTCTAGAACACCAACTGCTTCTTAGAAATAATCAAGAACATTGTATTTCAACACAAATTTTTCCTTATCAGTAAGCATCTAGAACTTAATATTTACATAGCTGCTACCCAAGAAATGCAGCTTGATTGATCATAGCTACCATGTTTGATCAAAAGAACAGCTACCATACAGTAAGTTATTTTGCTTCTGTGGTAAGTTGACTGTTGCGTTGATTCATTGAGTACCTGTCCTATAGCTTTTGACCTGAATCTGGGACAGCCTATACTCAGATGAGATATTCATGTTTGAGAAGACCTGGGGTCTTTATACCCATCTTGGAACCTGGTGCAACTGTACTATCCACTTAAATAAATACCATATTAGACAGCCTTAACCCCTATGAAAAAAAAAATTTAAAAAAATCAAACCTCAGCTTCCATATTCTTGTTTTAAGTTCCTTCAGAGTAAACATGTAACCTAAGTAACCCAGTCTTATAATACAATTATTATGTTACAGCCTGGGCAATAGGGTGATGCACAGATATTACTGTTAGATCTAATCAACCAGAGTTCAGTCACTCCAGTGACTATTTTATAGCCAATAACCCAAAACTACCAGAACTAATGCTGGTCAAGTGACAACTAGTATCAAGATCAAATAGGAAAAGTCTGTTTTGAGTAGAAGGTTCTGAATTTCATATAAAGAGTTGTCAGCAGTACTGAGTCTAGAGATATCTAAACATTTTCCTAGATTATAAACTGAAGGCAGACCAGGCAATACAAACTACAGCTAGATACAAGGAGCAGCTTCACAGTTCTTGCCATTTGCAGAAGCCTATAGTTACAATGGGAAATGAACACTTTTTCTAGGGTCAAGAAGCCAAGTGTTTCCTCTAACAGGGAGCCAACACAGAACCCCCTCATGATACTGAAGTATTGAGTATAAAGCTTGAACCATTATAAAATAACAAATTCTAGTTCTGATATACCACAGAAAGTGATCAAAGTGATCCAAAGCAATCCTCTTTCTGAAAGCAATTTGAAGATGCTGTGCAATCAGGCGTCAACAGCCACATCTTGGACTATTTGTAGCAAATAGTCTACTTGTTCCTTCCAGTAGGGGTTACAAGGTAGAATTCTAATCCAAGTACTTGGGCTACAGGTAGGATCAGACTTTAAGCTCCCATAATCACAATGGCAGCAACAGGGCATTCAGAAATCTGAGGACATGTAATCAGAGGCTTCCATTACTGTCACCGTACTCTCCTCTTTGGCAAGAAACTCTGGCTCCTGCCTATCTACTGAAATCCAATGGCTGTGCTTTCCTGGCAGCAATGAGAATCTACACAATGTAGAGGAAAAAACAAAACCAAACAAACACCCACACCATGAGGTTAAAGACTGCCACCACTACAGGAGTAATTAACATCCTAGCAATTTAGTGACAGATGTTTGCCAGTTTGACCCAAAAATCCCAAGAGAAATCTTTAATGTTTAACGTCTCTGAAAACACCACAGCATTAATTCAAGTGAACTTCCAGTTATACCATTTTGGTCAAAAGCGCTCTCAGCACAGTCACTAAGACCAAAGCTCCACACTTATGTTGTGACAGATTGTTTTTCTTGCAGACTAGGTCCCCAGAAAGACTCCAGGTTCTTTGATCATGGCATGCTGTTACTTCTCCACTTCCATGAAAAGTCACCACCCAGACACTTAACATAATTTAAATAGACCTGGCTTAGAAAAAAAACACCTCCCTTACCACCACTTGCCTTATTTATAATGTATATCAAAATTGCATACCTCTGAGGTAGGTTCTGCTTGAACCTCTTCTACTAGTACAGAAAACCAAGGAGAAAGTCACAGTAGTGATTCACTACAGTCCACACCAGAATATCAAAGATGTTTTAGTCATTATTTCCTGTGCTCTCAAAGGCTATTAGCTACCTTCTTCCACCAAATCCTACCACATGTCTCAATACTGCAAGATGCAGATTGTCCTGCACGTTGTGGAACTGCACCAATACATTTGTTAGAGTGGAGAACACCTTTAGAAAATCTTAAAGGACCTATTTTTCTAAGCTTGCTTTTGAGCAAGAACATTAATGAAGGTTTCTAGCATCTTCTGAAGAAGGTAAAGGAACAGATAAGCTCAATTACAGGGAAGGGAACATTAGCAACTAAATGGGCACCCTTCCTCTGAGTCCCTCTAAGCTTGCACTGCAGATTACTGGACAGTAGCAATGTTGGAGAACATTAGTAATGATGTATAATCTGAAAAAATAGTATCTACTTGCAAGAAACACCACTTAGTCTGTGTGGACTGTTCCCTATACATCTATATTGACTACTTTTTAACACACTAGGATAGCAAGCTACACCAATCTTTATCAAGGATACATTTTCCATTATTCCAGTGGACTGAGTTGACTGAGTTTTATCCCACTAAAGCAAACAGTTTAAAAAGCAGCAAGACAGGTTCAGTCTTCAGAAAGCTTTTAGTCCTGACAGCTATATGCTTTGGGATTCCCCCTCTCCTCTGCAGCCTTTATTATTTGAAATTTATGCATAAGAACAGTTTAAGTACAGTCAACTTTACCTTTGGGCAGAGCTATAAATCTGTTGATTAAAGGTCTGACTTCTCCCTCTTAGTTTTTTGAGACTGTTAACCCAATATTAGATTTTTGGACTACAGAGAAAGAAGAAAAAAAACAGGTTCTCTATTCTTAGATGATCTGTTTTAAGTTCTGAAGGCACTGGAGAAGCAGATATAACACAGATTTTTAACATTAAAACAAAGTGATCTATCAAGTTCTGTACTATATCAAGGGGAGCCAGTCCCTCAGTATTAGGACTAAGTTCTTAGCATTAGTGTCAATTATTCTTCTGTAGCCTCAAGTTGCATACTTACAGTCTGCATAGCCTGGAAAGGAGCTGCTGTTATTGTGACAGAACTGCTAGTTGCTGGAGGAGACTGAAAGCTTTGCGCTGGTGGTACTGGGGACATGGAGGTGCTTGAAGTAGGCAATGGTGACTGTGGTTCGCTTGAGAGGGGAATAGTTGCCTGAGGGAAGAACAAATGTAATGAAAGGTCACTTGATAGTTGTCAGGCAGTAACAGAAGCAGTTAATTTGTTCTAAAGCCTAGACTGACAGAAGTCAGCAGTTTCTACAGGATGACATTTGGACATAGTAGAGCTACAAAAGAGCTTTTGCTTACAATTTCAAATCTTACTGTGCATTCTCAGCAAACAGTACTTCTATTGCAGTCTCTGCTGATTAAGTGAAATGTGCCTATGAGCTACTATACATACCACTCATTGTAATAATTTTGCAGTCAAGAGACTTTAGGTACTTTTTCCCCCACCACTAAGGAAACACAGAATGCCTTCTGGTCCATTTATTGGAAGACTATTCTCTGGCTGATATTAAAAGTGACTTCCCTTTTCTAACGGAACTCAGAAAGTTTAGGGGGGTTGATATTTTTCCCCTCCCAACTTAATCAATTATGTTTCAGATTAGAAACAATGCTGAGTTGTGCAGACAAGTATTAACCAGTATTAAGTCTCATCTGGGCAGACAGCAAAAGGAAGTATTGATTTTAAATACCAATATTTATATGAATCAGAAGTCAAGAGGAATGTAAGGCATTTATCTATCTTACCTGTATTTGTGAGAGCTCACCTGGGCAATTTCAATCTTTTTAGATATCAGTGGCTCAGAAATATGTGAACTTGTCTGATACAGTGGCTGGGAAGCGTATTTCTCAGTCTCTTGGGAAAGCGATGCTGATGCCTAGAAGAAGCCATACATGGACCTGCTATTACAAGAAGTTTTGCAGAAAGCACACAGTTCTATGAAATACCAGTGCATAATAATACAAGTAGGTTTTGAAAGACCATGACGAACATTAGGTCCAAATTAAACGTCCTAAATAGTCATCTTAACCAAAAGCTTCAAGTAAGTATCTTTAGAGGTTCAGACTTAAATTATCCTTCTTACACAAGAGGATGTACAACAAGCCCTGTGAAGCCAGATAATTTTAAGAACTGTAGGTTGCTTCAAGCAGTTATTTACAACTAAGTCTGTGACACATCTGTCTCATTGAACTAAATGGGAAGACATGTCTGATGTTAAACTTCTGATAAGCTCTGTCAAGCAAGGCTTCAGAGCCAAACTTTGGTTTGCTATTGCAAAACCTGCATGTTCTATAGTTGGCTCACACTTGTAATGCTAAGTTTAAGAGTTACTCATACTTAGATACACAGCCTAGGGCTAAAGGCTACCAGTCCCATTCTCACCACGTTTACCATCACAGGTGCCAACAGAACTGCATTTGCATACCAAGAGAGTGCCCTGTCACAGATTATATTCCCTGGTTGTGCTGGGACCAAACAAAGCTTATCTACTGCTTTCCATGAGAAGCAGGACTGGAAAAGAAAGACACCACACTTCAAGTCTAAGGGACTAGAGATATGCTGGGCACAAGCAACCCTTATTCCAAACAGTAAGTTTCCACCAGAACTCAAGAACATTCTACTAAATCATATATTCTACATTACAGCACAGCCAAAGCACACCACAAGTCTTCTGGATGCATATTGTTTAATATGCCCTAAGTTTAATCCTTGTCAGCACAAGAATTCCTATGACACTGTAGGAGTGAAAAAAGGTATCAAGAATCAGGCAAAAACTCCTGATTCAAGAGGCAGAAAGACTTTTAATATCCCTGTCACAACTCTTATATTCAACTATAGAGTATGAAGGAATAGAGTAAATGCTACATGCACAGTATACTGATAGCATGTACATCAGCAAAAGTAACATTTTAAAAAGCATGTACATTTCCCCTTTATAATCTACATACACTGTATAAGAGTACAACAGGAAAGAGCCAGCTGTGTTTCTGAACACAGCAGAACTTAAAGATCTCTTGCTAAGACAGTGATCTGCATAAATTGAAACACTTTTCAGCTCTAAACAATATTTGAATGCTAGTTGAATATTTAACTGCACATAAATACAGTTAAGAAAGCCAATTTTGAGGCCTTGGCTGGCTGAACATCAGGAAGTCAGATTGCCAGTATTTCTCCAGGTAGTGCTTGTGAGAACACATTCCATTCTTCAGCTTACACGGAACTATTTCATGACACATCCACCCCAATTTATGCATCCTCTGTGTTGTCATGAGTGAGTATTTTATACTGTAACCAAAGCAAATATTTATGCTGCTCATATGTTCCCACAAGAATATGCACCACACTTCCTAGCCTGCTTTTTTCATCCCACACCCTTCCCATTCCAAGGGGCAGACTGTTCACTTTGCATTCGTGCAGAACTATGCAGACTTTTCCCACCATCTTCTGAAGTATTCCAGAATGCAGGCTGTACTATTGCTGTTACTTGCATTCTCTCCCTGTACGTTGTGCAAGTATAGTTATTCAGTAGAGGCCCCGCCACAGCTTTCTGTCACTGCTGGCTATCACATAGATCTTTGCATACCAGTGAACCCCAGGGTGCATTACCTGTGGTGTCACCAAGTCTTCAGTATCAGGGCCAGAAAGAGTCTGATCAGCAGATGCTAGGGAAGTATTTGAGCCATGTAATGCCATGGATGAAGCAGCAGCCTTGCAAGAAAAGAAAACTGAGATCAGGTTTTGAAAGATTATCTTAAACACATTGGTTTCACTGAAACTCACACTCTAGTCATTTCCAAATAAACCTTAGAATGAAGCAGGAGCTGAAGTGCTTTGACCAGTTTCTTCTGGTCTAAGTTTCTTTGGTATTCTTGTTAGTGACAATGAAACCTATTTAAAAGCCAAAGCAGCAAGGCATGCAAGCACATTAAGTGAATTAAGGTTCACTTAACCATGGCTGCAAAAGCTTGAGACACTATCTTTGGCATAAGTGAGGATCTCAAAGATAAAGACATGCATTATCTGGGAAAGAAGCAGCATGTTCTCCTGTACACAACTATTAGATACAACTTGAATCTGTGGGTTAAATATTCAAACTATTCCAGCACGTCTTCAATATACTGTTTTACTTTGAGAAATTTCAAACTTTTCCTGTTTTTCAAGCAGAATAGCATCCAGTTTTATCAGCCTTTGAGTGTTCTTAGACTTGCAAGCTACTAAGTTACATGAAGTTTGTTACAAACAAGAAAAAACAAAGTACTAAGTCTATTCTAGTGAATATCCTGTCTAGTGAATATCCTAGTCTGTATCACTCCTTGGTTACAGCTCTGCCTTTTCAGGGCAGTCCCAACTCCAACTTACTTGAAGGGGCTGTTGAAGAAAATCACTCTGGCTTGGCAGTTTCTGTTCTTTTGAAGCTGTAAAGAAAGAATGTCTTAAGGAACATATACTTTGAATTCAAACACTACGTATAGTTTCAGTATGCAGTTCTACTTTTTGAAAACATTTGGTGAATGAAGATGCATACTATTTTTAGTGTGTCCACTGCAAATATTTAGACTTCACATCAGTAAACTACACTCAACTGAAAACTTCAGTTTCTTTTTTGTAAAAGACAACAGGTATTCAATGATAAAGATATTTCTACCACACTGGAGAGACTTACTTCCAGATTAAAAAAAAAATTAAATAAACTGGCTAATTGTGTTTTATAGCCCAAGAGCCACACAAACAGTTTCTTAACATGGCCCATTGTAGAAAGTTCTAATTTTCTAACTGTAAGTAGATAACCACTCTATCCTGAGCTCATTCATGGCTTGCATCTATGTACACCACAGCTAGACAAGTTTGTTACACAATGCAGCACGTCAATCCTGCAGCTGGGTTCAGATGCACATGCCAGTCAGTGGTTATACAAACATTAAATTTCCAGGCAGATGGACCAACTTAAGCCACCTCCAGCAACAAATAAGCAAGTAAGTGGCTCAAGCTGCTGCTTTTTTTTTTAAATCAGATGCTGATATTCTTTATAATTAGACAAGCTGTCTTCACCAAGCGTACTTATCTACAGCCCATGCAAACTGTTAGTGTTTGCAAAAATCTTACACATGGTTTACACTTACAGTATTACCTACCTACAGGACTACTTGCTGGAGTAACTGAAGGTGGTTGGGATGAACCAATGGCACTTGGTGAACCTTTATCAAAATCCAGAATGGACTCCTTTTGAAAAGAGATCAGTTGGGAGAAAAAAATTAAACTCTAGACACAAATGAAACATTCTCAGCTGACAAGTTGCTGTTAGCTAATTGGAGCTAGATCCATTCATTCAGTACAAACATGCATTGTCAGCACTGTTGTCCCTAACCCAGTAGGAACAGGAGCTTTTTGCTACAATAGAAAGAAAAAACATACTTGCATGAAGTTGTAAGTCCCTTGTATCTGAATCATCAGATCCTGAAGTTTCTCCCTTCTCAATACTGGATCTTTTGGAAGAGTTGAAGTAGAGCAAAATTCTGCAGCTGGCTGATGTACAGGTTTAGGCACCTAATAAGGAGAAAAGATATTATATCTAATACTGGAAGCAAGACAAACTGCCTTATCCAATATACTTCCAGAGTAACCTATAGGTGTCAGATATCACGGGCCAAGGAATCCTGTGCTGTTATTGATATTTCCTGAATCAAGCTTTCACTTTGTTAAAAAAAAACAAACAACTCAGCTTACTGTTGCCAAGGCCCAGAATTTTAGTTTCTTAAAACCAAATGCACATAATACAATAAGTTGCCTGCATTTAGTGCAAAATTAGGCACCTCTATCTAAGAAAACCCAAATATTTAAGTCAATTTAGTGCAAAATTAGGCACCTCTATCTAAGAAAACCCAAATATTTAAGTCAAAGGCCAGAACAGATTTAAAAATTAAAGCTGCATCACTCAGAGTTTAAAACATACTTCCTCCCAGGAAAGCCCATGCCTGTAAGTATAGATCTTTTGTTAGGATGGCTTTTCCAGACATTCTGAAGAAAGTGCAGCTAATAAAGATGCTGCAAGCGGATTACTCAAGATTTGACCAAAGTGCTTCCACTAAAAAGCCAGACAGTCCTAATGCACCAGCTCCTGCAGAAAGTATTAATTTTTTTCAAAGCTTGGCATGAAAAATACACCTGTGCTCCCATGTGGGAGCCTTTGTTATTAAATAAAGACTTCTGCAGGGCCTTACTACTTGATTGTTTCAGATAGTCCCGTAACAGTTCATCCCAACTGGTTCTCACCTCACTCTAAAAGGGGGAAATGGTTTATCAGAGAATAAGCAAGTCTCAGGTATCAAAAATCATCATAGTAGACTCCTTAAATAGCAAAAAAATCTGTTATTTACAGAGTGACGATAATATTAGACTGTCTAGATAGTCTAAAATGTCTTTTGAAAGCAGCTTCAGGAAGAGGTAGGCTTGTTTTTAAGTGTTTTAAAACCACAGTTTTTAGTGATTCTCTAAAGCTTTGCTGCAATTATGTTTGTCTATGCAGCCAGAGGAAGGCAAATCTGAAGATATTAAGTGACTGCATTATTTCACCTGGCCCAAATGCAGAGACACAGGAACATGTGAAAGCCTTTACTTTCCTACAGTAGAAACATTTGTCTTTCCAACAGGAAGTTACTATCTAACTATACTGTAGAGCAGTATAGTTGAATATTTGTATGAAGTCATTAGAAGACTATATGGCAGAAGTGTGTGTCATGACAATTGTCACACTAAATTCTAAACGAACTGATGAAATGCTCTTTGTCCAGTTTTAGGACAACAAGCCCCAAACCCCTCCTGCATTTCCTCTTCAACAGTTATCTGAAACTAATCACTAGCATTTGCAGAAATTCCAATAGCATGCACAGGGAAGAAGCTTACAGGGTTTAGTGAGCTTCACAAAGCGTAACATATGTACATGTAGCACATCATTAACTCTGGAGGACTCAATTTCTAATATCTGTGGCCCACACGATAGCTACTTGTTGAGGTGTGAAAAATTTTACTTTATTCTAGAGCTAGAAGAAAGACTCTTTGTACTACTGTATCTTAATTAGAATTTCTGAGGCACATCAGCTACTGACTATGCAAGTTTATATTGCTGTACTGTTTCCAATAATGAACAGGAACTAGAGCTATTAAGCATCTCAGTGCAGGGCAAGAGACACAGTGGAATAAAGTTAAATCTCAGCAAGTTACAGATTAAGTTACTAGGAATGTGAATTTTCCTGCCCATCACTTTACTAGCCCTCACTTACAAGCAGACAATCTTAAAACACTTGCTGTCATGGTGGTAAATCCATTATGGGTCCAACTGGTTAATGCTTCTGTTATGCTCTTCTTCCTCGCTACAGCTTACCAAGACAAAAGTACACTACCGAGCTGGTTCTATATGTTTGCAAACGGATTACATAAGCTTTTCATCTTTAAGTCACCTAACCAGGTGAAGCCTGCCAGTGTCTGAAGCTATTAAGATCGTGCACCAGCTACATAAAATAGACTTGTACATCAAACACAAGTAACAACAGCCTCAAGAACATGGAAGCAGAAGGCACTGCAGTGTTTCACTTGTTGTCAAACATGATATAATCATCTGCATGCTTTTACAATTTTTAAGTCTAACTCCTTCCACAAGCTCATACTTCAACTGGAAGAGCATACAGGGTTACATGTAAGATATTAAGGCTTTAAGCCAGGATTGAAACATTGAGACTGTATTCTGTAAAATTTTTTTCTAGTTTCTGCATATATTAAGAAGTAGCTATTATTAGGTTACCACATACTGATTTCCTGTTTTGCTGGTACTTAAATATTCTAGTTTTGAACCCTTAAGTGCAATAAAGAGCATACACAAAAGAGCATCAGAGCATTAAAATATCTCAGGTTTTATGCCTTTATAAAAGACATGCTTTGAAAAGGACCAGGTACTTGACAGCCTTAAAATGGTTTAAAACCATTTTCTTCTAGCCTACAGTTGGATGCTGTTCCTAGAAGTCATTACAATCTGGCAGCAGATAATGAGTTTAGTAACCTATTAGTCCAGCTCAAACTTACACATGCTGAGATCACTTAATATTAATGGTTCGAGGAACATCCAAGTTAGAGTTTTACAAAGCACTGATAAGTTTGGAGTCTAATCTGTCATAACAATATGTTTCTGAAACCTAACTTCAACACTACTTGTATATTCAGCAAAAAATATTTTGACATACATCCAGAGAACTAACTAAAAATGGAGTCGGAACACCTAGAGGTTTTTTTTAGGACCTATTAAAGCATTGCAAATGAACCAATGTAGAGGCACACCGACCACTTCACAATTTTACTAGCCAAAGCACCAATATGCTAGGAACTCCTGTTAAAGCTTGTTTTATTTTTTGTTGTTGTTGTTAAAGACAGTGGAGGTCTATTTATACATATCACTACTCTAACATACATTTCAACCACCTCATATATGAGTCAAACTCCATTCTGAGAGCCAGGACCTCAATTCTGCTTTAGGTTTGTTAGCTGCAGAGCATTAAGTGAGCTACAATGGTGATACCTAAGCTGTAATCACAACAGTGATCACCAGCTGTGCCATGTAGATATACAATTAACATTTGCTTTCTACTCAGAGCAGTATTCACAGCAGGTATGAATTAAATGGCACTGGATGACAGCACAAGCCAAACTGTGGCCTGTTACATGAAAGCAAAGCAAATTCAGCTCAAACCAAGTTTGCTAGTCCACAGCTTGCAAACACATTTAAATAGAGTAACAGTTTAACAAGCCTGCACATCAGCTCACTCTGCTGTCTTAGGCCCAACTTCTTAGGTATTGCACTTTATGGTACATTAAGTTAAATAAGTATATTTTAACATCTCAAAGCCTAGCAATTTATTAAAATATCTCAGTTATTTCCAGGAGTAAAGAAAGGTTAATTTCTGCTCCAGAAAGCAGCAGCAGTGACATAGGCCCTTTATCTACCATGCCTAGATCCCTGCACAAGGTCATTTATAGGTTCTCTCTGGCAGTGAAACAGATCAAGCTACAGCACTGCATTGCCTCTTCTTTCTTCATACAAGCAAAGAGAAATTTCATTATCCAAAAAGTTTCGTAGGATTTTAATTGTTCTTGAAATGCACTTCAGAAGTCAAAGATACCTTCATTTTTAAAAAACTGGTTATGGAAACTAGCTAGATTGACAGTACACTATTTTTTTCCTCATTCAATGTAGTTTTCATACTAGGGTTTGTCAACATCTACTAAAAATTAAAGCCAGCTGGTGTTTCACTATGGTCTACTACCTAAACCAGGGGTGTCAAATTCATTTTCACCAGGGCCCACATCAGCCTCATGGTTGGAATAGTTACATTTACACAATTCTAAAATTACATTTGGCCCTTTGAAGGTGCCCACAAGGCTGATGTGGCCCCCAGTGAAAATGAGTGGGGTTTTTTTTGTTTACTTAATTTTTCCCCCAGTGAAAATGAGTTTGACACCCCAATGTATATCAAAGTTTGAATACTTTTAAAAATACACTTTGTTTACTTAATTCAGCAATCCATCTTAAGCAACCTCACATTCCAACACTTAATTTAGTTTAATTTTGCTGATGTGCACACCTGCACATTACTATGAAGATTCCTAGGCAGTTTACAAGTTTCTCCAACTGACTGGAGACCCACCCTTTTCCTTACTGCATCAAAGTCTTGTCCACCACTTAAGCCATCCATCTTTCCATCCTATAGAAAAATAAGAGCCTCATCTCATTAGGAAGCAGCTTGCATTTAAACTTGATGGTAATCCAAACCAGAAATTCCAAGGCATCTTAACATGCTTGAGATTATTCCAGTACTTGTGATAGTTTGTTATAGTAAATACCATGCATAGTTCAGTGCACAACACCAACTTGTGCTCAGAGTTACTCAGTGAGGCAGCCAGGTTTTGTACCACCACCAGACACAAGATTCTACTCAGCTTGAGTGTAAAGATGAATCAAGCTGAAACACCTTAATCCCATTTTGTTACCCACATTACATACTCTTTTAATTTCGTGTTCAACCTTCTGCTTGCGCTCCCGCTTCTAGGCACAAGAACATCAATTTTTTCAGTTATGCCAAGTTTACTGACAATATTTAAGCTTGATGGTTTGCTACAAGTAATACAGAATGAAGCGATTCCTGCTTTCTTTCAGAAACAAGGTAGTAGTGCTGACAACATTGAGTACAAGAGAATCGCTCAATTCCTTTATATTTTTTTCCTGAAGTTTAACTCTAAATTAATCACTGTAGTGATGTAACTAAACTCTACTTTGCCTACCATCTTACCTATTTTACACTATCAGAGTTGTTCCTACCCAGGCATAGGTGAGAAAGAACATAATGTAACTAGAGGCTAGCAGCCTGCTCAGCTGTAAGCCCCGCACTAGCTTTCATTTTACATTTCTAAAACAAACTATGCTATTGTTAGGCTCTCCAGGACAGCAGTATGGCTTATGCATTCATCTGGAAATACATATTTAAGCCCCTGTACAGTTGGTATTGCCTGATCTAGATGTTAGATCTCTCTTGAATCAGCAGCTGTTTTAATCAAAAGCCTACAAAATTACTGAAGTGCTATTTGCATGCAGCCACAGACAAAGTATTTGATCCCTGGATGAGTCATACCTGCTTTGTACCGATAACAGTGGACAGAGCCAATAGCTGGGGATGTAGTTAATTCTTCTGTCTTATGCATAAAGCAGTTATTCAAGGCTCAAACACAGCAATACTGTGTGGATGTAAAAAGCAAAGCAGACTATCTCACTCTTCATATATGAAGTTTAACTGCCAGAATTATTTCCCCCAAGAATGAAATAGGAGTCTAAATATAGGCCTACGAAATGCACCTTGTAATGCCTGTGCTAATAGGTAGCTTTAGTCCAGTGCACTAGTGTCAAAAGCTTATGACAGGTAATACTACATATGCCAACTCACTTCTTTGGGTTCCATATCAAACTTCTTTGGCCCCATCTGCTCCTTTGGCCCAACACTTGCAGCTCCCCAGGACTTCGGAGGGTTCTGTAACTGTTGTGACGACACTTGCTGCTGCCTGTTAGCTTTTTCCCAAGCCTCTCGAGTCTCCTGCTTCTTTTGTTCTGGCTCCTCCCTAAGATGTGCAGCCCAAGCCTTCACAGGCTCCTGCTTCTTTTGCTCTGGCTCTTCCCTAACAGGCATTTCCCATGATTTCACAGGCTCTGGCTTCTTTTGTTCTGGTTGCTCCCTAGTTTGGGTTACCCAAGGTTTTGGAGATTTCTGCTTTTGTTCTGGTTCTTCCTTAACTTTGGTTACCCAAGGTTTTGGGGACTCCTGCTTTTTCTGCTCCTGCTCTTCCCTAATTTTTGCTACCCACGGCTTAGCTGATTCCTGTTTCTTCTGGTCCTGCTCCTCCCTAACCTTCGCTACCCAAGGTTTGGGGGACTCCTGCTCCTCTTGGACACGTGCTACCCAGGCCTTTGGAGCTTCTTGCTTCTTCTGTTCTTCCTCCTCAACACGGGTGTCCCAGGGCTTCATAGACTCACGCTTCTGTTCCTCCTCTTTAACACGAGCTTCCCAAGGCTTTGGAGAATCTGGTCTTTTTGGTTCTTGCTGCCTAACACGAGCTTCCCAAGGCTTTAAGGTCTCTTGTTTCTGCTTCTGTTCCTGCTCTTCAATATCAACAAGCATTTCCCAGGACTTTGGAGGTTCTTGCTTTCTAGCACACTCAGCTTCCCAAGATTTGGGCTCTTCTGGCTTCTTCTTGACAGAGTATTCTGCTTCAGGCAAATAACGCCTGTTGAGAAACTATATAGACCAAAGAAACTTAATGGCTCCCAAGAAAACATTTGGCTACTACAGTTCAGGTCAGTTAAGTTAGGTCACCAAGCTACTAAAAATTTCTGACTAAAAGCAGACCCTAGACAGTTTAAACACTAGCCATAAAAACCTACATGGAAAGCCATGGCTTTATCCTACAACACTGCAGACTAGCTTTGCTTGGCATGCCACAGAGAAGCATGAAACAGTCCTGAACAGCACAAGTGAAACATACTTGAGGTGAATGAATTTATTACCCTTATCTTCCATGCTAACTGATGTTCCTAGGCAGTGACAATATCAAATTCAATTGTGATTTTTAAAAAGGTAGCTCTCCTCTTAGGCATCTAAAATGCAGTAGGGTACTATATTAGTAGACATTCTGCTAAGTGTAGCAGCACTATCTTCCCCAAAAATCTTTGAGCCTTTGGAACTCCAGTAACCAAGTATAGCTATCATTCTTAATGGAGTTTAAATACTAAAAAGTCAGATTGCCAGACTTAGTACAACTAGACTTCCACAACTCCATGCTGTGTTTACTGTAAGTCCAAGAGATCAACAAAGATGTCCTGAAGTTTTCCTGAGTTACCACTTTGTCATAAACAGGAAGTATGTGTGTATATACATATATATGTGTTTATATATGTATGTATATATACATATATATATATGAAATGAAGGATGTACGAGGCTCACTAGCTGAGAGTTTATGACAAGTCACCAGAAAAGTGTCAGAGTCAGGTAACAGTGTTACCAGTAGGTTCCAAAAAACTTGTTCTAGAGTATACCCTCTGGTGGGATACCTGGGAAACATGGATTCAGCATTTTAAGAACCATTATTTCCACTTACAAAAGGACACCCCTCCCCACCTTTTGAACCAAGTCTAATGGGTTTTATGCTATTGCCAGTCAAAGCTTGAGTACTTAACTCAGGAATCTGAAGGGTTATTGAAACAGGTCTACACACTCCTGTGCACACGAGTCTTCCTTGGGAATCCCTACTTTTCTGACAAATGTGAGCATGACCAACATCATTCTCAACCCCACCAATATCAACCCTGCTACAATAAGCTTAGTTTTTAGAAACAGCTTTAGTAGATGAGTATCTTCTCTATCCTACAGTACACAAAAGATCAGCATGTTTCAACTCTAAAGGCTGATGCTTTGGTTTAGGAAGGAAAATACCAGAGTATTAAAGTACTCTACTGCTTCATGTAATTCTGCCCCATTTATCCCCTCATATCCTAGAGAAGGCATAAATTTGGGGTTAGAATTAGAAATGCAACCAAGTCTTTAATGCTTCATACATAAAGCAACACTTAAGTTGCTGTTCCAACTCCCTTTAAGCTTAAAAAAGGGCTGTAGAAGTGCAGTTATGTTTCTGATAAATCACAATACTAAAGGAAAGCAATTAGCAGTGGAGGATCTTACCTCCTGTGGCTGTATTTCAGGCTTCATAAGCTCCATAAGGGATTCTAGAGAAAGGATGTTAATTTGTTTCAACTGATCAAATGCAGAAAGGCAGAACAAACAGTAGCAAGTCTTCAATTCTATTTAAACAGTAGTGCCAATTGCCAAACCAGATATTCTGAAAGGTCAGCTTGTCAGTCAACATGCTATTTTTAGACAAGCTTTTATTTTCTGATTTGGTTTTGCAATTGCAGAAGTTTAGAGTTAAGCAAACATTCTGTAGTATCCATAATTTGGTTATTGTAATATGTAATATTCCCTACACCAGACAGTTCTCACATCTTCAACACAGAAACTTGCTTAGAAGGCAAAAGCATCCTATTACCATGAATTAAATTTTTTGGTACAATATGAGCCATAATAGGGCTGCAAGCCTTGCAGGCTCCATTTTAGTTACTGCATTGCAAGTAAGCTACAGCACAGGATTAGATTTAACATCAAGCTATGCAAAGTCAATGCTCAGTTCAAGCTTATCCCAACATTATGATATAGAAATTGAACTGTGTAAATATTCCACCTTGTTCTTTGACAGACTCTCCTTTTGACATCTGTCTTGTTCTCTCAGGTTTTCTATTTACTTCTTCTTCCAATTCTTTTACTGGCACAGTGGTGCGAGGAGTTGGAATACTTTCAAAGTAGCCAGAGTCTAGAAGTTTGGATAACAGGTCCTTCATGTGTTTATCTGAAGAGTAAAAAATCCATGAAGATATGAAAATTTGAAATTAAGGGGTATTCAGATTACAGATCAAGACTGTTTACTTCCTCCTTTTATATAAATTGCAACTTCTCCAAGTTCACACATCTTAAAATGTTTTAGTTAAGGAAAGTATATTAAACAGCTTTATATATTACAGCTGAAAACATCTTTGCAAGGCAGAGATAAGACTGCAGCTTGTGTTTAAATGCACACAAGGTAAACACTGAGCCACCAGGTCTCCCACATGCTTAGAAAGGGATTTGTTTACCATCTATAAGCTGGCCAGTGCTGATACTAAAAGCATGTTGTGCAGACTGTAGCATAGGTAAAGCTATACAAAGTCACAGTGGAATTGCCCTACAAGACCCTCTTCCCAGTAACAGGATGCTAAGTCTCAGAAGGAAAAAAATATGCTCTGCAAAAAAACAAGAGACTGTTCCAGACTGAACTTAATCCTCTCAAATTCTAGAAAAGTCAAAGTTGACATGGTTGAATAAAAACTTAACTGGGTACTCTGAGAGTCACTTTCCAGTTTCCTCCTTTATGCAAAAAAGAGAGAGCAGCTGAGAGGAGAGAGTAAGACCTCAGAAACAGCAGTGATAGTAGAAATTCTTTCAGAGGACCTAGAGACAGGGCAGCCTTGAGAATGGGACAAATATTCAGTGAAAGATTACTTCTACCAGTGACAACCATATGAACAGGAACAGAAGCTAGAATTTAATACAGATACAAAAAACTGTCTTCCAAGGCAATGCATGCTAATAAGTCATAACAGCTTTATCTGAAGTTTAGCTTTCACACAAAACAATGTAATACTGACACTAAAGTGATAGAGATACTGACAAAATAGTCACAAAGGTTCTTTAGATGATAGCCAAAAAGCTACAAAAGTATGGAGTCCAAGATAACGAAGCAACTATCAATTTATGTCAACAGATACAAGCCTAAAGTTACCAACCCGTGGCCATACAAGGCCACCTTGCACTTTGTTCAGAACTGTATGAAAAGAGTTAAAACTTAATTGTCAGTTCAACTATCTGTATGTGGAAATTAGGTAGGGAACATCAGTGCTCTGGTCTAACAGTTTCAACAACATTATTTTCAATGACAAGTGAAAGATTACTGCTGCATAGCCATTACAAGATTGGAGCAAACAGGACAAACAAGGTCAGTTTGCAAGAGGAAAGACACTACAATTCAAGTAACAACAGTATCCTCACAAGCAAGTTCTCAATAGGAACACAGAATGTGTATGAAGGCTTAGAACCAGGGTTTTTGAAACTAAGCCACAGCGGGAAGAAAATACGTAGAGTGCCACAGGTTTTGGTACACCTGAGAAGTGAAGATACTTGCAACAGGTCAAAGTAAGACCGCACTGTGCATGATTAGAGACCACAGCAAGTTCCAGCAACGACTATCCTTCCTTAGTGTGGTATCCTGCACTGTAGTCAAAAAAATGGGTATGAGCCTGGAATTCCTACAAAAAGATAGAATCTTCAGTGCTGTGGGACTTTCAGCCTGGGGCCACTAAAGCTCTGTAATATACATCAGTATACTCAGCTAAGCATTTCATGGCTGGGAACAGTTTTCCAGTCTTAACCAGTTTGCAAATAGCTATCCAAAAAGTTTCCCACTGCTGATTCTGTAAGGTATTAAGGCATCAACTTTCAAATGACTATCATTATTCCTCAAAAAGGTGCTAGGATGTTGGTAGAAGAGTAAGTCTTCACTTTGAAAAAGAAAGCATGCTGTTTTGTTATTGATCTGTATCAAAAAAAACCCAGAACTTGGAACAAACATCAGTACATCCTTGGGCAACTGAGTTACACACAGCACTTGAAAGTGCTTAACTTAGTAGCCTTTGATGCTTATTCACTGTTTTCAAGACATTTAAACAGCACACAAGTTTCAGACCTCTAAGTTATTTCTCTAGACAAGACACTCACATGTTGTTCCAACCACAGGTTTCTCACTTCCTTCTAGAAGGTCCCAGAAGTAGAGAGATGATTGTTCCATCTGGTCTTCAACACTGAAATAAATGACAGCTTTACCAGGTAGAGTCATAGCCAAGATCAAGTCTTGTAGTATCCCAGAACCTGTCATTTTAAGACACTGACTAATGTTTAGCCTTCCAAATGAAGGCTGTATATGTAGAGTGAATCCTAAGACCATTATCCACTACTGAAAGTGATTGATCTGTATCTGTTTTAACGTGATTTAATCTAGCAAATGGCAGCTCTTTTGTTGGTAATTAAGGCAGATTAGAGAGCCTAGCACTATCCCACAAGACCAAGTGGCTGGACTTCATTCCAAGCCAGGATTCCCAGACAGGGAAACAATTGCTGTTTATTTAGCTGATCACCTCATTTATTGGATGCACAGGGGCAGCCATCAACAGCTCCTGCCACTCTTAGTTATTGAGAACCTTTGACATAGCTCCATGATCCACCCCCCTGCAGACGATGGACTTGGAAGTCCACCATGATGAAGTTTAATATCCCAAAGGCAAGGATTATGCTTCTTGTGGAAGTGTAATACAATGAGAATAAGCTAGAAATAAAAGTTATTTCACTGGGATGAGACTCCTATTGTGTAGGTTTTTATAAGCAGCTGTTCTTTAGAAGTTAAGAGCTAAGATTAGGCAAGTTTAGCATACAACAAGCAATTAGAAGTTTTGAGAACTTAAGTCATGTTTGAATACAGAAATAACACATCCAATGAAGTGTTTCAGCTTACCAGCTAATAACTACTTTTCCCACATATAAATACAATTCTTACTACACTATCTTAAAAACAGACAGGCTGTCATGCTAAGCATAAGCCATCATAGTGTAAGTATTGTGCCAAGGTAGCACAGACAAACATTAGATCTGTTGACAACCTGTTACCTTAAAATGTGACATTTAGTGCAGAGATATCACAAACTTTGGTTAAATTTTTAAAACTACTTTGAAGCTAATAGCAAGATAGCCTCAGGATTACCACCTCACATTCCTTTGGAATAAAGAAGCACATCTGGATCATCATGAGAATGTAATATAGAACAGCTCTCCTGTGTTTACCACACTTTTTTCACTTCTTGAACAGTGAGACCTCAGGGAAGCAGCACAACACCAGCCTCCTAGCTTATGATGGCATTGGACCATCTCCCCTGAAGCCCACAGGGAGACAGAAGTTGGCAGGGCTTGTATGTGACTTGGACAACTGAGGCTGTAATTACTGCAGCTTTCCTTTAACACACAGAGTGAGGTAAATCTGCTACATTCCTAGTCTGACACTAAAGCAAATGTACTGAATAGAATTTTAATTAGTATCCCAAAGCATATTTCAAGTCATGGCAGTGTCAAACAGCAGACACTTATTGTAATGAATGAAGCATACCAATTAGATAAAAATCCTGAACTTACCTCAAGTTCTCATTTCTTTCTGGACATGTCAGTTTTGCAAATCTTATGAGGTAGTCTAGTTCTTTGGAAGGCAAGTATATTGCACCATTCATACCACCTTTGAAATCTTTTTGAACATGCTCTTGAGTGAAGTTCTGCAGCACATACTGGACTTGAAGTATTGTACGCAGTTTTTTCTTCTCTGCTTCAAGCTTCAGTAGACTCTCTCTTCGCTGAGCCTTCCTCTGTGCTTTCAGCAGCTATTTCAACACATGAATTCAACAGTTAAACATAATGGTTTAGTAACAGGATTCTAGGATAAAATGCACCAGCTTCTAGTATTGAGCATCCCACGTTGATCAAAATTACTGATTTTAGTTAGATAACAGAAGCTCTCTTCAGATATCCAAGATCTTTCCAGCTCTTCCTCTGCAAGAGCCCCCCATTTACCTAATTCTCTACACATCTAGCTTTTAGTCAAACTGGATACTAGTAGCTTCACCTGGGATATGCCTTTATGACATTTAGATCCTGGTTATGCCTGCTAGATGTTTTATTCTAACAGCTTTCACAACTGAATATAAGGAATTGATAGAATTTATACCAACCCACAAATTCCAGCCTAGCTGACCATTTATCACATGAAGTTAGTGATGCAGAAGTTGCCTCAAATTTCTCCTAGTGAGACAACTGCCTCTTCACTTTTGAATACTCCAATTTAAATGATACAGCAGAATCCAACAGTTCCTCTTATTTCTGCTGGCAGAAGACTGAAGCATTCCTAAAATAAGCAATACCACAAGTCACAGAACATACACAGCCCTCAGGCATTTGAGAAGCTTCTCATGTACCAATAGAATTACGCAGAACCTATCCAAGTAACTGCAAAATTTAAAATGCCTCAATACAGGGTATCTTAGTTTCTTTGCAAATCTATGACAATTTAGTTTTCTAGAACACACTGTAAAAAAATGTAAGGATGTTGTTGCCAGAATAGCCCCTAGTGTTCCACTAATGGGTAGGTGCTGTAGACTCTACACCAGTAGAAGTAGAGCCAAGGAAAGAAAAAAGTGGGTTAACTTTCATATGCAGCATAACTTCAAGAACAAACACTAACTGGTAGAAGTTAATCCTGGATTACTAAAAACACCTACAGAAAGATACTCTGGGTCATAACCCTTCCTTTCTCATATTTTACAGGCAGCTACACAGAGGAAAGCAATAGGAAGCAAACTGAGCTTTGACAATCAGCACAGTAGTTTATGTTCAACATAAAACTGAGGAAACCCGAAGCAGCAACACTGATGAAAAGGCTCTTAAATCTCTGCTCACATAGAGCTTCGAGATATTTACTGCACTACCTGGAATTACTACATATACAAGATAAGCCTCTATAGCAAAATTGTTTGCATCTCAGTCAACACCAAGACAAGTCATTTTACTAGTCCTTCAGCAGTCTGTAAGAGGCACAGAAATAACACCAGAGCAATGACTAATCACGTTTAGCATCCCCAGCGCTAGCTTGGATCAGATCTTTTCATAAGGATAGTATTTGTTCGAGCCAAGAGACTAGCTTCTCCAAAGATAAAACACTTGCTTACACAAAATTAATGTATGTAGTGCTTTAAACCCTGAATAAATACTTAAAGCACTAATTCTGTGACTTGCCATAATTAGAGACGGCTAACTACAGCAGAGTAGGTGGCAAACTCTACAAGCTTCAGTAAAATTTTACTGAGAGCTGTACTTCTCATTGAAACCAAAGTGACTTAACCCCAGCACTTTCCCTCACTGAAAAGATCAGAACATTCAGTTTGGAAGAGATCTTGGGACGTCATCAAGACCAGATTGTTTAGCAGGGGTGTCAAACTCATTTTCACTGGGGTCCACATCAGCCTCACAGTTGCCTTCAAAGGGCCAAATGTAATTTTAGGACACCCCTGGTTTGTGCAGTTAAGTCTTGAAACGATCCAGGGACAGATGTTACTCTCTCTAGGCAGCCTGCTCTAGTGCTTAATTATCCTCAGAATGATCCTTTTCTTCCTATCTAGTTGGAACCTCTCTTTCAATTCGTGATTATTCCTTCTCCTGCAACATCTCTCAGCAAAAAGCCTGGCTCCATCCTTTCAGTGATCTTTTGGGTATTTGAAGGTTAATATTGCATCTCCTGCCAAACCTTCGCTACACCAGGCCCAACAAGCCCCTTTCTTCCAGGCTCTCCACACAGGTCTCATGCTCCAGCCCCCAGCCATTCAGAGGCCCACCACTGGACTCGCTGAACTTTATTTATAGCCTTTGTGTACCAAGTGACCAGACCTAGACAGAGCTAGTTAACAAGCACCAAAATGCTCCTAGTATTCCGCATATTGGCATATAAGTGTAGCCATTACAAAAGTAGCACAAACTTTGTAGTCACCTCCTGACAGCATAGGGAAAAGCATTTCATACTTACATCTTGGCTAAGTCCTGAAAAAGTCTTCTGAAGCTCCTTGGCAAATTCCAAGTTGTGTACTACTTCATCATATTTCTCTACTGCCTCCTACAAAGGAATAGATAAAAATGTGATTTTCGTGCTAAAGACTACTGGTGCTATCTCAGTCCCCTTTTACTTCAATTCTCCTTGAGAACTAGTGTAATTCTCTAAAATTGTATTTCATTTTAAAAGATACTATGTCTGTGACTGGTACTTTAAATTTAGTCGTGAATATAATTCATCCATGACTGTCTGAGATGTAATACAAAGCCAGCTCACACCACTGCACAGATATCCTCCAAGTTTGTCTGTATCAGACTTACCAGGTAACATCTTGTGCAATACTTTGTACACTAATGTTGAAAACAGGAAAGCCTGGATACTGGTTATTTCAGGTTTCCTTTTGTTCCCATAGGTAAACAACTACTTAAAATCAGATGCTGATATGAAAGCCTAGAAAGACTACAGGAGATGGAACAAGTTCAGCACTGATCTTTTACTATGATGCTTAGCTGAATAGCTTTACAGATAATTTCTACAAACTTCAGAAAGAAAACAATATAGAAGGCAAGCAATACTTTTCTCAAAGTCTTTCAAATTTAGTTTCCACAAATAAAGCAGTATTCCTGTCTTCACTGATGGCCTTAACCAATATTTTACTAGCCAGTCTTCAAAAAGACTATTTAAAGTAGATAAAGTAGATTATTAATTGCATTTTGATATACCCTATTTTTATGAGTTTTTCCCCACTGAGGAGTCAGTTCATTTTTATAAGTCTCCTTGACAGCTCTGAAGATGGCAAAATGCTGTAGTTCAGACATGCTGCCCATATCCTTACACCATAAGGCATCCCTGGGAAGTAACAAGTTAAGTTTAATTTCAGCCGCTCACATGTGCTTTACACTCAGTTTGGTTCATGCTCATGACATGATATCAGAAGTTTTTCTAGAATGAGCCACTCAGTCTAATATAAAGCTCTTTCAAACTAGTGTTAGTGTTGGTAAGTGTTTCATCAGTGCAGTGACAAAAGCTTAATCTACTGTCCCAATAAGATCTGGGACATGTGCAAATTCCATGTGTGTTCCTAAGCAACTGGAAAACAAATTACACATTCATTTGTTCAATCAGTTCAATTGTTCAGTTACTTGTATTCACTTATTTGTAGTTTACTAGATATTACTAGGCCTAAATGCTACTCAACACAATGAAGTTTGAGTTACTCAGTGTTTGAATTACACTCACCTGGTAGCTTAAGTTGTCCTCACACAAGTTAGCAAACAACTTTTAAGGACAAACTAGGAAGTTCACTTCACATGTAGGAAAATTACTTTAAGACCTTAATGCCCACACACGAGGAAGATTCACAAGTTAACACCAATAACTAGATACATTGTGGTAATTGTGCTTTTAACCATGCAAATCCCAGAGCAAAACTCCCAACCTGAAAGCATCAAGAACACTGCTCTGGTAAGAAGCTTTAACACAGCCTGCAGGAAAGCAATAGTTTTCTTTTGTCAAACCTATTATTAACATTCATCAACAGCATGTTGGAGCAACAGTACTGAGAAAAGTCGGCTCAGCTGGCTAAACAGCACAATATTACTAGTGAGAGCATTTAACTTGCTGGAAGCTCCTATTTTTTTGAAACAATGTTTCCTAAAGTAAGGCTAGCACACATATTAGCTCTGGCAGGCAGGCAGTACAAGTACTGAATTTAATCCAAACTGCTTGCAAAACAAGTTCATTACCAAATGTGCACTGCTACTTCTGTGTGAGAAACAATGAAAAATATAGATAAGTTACATTAGAACTCCACTGTATTATAGGCAATCAGGTTTCTTTAGGCAAATGCCCAAGCTATGAATGATCTGCTCTAGCTTCAATCACCAGATCCCAGTGTTCATACATACATTGGGAATTTGCATCTGAAAGGTACAAATGCAGTATTTCTGTATTTTAACCACTGAAATAGGGCTCTTGACTAGATTATTCATTAATACTGAGTTGATACACATTAGTACAATAGTCATCTGAACAGTTTGACTATCACCAGTCAGTTCACTAGCAAGACTGAATACAATTCTCAATTTTAGAAGCCTGAGACCCCAGAAACTGGACTAAATATACTAATTCTAAAAAAAGTTAAGCTCCGCTGGGAATACTGAAAGCCAGTAACCAAGTTAACTGCCATTTTCTTAAGTTAGTGCTGCTGGACACATTTGCAAGAAAGACATCCATGGAATCCTTCACCTCTGTAGTTTCCAACATCTTAATTTCACTTTCACATAACAGCTCTTCACAGTCCAGGGTGTACAACAAAGATGATTAATCAAATTTAGAAGTAGCTTTAAAACTGTTTTCAGACTTATACAGAACACTGTTTAATAGTGTCACTGCTAGTGACAGAAGAAAACAGATTGTATTTAACACCTATGATCCAAACACAAAAGGCTCTTGCCCACCTGATTCCAGGTTGAGTTTAGAGGAACTAAAAGGTGGTCATCCTACTTCAAACCATCAAGTTTAATTAATTTACTTCTGCTCTTGAGATGGCAAGACACCACAGATTTTGTAGTTAAGTGCTAAATTATCATTCACTCCAATAGGTCTACTCTACTTCTAAGTAGCAACTTATTTTCCCTCTTATCCCATTTATGTCTAGTTCTCATTTACAAATGATTCAGAGTAAGGAAATAGCATTTGTGTTCTCACACTGCTGCACTGTGATAAAGCCAACCGTCAATGAAGTATTTTTCCAACTGATTCATTAGCAGGATCAGTACTACCACTCAAGTGTCAAGTGCCCTTGATCATACAGTTGTTCTTTAGCATGTCCATGAAGTACATTTTAAAAATGTGATTCCTAGATGACTAGCGCAGTAAAGCCTTTGGATTATGTGACACTGCTACTCCGACATGCTTAAGAAGCAACAGTTTTCATGTTATAGAAACTCAGCTTCAGTTCTAGAATCCATTCTGGTCCAAGCCAGAAAAAAAGCCAGAACCACTGTTTTAACATCTGGCAATTTTAAGCTAGCTTCACAAAGTGGATGACATTTGTTGATTAGTGATCTCACATCCTGGCATTCCAAACTCTAGCAACTCTGGGTACAAAACAGACATGCTGTTCTAGCAGTGTTTGAGAGTGTTGGCAACTCCCAGCTATCTAATGGCAGCACTAGGACAGGTACTAGAGTATTCCCAACTAAGTAACTCAGAGCTAGATTCTTGTATTGGGGGAGCCTTTAGATCCCATGCAAGTTAGACCAGAATCTTCCTTTCTACCATCAGGGACTGTTTGTCAGTTATACTTCAACAGCTACTTGTAATCAACAGCACCATGCAGCCAACAGCCTACTTCAAGTAACAACTGCTAATGAAGAAGTCATGAGGATTAATTAGCTACCCAACAAGACTTGAGGTTTGGTTTCTAACACTGCAATGCCATATAATGAGGTGCATACAGACAACTCATCAAGAAATAAAGGTAAAGCTGAAAGTCTATAGAGCAAAGATAAACAAAGACCTATTACTTCAGTACACAACACAAAGGTTAAAGTAGGAGACTTAAAGTTTCTGGGCTCACTGTTCAGCTTAACTAGCAACAATTTTTGTCCGTGTGGTTCTGTGAATAATACCATTGCAAGCCTTCAGACATTACTTTTGTAAAACTACACCACCACATCTTTCAGCAACCTATCTCTTCTGACACATCTGAAGGTTTTAAGGACACCCACTCCTGCACAAAGCAAACTTACCAACTGGTCTTGATTGAGAGCTTCTCCCTTCTTCAGTCGATCTTTGTAGTCTTCTAGTTTAAGCTGCAGGAAAACCCAAAGTAAAGGTTTTATATTGATTTCTGTCTAATGTGGAGTGTGGGGTACAAGTGAAGTTACATATTCTTTCTGTATTTTAAGTCATCTGCACACTGCAACAGAATAGAGATTTTACTACTTCCTTTCATTTTCAGGAGAAAGGAACAAAAAAAGTTTCGCTATGCCATTGATTCGGTAATGTCAGTCTCCAGGACTGCCTACTTCCCTTTCCTATCTTTCATTTCTTACTTGCTACCTTTGTGTCATTTAAGAAATACTAATGCATTGAACCTAGATCTTTAAGGGGCTCCAAACACATCCAGTGTCCTTATTTTAAGTTAAGCTTTTTCAGCTTTTCCAAGTCAGTGCTGGAATTTAGTTATGTTATCCTTGAATAATCATGCCTGTTTTTCCAGAGCATGTCTTTCAAAATTTGGCTTCAGTTATGTCATCAAGATTTTATAGTGCTATTTCCTAAGAAGGTAATCTAATGTCTTTAGTGAAGAAATAAGATTTCCAATATACTGAAACAGTCTTTAAAACTACACTAAACCAGTAGGTATTACAAGCTTCTGCATATACGCAGGGAAAAGAAAGGGGAGTTCACTGCCATGAAGTTGAAAACTATTTATTTTGTATATCTTCCCACATAGCATTTTACTGACACAGTACCTTTGACTAGTAATACTTTCTACTCACTCTACTAAGTCCCACTTTCATTTGCTGGTGAGACCATGCTGTCATTCATGTGAAAGTCAAAGATACTTGAGAAATTCATAGCAGTAATGTTCTTCGGACAGAATTAGAATACAAGACAGAGTTGGTTAATTACACAAAGCAAGCATGCTTATCTGACATCCTTCAAAATTACAGCATGATGCATTACATGAGACAGCAGTAATACTGCATCTGCTGCAGGAAGGTCAAGTCCCCTAGCCACATGGCCAAAAGTCTGATCTACTCCCTCTCCTCACCCCAAGACATAACACAGCGCTTTTCAGACATTTAGAGAAGCACAACATATTCATATAATTGCTTTACTTGTAACCCTGATCCAGTCCAGAAACACCTTTTTATCTTACAGAAAATAGCATTTTCCCAATTAAAAATCATGTACATAGCCTTCAGTCACCTGCCAATCAACTGAAAAAACCTTGGAATGCAAAAGCCTGGGCAGCTACAGCCACAATATTTTACATGTGTCATTATCTCAGTTCTTTTTATTATTAACACTATTCTGCCCCCCTCAGAAAAGCACAGTTCAAAGCAAGAGAGCAGGCTTTGGAGGCTTTCTGTATAAAAGCTTTCTAGTGAATAACATTCAACTATATTTAAAATACAGAAGTCAAAGATTTATACAAACTGAAGGGCAATATATACTTAATAGAATTTGACATTTCCATGAGTCAGAGGAAACACTGCTCTAATTTCCAATTTTATATACATCTCTACATCCTAATATTAGATGCATTTAATCGATAGAAGAAATATGAAGATTCCTGCAAGACTAAGCCATCTCTAAATCAGTTTCAAGTTATGATAGTTCTGAACTGATGCAATCTATTACAGAAGCATCCCCAGTTTTGATCAACATTCTGTTACTTTTGCTAACTACTGGACATGCACTGTAAAGCCAGCAGCTGAGAGCAGGTTTATAGTTAGCTGCAATCCTGATTCTCCAACACGATAATGTTATGCTCACACAATGTCAAATGCAATTTCTTTACTACTCGGGGGTAATAAACGGTAACAAAAAGCCACTAGCAAATCCACGATTAGGTCCTTTCCCAGGCTACTTAAAAAAAAACCTCTTATTATCCTCTATGTAAATACACAATCTTATTCCAGCTACTATAAAATAGGCAGCGAGTTTTACAATTAGCAGTTTAAATACGTTCCATATTGAAGGAAAAACAAATTACCTTCTTCTTCTCAATGTTCCTGATCTTGTGTTTGAGGCAGATAAGCCCATTATCTATGTAAGTCTCATATGCCTGGGAAGGGGAGGCTGCCGAGTTCAGCGCAGACTGCAGGGGGCTGGAGGGAGGTTGGCTCTCCCCAGACGGGTTCACCTGCTGCTTGGCTGCCTTCATGCTCTTGTCCTCGCCCTCCTCTGACCAGCCTGAAGGTGATGATGGGCGACGGAAAGGGGCTTGGGAAAGCTGCACCATTGAAATGGATGGAGCTGCAAAGAAACTCATTTTATTAACTCTCTCTCACCCCACTCTCTCTCCCCGCCCCCTTTTGTTTTTTTTTTTAAGTTACATCTTATCACACATTCAGAAAATGCAGCCACAAAACTGAGTCTCAGTAAGAATTAATCACAACCTCTCACTCTTCTCCCTCCCCCTTTCAAAATATCTGTAGCAGGAATTTCAAAGCAAGGCAAACTTTGTATTGTTTGAGTCTCCCCACCCATCCAGACACCAGAAATCCTTTACATAGGCAGAATCAGACAGCACAGGGGATGATTCCAGAAACCCAATATAGTGTCCATATAAAACTAGGCGGGTTTCCTGCACACATCACCCACAAGGGAAAAAACTGCAAGCAAGCAATTGCAAATCATGCTGCCAGCCTCACATCCAGGCTGCAGCCTGAATGAAGATGTGGAAGAGCCATGCCTGAAGGTACAGCCCCTCTTCTTCTTACCCCCATTCAATCAGTTTTAGCCCCTCACGAGCTTTGCTGCAGTCCAAGCAAGAATTAGAAAACTAAACACATTTCAACTGAAGAAAAAAAAAAAGCTTAATAAAGCAAGCAGCACGCTGAGTTACAACAGAATCATTCTCCACGAGGAACTGGTCTCTGCCTACGCCCATCCAAAAGATGTGCCTGTGCCGTGGCAAGACACCAGCCTTGATGGGAGGGGCTGGGCTTTAACCTTGAGCAGAGAATTTCTGTCGGGGATGCCCCGCTACCCTCATCCCCAACTCCCCACGCCTGCTCCTGGAAAGCAATGACACCACATTTCTGCCTCCCTGCCCTGCGGCACAGCAGCCCCGCGGGCACCGGCCGCCCGCACCGAGGAGGAGAAAACCCGCATTTCCCCGGGACGCCCGCTCAGCCCCCGCCGCGGCCCCAGGGGCGTGTCCGCACCCCACCCCGCCGGCTCCGAGACCCGGGCTCGGCCCTTCGTCGCGCCCTTGCCAGGGATGGCGAGGAAGCATCTCCTGAGGAGGCCACGGCGCCGCCGGCCCCCCGCCGCTCCCCGAGCACGGCGGAGGAGAGGGGGAGGAGAGAGCGAGCAGCGGCAGCGCCCTCCTGCCCGAGGAGCCACCTCCTCCGGCGCCTCCCGCGCCTGTTCACGCTGCCGCCGGGCTACAGCCGCGGAGATCGCAACCGGCCCTCCCCGCACCGTCCAGCTCCCGCCTCTCCGCTCACCTCGGTGCCCGCACACGCTCAGGCCCGCCCTGGCGCCCGCCCCCCGCCTGATATAGCGGTGGCGGAAGGGCGGGGCGCGGCGGGGCCCGCCGCGGAGGTCACTGCCCGCCCCCCGGCGGCCGGCGCCGCCTCACCTGCCCCCTCCGCCTTCCCGCCCTGCGCCGCCGCAGCACACGTGAGGCGGGGCGGGGGCCGTTACCCGTCAGCGGGTGTGAAGGGGCGGGGCGGGTCCCTGTGAAGGTCAGGGTGCCCCCCGGGGCCGGCCGTGGGCTCCCTGGGTTTCGGGGCTGGGGCGTCCAGCAGGAGAGCGGCTGTGCCAAAGCCTGGTGTGGGCAAGAGGCCTGAGTGGCGGCTGTGGTGGGAGGAGGGGAACAGGGTGTGCAGGGAGAGCGCAGCCTCACACCAGCTTCATGTGGAAGGGACACGTGGTGTGATACAGAATCACAGAAGATTGGAAGGGACCTCAAAAGATCATCCAGTCCAATCCCCCTGCCGGAGCAGGAACACCTAGATGAGGTTACACAGGAAGGCGTCCAGGCGGGTTTTGAATGTCTGCAGAGAAGGAGACACCACAACCTCCCTGGGCAGCCTGTTCCAGTGCATTGTTACCCTCACCATGAAGAAGGTTCTTCTCAAATTTAAATGGAACCTCCTGTGTTCCAGTTTGTACCCATTACCCCTTGTCTTATCACGGGTTGTCACCGAGAAGAGCCTGGCTCCATCCCCGTGACACTCACCCTTTACGTATTTACGAACACTCATGAGGTCACCCCTCAGTCTCCTCCAAGCTAAAGAGACCCAGCTCCCTCAGCCTTTCCTCATAAGGGAGATGCTCCACTCCCTTCATCATCTTTGTTGCCCTGCACTGGACTCTCTCCAGCAGTTCCCTGTCCTTCTTGAACTGAGGGGCCCAGAACTGGACACAATATTCCAGATGNAGACTCTACACTTGCCCTTAACCACCCCATGCCCGGCTCTGTCAGTAAGGGAGAGGTCTGCGCAGGTCTTTGGTGAAGCCATAACCTGCTGTCTAGTGGTGTGTATCGCAGCAGCTGCTCAAAACACCCGGCCCAGGGCAGGCTGGCTTCTCTCTGCAGGCACCCCTGAGGAAAGGGCCTTGTCGCCCCAGTTCAGGGAGATCCCAGCCTCCACCTGCTCACAAGGCACTGTCTCACTAGTGAGGGTTGGGTGGCCACGGGGCAGTGACAAACGTTGGTCTGTGCCTGTTTGAAACAGCAGAAGGGTTCCTCCAGGCCAGTACAGGGCCCCTTGAGGAGGCTGACAGGGCTGTGCATCGTCTGATGTAACAAAAGATGTGTATGTCCTCCATAGATGCAATTCCGTCATGTAAACACTTGACAGCTACTAAAAGCGCTTGTCTATTGAACATATGCAGTAAAATAATCATAAACTTTTGTTAACCTCTAACGATGACATGGGCACCACACAAAGTATCGAAGGTTGGAAGACTAGAGAAAACAGACCTTCCAAAGACCAGAGGACTAAGCTGGAATTATGATTTCTTTGTTCCTCTTTCTGTGGCCATTACCTCAAAAAGCAATAAATAATATAGCAAGTTTGGAGAGATTCTGAAAGTTGCGAAAGTTACGAAAACAGAGATCATTTGAAAGAGACAAAAATGAGTCGGTATTGCAAAGGCAGGTTTTACAGAACGTAAAATGTGCTTACGTTGTACACAGTATCGAATCAGAGAATCATTTTGGTTGGAAGAGACCCTCAGGGGAGAGGAAGGGCTCACAGAAAAGAAAGTTTGCATTTAAAGTAAACCCAAGCAAATGATAAGTGATTCAAACAATAACGAGGATTCAGAGTATCACAGAATCGGATTCAGCCATATGGAACCACCTGTGGCATCCACAGTCTCCCACTTCTCCTGGTTTAATCACAAGTCTCAAAATACTTTATTTTTTTAGCTCCTATAATGAGGTCACTTTGTGAGGCTGGTTTTCATGACTGAGAAGAAATGCTAATGAGTAAGACATGGCTTGTGTCTAGGGTCAGCAACATGTACCGAAAAGACCTTCCAGTAGATTTCTATTCTTTATGTGGTTTTGTTCAAAACTGTCACTGATGGGCTAGATCCTTGCAAAGTAATTATAAAGTGCACGATCAATTAATGCATATATTAATAATAAGTCATAATTAATTTGCAGACACCGGGGACTATTCTATAAATTGTAATTACAGCTCGCAAAGTACTTTTTAGTGCACTTTTACAATTATAAAATTGTATAAAGGGGGAAAAAATTGAAAGGAATATTCATAGAAGCCATATCCATATTTAATATCAAAGGATATTTGAACTTCATTTTGAAACAAATACAGAATAACTATTTGAGACTGATGCTATATGCATTTATAGCATATGTGTGGTCTCAAGAGTACTTTACAGAGTGTTATTAATATGGCAAGATCAAAAGCATGGAAGTTAGGAAATGCCAGGACTAAGCACAGCCTAAATGAATTAGTTTAATGCCATTTTGCAGATCCATTGTGGGATCATCTTTAAGGAGATGTGTTTTCATAGTCCAGCCACACATCGATCACAGTCGCGGAGTCCTAGGCGCTCGGCATTCCCAACCTGGGGATCTGTGTCTTTTGCTCCAGGAGCAGAGGGACTTTGCGCTCTGATGGCTGAAAAAAACCCGCAAAGTTCATTTTTTCATGTTTGACTGATTCTGCTTATCCCTTCCCAATGGGACTGCCCTGTTTTTCTCCCAGCGCCGGCAGTTTATCCCACTCTCATTTTTCTTGTGTTCCTATTTGCACTCCTGAACGCCAGGCTCGGTCTTTCTGCCCAGGTCTGCGTGTTGTCCAAGTCACGAGCTCCTTCGAGCGACAGGATCTCCTTCGCACACAATTCCAGCCCTTTTGCCCAACCACTTCCAGTTTTGCACACCTGACCCTTCATCCAGCCTACCGAACCCCTTCCCCATTGCAGTGGCATCCGGTGTCCCCTGCCTCCCCCCAGCTACAGCGGGCCAGCCCCCAGCCAGCCGAGGTGACAACTGAGACCAGGCTCCCACCATAATTCCCTGCCATCCCTTTTATTGCTGTATTATGAAACACCAGAAAGTAAATGGATGTGCCAAATAAGATCAGCTGCTTGTTAACTTCAGGGGCAAAAGACATGCGGTAAACATGTCGCAAAGATTATAGTGATGGACTAAAGGAACCTGCTTCGGTTGTGGAACACCTCTCAGAAAAGGAAGGCTGAGGAATTCTGGCACCAACAAGGGATGAGTACATTAGCTCTCACAAAGAGGAATATTAGTCAGAATTACACACAGTTTATTGCAAGAACCTGGAGGATCTTAGGAAACAGGTTGCTACAAGGCTATGCTATGCTGCAAGGAGTTTATTAACATACATACCCTGTGGCTACACGTCTGCCGTTCAGAACTCGAAGTCAAGGAGTTTGGTGAAAGGGTGCTTCGCCCAGTGTCCGGCATTGCCTTACACAGTGCTGCACACTGCAATGATTTCTAACTAACTTTTGCAAATGCTTCTTAAAGATATAATTCTCCCTTTACGCTCCAGCTCCTTGTCTTCTGTGTTCTCATCACAGGATCCTAGTTTCAGTTTCTTTGTGTAGGAACTTTTTCTCCCTCCTTCTTACCACCATGTTCAATCCTGTCTAGCAAACTGGTTCGTATTCCTGCTTTTCTTGCGCAGCCAGTGCCAGGCACCCTTTCCAATTCCCAGACAGTTTTAATCTCTTCGCTCAGTCCTCACCTTGCCAGAATTCTTGATTTTATTGACTCCATTCCTCTCATTTTGAAGTTTTTTTTCCCTCACTTTCTACGTTTTCATCAGACATTTTATTCTTCCATCATTTTCAAGGGAAAGAGGAAAGGGAGCCATGAAATTAAACAGCAACAGTTACTGTGCCTGGGAGCAGCCATTACAAGCTTAGTCAAATTTCACCTATGTAGCTCCAGGCCAAACAGAGTATGTTTAATTAAAGCCTGAGTTAACACCTTTAAGATCTGTGAGGGAACGGTGTTATGCTCCCTGGCAGAAGCATCTTTGGAGAATTTACCAGTTCAGCTGAAAGAGCTCTCTGTGGAGTGTGTGCCAGCTGCCTGCATATAAGCATATTGCCCAAAAGCCACTCCTTGACAGCAAAGTTGAAATTCCTGTTCCCAGGCTGTGGGTTTCTGGAATTTCCGTGAAAGTGCAGAAAGTACCCTTTGAATTGCTTGGTTTTTTTAGTCCCGTTCTTGAACAAAATGGCTAATCCAGCGGGTCTCAATGCAGTTTGAGGCAGACACCTAGAACAGAAGATTTCATCAAGAACTGGAAAAGCTGTTAAAGCAAAAGCAAATTAAGCAAATAAATTGGGAAGTGCTGGGCAACCTTAGTAATAAGAGGGGCCAGCTGAGAAGGGGAAAGGTGTTCTGGTCCAAGTAGCACAAGCAGCATCACCTGCTTCTGTAAGTTTCTCTGTCCTCACTCAGGACCTCATCAAACCTCAGCTGCAAAAGGGGAAACATTGCAGAGCCGGCATTCACATGGGATTTCTTTTTGTGTGTGAGAGTGAAAAATTCACAAGAAATCCACTGGTTTCCAAGGGTGAGGTTAAAGGAAACATTTTCCCTTAAAGGCTTTGCATTAGGGACTGGCACATGAAAGCGGGTTTGTTGTTTGTGTCAGAGCATTTCTTTCTTTGACTTTATCATGAGTCTTGGAAGTTGCAGCTCACCCCTGTGCTAGTTAGGGTTTTTAGCAGCTAAATTCTCTCCAGAGTTGATGTGCAGAGAACATGCAGACTGTAAGGCTTTGAATGACTGCTGTGAGGACCAGCCTAATTTCTAGGGAGGGAATCATGCTCCTACATTTTCTGTGTTTCTGCCGCTGAGCGCACAGGCAAGAGGATGCTTAACTCAGATGCAGAAGAGCCAGAAGGGAGGAAGATAATATATGGGACAGAAGATTGGTCTCAGTCATAAGACTGTTGGGGAAACCTTGGAAATGTGATGTCAAAATATTAGCAAGCTTGTAAAATTAGGCACTTAAAGTTAGAAAACAGTAGAAGAAAATTTTCCTGAATCAACATTGATCCAGTTCGTGTTATGTCTATCTGTTCGCATTTTGATAAATCCTTAAAATAACACATTTAAAATGTTTTTTCCATGAAAAAAAAACCAACAACCTCCTCTCAGAACAAAACTGGATTGTGCATTAAAAGTCACTGAGTGCAGGATCCATACCTAATTTTTGCAGAATTTGGAAGGCTTACAGTGAATGAGCAAAATAACTGAAGGAAAAGACACGTTTGTGGATAATGCAAGTGAACACTGAACTTTAAGCTAAATTTATCCCTATCTTGGCTACAAACTTCTGAAGAACTACGTGGATATGATCTGCATTTTCTAGATGGCTTAGGATCTGACTGTAAATACAGAGCATTCACAGCTGCAACTAGCATAAACAGGGGGGATGCTTTGAGCATAGTACAGTCCTTTGCATACAAAGTATTCTGGAGAATAAAGCATTCAATGTCTCAAATTATGCACTCTGAGTTAGCAGCATCTGTGGCAATTTCTCAGTGTCTTAACATCTCCCTGTAGAAAAAGGGGATAATCCCACCCTCACCATTCACAGAAATGATGATAAAAAGCCGCCCAATGTATTTCCCCGTTCAAAACCATCTCTGTTTCCTGTCCTTCCAGCGCAGCCCTGAAGAGCCCTTCGATGCTGCAGGTCTCCATGAAAATATTCTTCTGTTTGTTATGTTGTATATCTCTGTTAGAGCACTTTTTGCTATGTTTTTCAGCCCCACTCAAGTAGCTTCCCATTTGTTTTTTAAAACCTTTCTCAAATACCTGGGTGCTTCTTTTGCAGATTTTTGAGTTCTTACACAAGCACATTTTCTTCTTACTGAATCTGATTTGCTTGCTTGTCCAGCGACTCGGCTGCAGGATCCTTAATCGCTAATGGCTCAAGTCTCTGTGTAGCAGAAAATCTCCTGGCATCTCACAAACATGAATCTCTGGCTGGCTGTACACTTAGAAATATAGAATCATTTCAGTTGGAAGAGACCCTCAAGACCATCAAGTCCAACCATAACCTAAATCTGGCACTAAACCATGTCCCTAAGAACCTCGTCTAAACACCCTTTAAGCACCTCCAGGGATGGTGACTCCACCACTTCCCTGGGCAGCCTGTTCCAATGCCTGACAACTCTTTCTGTGAAGAATTTTTTCCTGATATCCAATCTGAACCTTCCCTGGCACATGACCATGGATACATGCCTCAAGAATGTTTAAGTCAAATAGGTCTTAAAAATGTGACAGCCTGGCTGGTTTGTTTTCTTTAACCAGTGGGTCTTCTTAGGTATGGTTTAGATAGTAATGAGACAGCTTAGAAGCCTTCATGCCTTTCATCCTATGACCAATAACCGTGGCTCCTCCATAGAAGCTACTAGATTTTTTTTTATTCCGAGGGAAATACTAATTACAGATTTATTTCCTTCTTATTGCCACCTAAACCTCTTTGATCTCAAGCTTTTCAGGTAGATCTGTAGAAACTATTTTCACTTGTGTTTCCCTTTGAATCTTACTCTGTCATAGCTGCATTCTGGGACTCAAACTTCATTTTAAAGCCTGGTTTCAAACCAACGCAGACTATCCCTGCAATCTGGTACCTTTCTCTACATCGTTACCCAATATGTTGTGAGCAAAGAAGAAAAAAGGCCCTACTTCCTGACTTTTCCTCATTAGAAAGAAAGGATGAGTGGCAGACAAATTGACATTCCTGAAACCTGTCTGTGGACTGAACTCCGGACTCCATTTCTGTGCCTTCTTTCCTTTTTTTTTTTCTTCTGCAAGTTCTGAGCAATTTCCTATGCAAAATGTAATGCACCTTTATGTAACTGAATAGAATCAGGGGCACAATTTGGCAACTTCACAAAGTGCTGTTATGAGATTCAGTCAGGAGGGAAAAAACACACAAAACCATTAGTGAAGAGAGCTTGAAGATTGTAGAGATTTTTATTATCAGCTTATTTCATGACTCTGTGTTCCTGTAAAAACTTACAATTTACATGAAATAATACAGTATTTATTTTCGAAAGATGCTAACAGAAGTTTAAAATGCATAGTAAGTAAGAAATGATAGAGAAAAATAATAAAACAGACCCAAAACAGCCCTCTGGTAGCTTTAATTAAGTGGAGCAGTGTTTTCTAAAAATGTACATGTGTGCTTAATTTTATGTCTCACATTTTCCCGCAAAATAAAACAATACTAATCTCATGAATACAAACAAACACAAGTAGAAATGATTATAGGACAGGGCCTGTGTTTCTTGAAGACCTCCAATGATTCCTTGTAGAATTCAAAGTGTGAAAAACAATTTTGATCATAGTCTCTCGTTTTTCTACCTTTTAATAAAATCTGGGCTGGTTATTAATTTGTATTCTAAGAAGATATTACATTTCTAGTGTAACCATTATTTTCTTAGGCACACTAGTAAATAAATTGCTCATAAATCTATAAATATCTTTAAAAAAACAGAAATTGATTTTATCAGGAATAGGAAACCGTTCACAATTTGTAACGGGGCTTAAACCACCCCAACAATTTCACAAATGTCTTAGACAGCTAGCAGACTGCATTTATCCAGGAATCCTGACAACTTGGGTCTTCATCTTTTTTATGCTATTAAAATAAATATTGGACATGTTTTTAATCACCTGCCTCGCCTAACTCCTGTTTTCATTTACTCTCAGTATTTGTTACAAACAGTAGTTCAAATGTTCCTTCCTCAAATCTCTGCATAGAAACCACTGTGTTTTTCTCTCACCCTATTAAGTTTTGCCATAAGAAGCAAGCTTTCACTTGGAACAATTTCATTAAGTACTTGGCTGTGCTGATGCGAGTGCAGGCACTCACACGAGTGTCAGAACACGGCAGCCCCAAGCCACACGGAGCAGAAACTGCAGTCGAGCCCGCAAATTATTTTTTTATTTAGGAGCCTGATTAAACATGTGCATAAGCCCGTGCTTAACTCTGAACACTTGACTAGTCCCACTGGCTTAATTTGGACAATATACTCTACACATTTCATTTTTATTAAAAATTCACATCGAAAAGCATGTGGGCTTTTGGTTTGTTCGTTTGGGGGTTTTTTGTTTTGGGTTTGGTTTGGTTTGGGTTTTTTGCATTTGCTTTTTTTTCCCTGCTCACAGGAATTGTGATCTTAATGAGACAGTTCATCGTCTTAAAGAGAAGCAGTAAGTGCTTCCTTGAGATAAAAATCTTGACAGCTTTCCAGCACAGTATTTGTATGCTAAGAGAAAAGTGACCTGAAAGAACTTTACTTAAAGTGTTTGTCAATAATTGTTTACTCTCTGTATTATTCAGATAATTCAGACACATATGCACTGTTATGTTTTAAAAGTTGTGAATACTGCTCAATTCAGAGATCCCGTTTAAAAAGAAAAAGGAAAACAAAGAGCTAGTGCTTCTGCAGCACTTTGAACACGCAGAAATGTGGTTACAAAAAAGCAATGAATAATATTGTCAAAAGGGTACTGCCGTTACACGTCCTAGAGCAAATGGAAGGAATATGAGGCATGTTTTTTGGTAAGAAAAAACGGACCCAGCTCTAAAGCTTGCCAGAATATAGGAGAACAGTTTCTCTAATTTGCTTACCATTTTCTGTTTTTTTTCAACCAACTGTACACTAACAGAACTGAAGACAAAAACCTGCGAAACAATCAGAGTCTTCAGCCTCCAGTCAAGTTAACAGCGGCAGAGTGTTTTCAGATCCTCAGAAAAGCAGTCCCAGCATTATACTCCTGCACCACCTCCACTGCTGATAAGAAAACAAAATAGCCAGGAGTGAGCCTGGGAGAGAGACAGAGGTTTAATGACCATCCTACAGTTTGGAAGAAAACCTGTAAAAACCCAAACAAAGCACAACCTTGAACCCTGCTCTCGCAGTAATGCTAAAAGGCAGCGTGAACGGATGTGGCTGTCCTCATGTTTCAGTGATAAATAAAAATGCGATCATTTCACAGACTAGAATGACCTAGATTGACTCAAGTGTCAACAGCATGGTGCAAAAGATTCTTAACATAAACTGAAGAAAAAAAAATCCTTCTTGGATGCTGCCCTGCCTCACGTGCTGAGCTTATGGCCACATTGTCCTTGCCACCAGCACATCAACAACAGCACAAAATCCTGGGCCACACTTCCCAGGCCTCAGAGTCCTTTGGAAGCACCTGAACTATTCGGTGTCACGTGCAGGGATGGGAGCGATGGACACAGCTCTGTTTTGCACTTGGGTTTTCTTCCCAAACAGCCGGTTGCAGGCACCAGGGCAGAGGGTGGGCGCACCCAGCACGGGCTGTGTGACTGGTGAGCGGATCAGATCTCACATGCAGGACCAGCAGCCAGTCCAGCTTCAAGTCCCCCAGGGACTTGTAGAGTTCAAAATGTGAAAAACAATTTTGATCATAGTCTCTCGTTTTTCTACCTTTTAATAAAATCTGGGCTGGTTATTAATTTGTATTCTAAGAAGATAGTATATTTCTATTGTGGGACTTATTATATTTCTAAGGTGGGACTCCTGGTAGCCCTAGTTCAGGGGTGTCAAACTCATTTTCAACAAAGGCCGTATCAGCCATTCAGTTGCCTTCAAAGGGCCGAATGTAATTTTAGGCCTGTAGAAATGTAAATACTCCTACAGTCCTAAAATTACATTCGGCCCTTTGAAGGCAACTGAATGGCTGATACGGCCTTTGTTGAAAATGAGTTTGACACCCCTGGTCTAGACTGAGCAGACAACTCGGTAGCTAAAAGCCTCCACTTCCAGAAATGCTGTTCTACCTACAGCTCCCTCTGACATCCCTGGTAACCAGAAATGCTCAGCCACCCTGGAAATAACACCAAAAGCCCCTGGGTCTGTAAATATTTGTTCACAGGTTTATCTTTAAGTACGTGAGTACTCCTGTAAGACAGCATCCAGCTTTCATTGAAGCCATTGGAAATGTTGCCATGGGCTTCTTGGAGGTCAGTATTGTGCCCCTCACTCCCTTGGTCTCTCGTGTATTGAGAATAGGCCTAAATTTGACTTATACACTCACAATAAACAATACCCTGAATATTATGGATATATTTTATGACAAAGATTTTAAATTAAAAACTTCCACGTTCCCCCTTACCTTGCTGTAACGCTGACCCATGATGCTGCTGTTATTTTCACACTGCCAAAGGTTTACTAGTTTCACCTTTGCATTTTAGTTTGCTCCTGAATTTCCAATGCAACTTAAAGAAAATATTTTTATAAAGCTCCCCCACCCTCTCCAGCTTTGCAGCAAATGACCTTTCTCACAGCTAATCAAGATACGATTATTTACTCTGAAATTCTATATGCAGACTTCAAGCAGAAAAATTATCCCAGTTTAACAGGCTACAAAACATTTCTAACCTTTTTTATTTCCGCATTTAGCTGATGTTACTGTTGCAATTAGGAACACCCTTCAAATCTGCAGGTGCAGTTGAACAGAACTTTACATGGGAACTTCCCTTGAAAATTGTTGTCGAGGATAAAAAGTGATGTAAAGTAGCAGATTGAATTTTAGAAAACTGACCACATGCTTTCTCAGCCTTCCAAACAGTCTGCCCCTCCCAATATACAGAGGAAGGAGAAGTTTCTGGTCTTTTACATTGCAATTATCGGAAGAAGAACACGTGCTTCACTCTGTGTGTGTGAGGGGGAACTATTCACATCCGGTGGATTGAGAAGAAAGTGGGATATTTCTGAGTAGATGCATTTTATGTGATTACTATGTTGCCAGTCCAGCAAAGCACAGACCTAAGTGCACAAGAAATCCACTTTACTCCAATCTAATTTTAAACACCTTTTTTTGTGAATTCGTAGTTTCTTTAGACTTTTTTAAAGTACACTGCTTAGCTAAGAAGTTATTTGTTAGGGTCATGTTAATCAACTTTCCAGCAAATCCCGTAAGCGCAGCGTTCAGCCAGAGCTCAGTTGATTCCACCCAGCAGCTTTTACAGGAATCTCATGGTTGTGCGGAAGCTTCCCACCCTGGGAGAGAATGCTTGTGGTGACAGGTGGCATCCTGATGAGGGAGGGAAGTTAAGCTGTTTTTTGTAATCATCTGTTCATTAGTTTCATCATGTTTCCTCTTCTAGTCATCCTCCAAATATTCTGTTGTCCTTAGGGGGTAACACCTCTGTCCAAAATTTTTTCAATGACGCTTCTTCTTTCTAATAGCCTCGGGCTACCTGCTTCACTTATTCATCATACAATTACACCATATGAAGTGTGTAGGATGCAGATGAAGCATTACGAAGGAAAGGATGTCTTGAACTCAATTATTTGGAGAGATATGCAACAATGAACTATTTGTGATGCTGTTGGAATAACACGAAATAAATTAAGTGGAACTGACTTTGCCATTTTGCATATGACAAACGAGAGTTTAAAAACAATGTCTTAAAAAATTATGAAGTTGATTGAAATTATTATACATTTATTTTCTACCTCATACATTAATTTTCACCTCATACATTAATAAGAGAGCTGTGACAGTGATTTCTAAATAGATAATAGAGAACAATGAACTAACACAGATGCTTTAAAACCATGATTTGAAAATTTCCTACTTTGTTGCATAGTCATGAGGACTGTTACTTGCACATTTAATTGCCTTTAAATACTTTTTGCCCAGTGAATGATTATAATTATTAAATGAATGTACTGAAGACTGAATAATTTTTTATTTTTATTGCTGTCTACACACTAAGGCAGGTAGAAGTGATGATGATTTTTTTTTTTAAAGACAAATGTTTTATTTATTCTGTTGGGCATAAGTTTTCAACTAATTTGAAAATTTAAATGAATTGACAGCTTACAACAGATGACAGAAAGTCCTAGAAATAGAAATCTCGTTTTCCCTTGGGTTGATCAAAACAACCAATGTATTTAAAAGGGCTATGGCTGCAAGTATGCTGTAGTGGTCAGCTAATATCTACAGTTAATTTATATGGTTTTGTTTGGTTGAGTGGTTTTGTTTATTTTTTTGTTTTGGTTTTGTGGGGTGTTTGTTTGTTTGTTTTAATTTTAAAAGCCCAAGATTTTAGAAAACCCGAAATAAAAACAAATTTAGAAATTAGGTGGAGGTTCTAGGGGTTCCAGAGTGTATTTGGTTTCCATGGCCAGGTTTTGATAGCAGGGAGGCTTCTGTGAGAGGTTGCTAGAAGCTTCTACTCTGTGCCATAGAGCCGATGCCGGCCGGCTCCAGGAAGGACTCGCTACTGGCCAAGGCTGAGCCCATCAGCGATGGTGGTAGAGCTCCGGGACAACATAGTTAAGGGCGAAACAGCTGCACGCGGAAGCAGCAGCTGGAGAGAGGAGTGAGAATATGTGAGGGAAGCAACTCTGCAGACACCCAAGGTCGGTGAAGAAGGAGGGCAGGAGCTGCCCCAGCTGCCGGAGCAGGGATTCCCCTGCAGCCCGTGGTGCAGACCAGCTGTCCCTCTGCAGCCCGTGGGGGTCCGTGGTGGAGCGGATCTCCACCTGCAACCTGGGGAGGACCCCACGTCGGAGCAGGTGNCTGTCTCCAGTGGCAGGGACCCCACGCTGGAGCAGAGGAAGGGTGTGAGGAGTCCTCCCCTTGAGGAGGAAGAAGCAGCAATGACAACGTGTGATGAACTGACCACAACCCCCATTCCCCATCCACCTGAACCACTGGTGGTGAAGAGGTAGAGAAATTGGGAGTGAAGCTGAATCCAGGAAGAAGGGAGGGGTGGGGGAAGGTGTTTTTAAGATTTGGGTTTATTTCTCCTTACCCTACTCCGATTTGATTGGTAATAAATTAAACAAATTTCCCCAAGTCAAGTCTGTTTTGCCCATGATGGCAATTGGTGAGTCATCTCTCCCTGTCCTTATCTTGACCCACGAGCCTTTTGTTACCTTTTCTCTCCCCTGTCCAGCTGAGGAGGGAAGTGATAGAGCAGCTTCGGTGGGCATCTGGAGTCCAGCCAGGGTCAGCCCACCACACAAAGGATCTAGAATACTGGATATTCCTTTACTATTTAATCTCACACTACCACCAATAACCTTTACTGACAAGCCATTTTACTTATGTTGATTTTAAGACATTTCCAGAAATATTTTAAAGCTCTTCGATCAACAGCTCTAATTCTTTACATATTTAGAACTGGGTACGTGGCCTGATCCATCCTCCAAATGGTTACACACAGGGGCTATGATGTGTTTCCAGAATTCAGCTCCTAAATTGCGTAGCTTTAAAGTTGGTTGCATCAACTAAAACACTGGAAAAAACTAGAAGAACTGACAGTACAGCATCAGTCCTGTGATGAAGCCAGAACAGGAGCAGGACCATCTGCGTGTGCTGCCATCAGTGGGTTTCACCCCCAGTCTTCTCCCTCAGCAGCCTCGCCTATGGCAGATAATCCATGACAAACAGCTTCTAACAAGCTTGCAATGGCTTCCTAGGCAGTAACATCTCAAACAATTAATCTGTTTGCAAATGCACATGCACCTGTGTCCTAACAAAGTTGTAAAAGTAAAAATACATATAGTGTACAAATGACTGAGCACCTGCTTTCTGTGTTTTGGTGAACTTTGTTTGCACATTTGTCACGGAAGTGGTTCAGAGAAATGGAAATAACTAATTCTTGTAACACAGCAAGGATGCCCTTCCAGTGGGAAACGTGATATTGTTATAACTCCATTGTGTTTTTAGATATATTATTCTAATCCTTGAATAATTCATGCTTTCTGACATAGATGCAATCAAGCACAAAGGAACTAATGAGGAAGGAGACAGTTTGAAGTTGGGAGGAAGGCTTTAAAGTTGGCAAGGGCCCTGGGTAAACTCACCATCCTGTGCACACGTGTATAACTTACACTGTTGGAACAGTGGGCTCTGCTCACATAAATACTGATTTACTATCTGTAAATTTTACATGTACATTTACAGCCACTTTAAAAGCTATTTATATTGTCAGTACAGGCTGTTGTGGCCCAAGTTTAAACAGAAATCAGATCCTTGTTCTTTTTTAACTTTTGAAATAGCTACTCGTCTTCAAAGACTATAAAATAAGAGAAAAATGTGAAACAGAAAGAAGCAACTTTCATTTTGTTGCAGTTTAGATAAGAGCAGAGCTGACAGCATAATTTTTGAACTTTTCTCGCTAGATTTGGTCAATAACTTGTGAGTAACTGACCAAAGCGCTCTAAAGAAGGAGACAGGCAATAATTTACACAGTTTAAAATCCCATCTCCATTCTCCTTGTAGAATATAGAGCTGTGAGGGGACCCATCCAGGGTCATGGAGTAGGTTCCCCTGCAGCCACAGGCAGCCAGCAAGCATAATCCGCCATATAAACACTGCCCTTTTATTTTGGCCATCTCATACGTACATAATCTCCAAGTTAGAAAACTAAGAGAAATCAACCTCATGGTTCACGGCTTGCAGATGTTGCTTCTTTTAACCTAATGCAAGTGATACAAGAAACAATAAAGAACTCACATGAAAGGGACAGACTTGACATTCCTGATTCCTTATTAGAAAATCAAATCTAGTCTAACTACACGACCGACTAATGGAATAATCTTCCAAACTCCGTGGCAGAACTTTCACCCCCATAATTTCTTCCTTGCCCTTCAAAGCCTACAGAAGTCTGAATTACACTCCCCGGCATGAATACGAAATCATTCCTATTTAATTTTAGCTTGCTTTCTGTTATCCCTGCAGGTGAAAAGGGCTCTGAGGGATCTACACAGGTCACTGCGGGTGGAGATCTGGCTCAAGAGAGGACATGTGAGGAGCCAGCTGTCTCCACGCTGTTACTCCAGCGGATCTCTGCTCAGCTGCCTCCTCCGCAGCCCCACGCAGCCACCGCACAACTGTCTGCAGCTCACAAACTTCCCATCTGAGCCTCGGAGCCGTACACCGTGCTGCTCGGAGCGCTATTATCATAGGCACAAACAACAGCCGAGGGTTGGCTCGTACAAACAATGAAAGGTGATGCAGAGGGGATGGGCTCTTCACCCACCTGCCTCCGAAAAGAGGAGAAAGAGCCTGCCTGGCAAACTGCCGGTCTCACGTGGAAAGCTGGTAATATAGGTGAGGCGAAGCTCCTGCCTCCTGACAGAGGCCTTCCAGAAGCAAAAGAAACGACAGACACTTACTGCGTGCTAATACCACTGAAAATCTGTTCAAATCCTGATATTTCTCAGCTATCCTTTTATTCTACTTTCCCACTAATCTCCATATTCTCTCAGATCTTTCCTAAAAGGCACATTTTTCCTCACCTGCAATAGGAAATCTGTGTTATACTAGTGCCAACACTTAGTTTTAGAAATATAATCTTTTCCTTCACTTAGAAAACTTACCCTTTTCTGTTTATTCCTTAAGAGTCACATTTGCTCAGTCTTCCTGCATTGAAATCCACTTGGATACTGTCTGTTCCCATTTCCCACTTGATCTTTTTCTTAAACATTCAGCTCATATCAGGACTCCCGTCTACTCCCAAAGGTGCAGTCTGCAACAAAACCATTATGATTAGTTATCACTTAGACTTCAAATTTGTGTCTAACAGGTTATGCAAAAATGAAAGAAACATCAAAAGAGACAGAGGAACAAGAAGATTGAAAAAGGTGAGAGAGAAAGTGGGGGGCAAAATCAGACTAACAAGGTGATGTTACTTAGGGGGAGCTAGTATATAACGTGATTAGATTTTACTCAGTTCTTCTTTCTAGGGTACCTTGACCTCTTTTCATGACTGTTTTAGAATTTGTAGAACCTCTGTAACTTTTGAAGATTAAAAATAACAGAAAAAGGAGCAAAGGGGTTTCTATATTCCAAATGTATTTCAATCCAGCTTAAAGGAGGAAAACAAACCTGCTGCCCCTTCAGGATGCGTGGTAACTCCAGTCATCTCTGTGCTACAGCAGCTTCAGGAACAATCGACCATCTTGTTTCCTCCTCCCACATTTCTGTCCCTTTGTCTCCTTCAGCAGGTGCCCATGGACTGGCCCTGTGCGGTGTGAAGGGATTGGACCACAGGGATTTTGATAAATCAGACATAAAAAGAAGGCTGCATTCATCGTTAATTATTTACATAGATCTAATTAGCTCCTTGTGAACTAGCCCTGTGCCATTGTTCTGTAAAGGATTCTGGCTGTGGTTTGCTCTTGAAAGCAGTCCTGGTGAGGAGACGTTAATGACTGATCTGTGATGCCTGGATTCAATCCATTACTTAGTAGGGTTTCTCAAGCATGTGGAAGACCTCCTCATACTAGATCAAAACTCTGCTTCAGCATCAAACTGCTGTGGAATGCCATGGCATTATTGAGGCAATCTTAGCAAGTAGCAGCAGCACACAGCTGTGAGATCTCATTGGAGTGGAACAAAAGTTGTTGATCCTCGTTACGTTGCATCTGAGAATCAGTTGTAAAATTCACGGCCATTTAATTTTAATCTGTTCTCAGATGAAAGAACAGGGGCTTTTGACTCAATTGAAATGGCCTGCATCCTTTACTGGGATTTGGCCCTTGATACTTTGTGGACTCCGCAAGCGATAGATGGCATGCACACCTCCTGCACAACCTACACTTTTGCTTCTTGAAGATAAAAATCACAGAAGGTATACCAGTGGCTTAGGAGCCACAAAGAATGCCAAAGGTTCTTGATCAGCAAACCTCCTCAGGTCTTATGAGGAGGAGCTGAGGGAACTGGGGCTGTTCAGCCTGGAGAAAAGGAGGCTGAGGGGAGACCTTATTGCTGTCTACAACTGCATGAAAGGAGGTTGTAGCATGGAGGGTGTTGGTCTCTTCTCCCAAGTAGCAAGTGATAGGACAAGAGGAAATGGCCTCAAGTTGCACCAGGGAAGGTTCAGATATTAGGAAAAATTTCTTCATGGAAAGGGCTGTCAGACATTGGAACAGGCTGCCCAGGGAAGTGATGGAGTCACCATCCCTGGAGGTGTTTAAAAGGTGTTTAGATGAGGTTCTTAGGGACACCGTTTAGTGCTAGAGTCAGGTTATCGTTGCACTTGATGATCCTGAGAGTCTCTCCCAACTTAAATGATTCTATGATTCTAACTACTGATTTATGACCTGATGTGTGCTGTCCCAAAAGCAGAGCTGAAAAAGACTGTAGGTGGGTATAAGATCCTGTTTCTCTCACTGTTACAGAAGGTGGGGAAGAGGTCATGGTCCCTGCTCAGGTCCCTTTCAGACAGCAGGGGAGCCCAAAGGTTACCTCTTAGAGACAAATACCAAAGGTCAGACTATGCCAGATCAGGCAGAGTCATCAGGGGGCAATTAATTCCTAGATATCAAATGAAACACTCGTGAGACGTAGCATTGCTGATCACTAGGGCATGTGACTGCTGCACAGTTTAAACACTTGGAGACAGACCTGGCAGCAGGGAAGCGTGTCTGGCATCTCTAGCCCAGCTTCTAAGAAAATTGCCTGCCACATGTACCAGCTTGCAGCGGTGCTGGGACCCTGGCCTATTTTGCCGTGGGGAGCGGCCAAGCGGAGCGCTGGTCTCACAGCCTTGCAGGGCCAACACATTCCGAGAACAAAAGCACCGGGGGCCAGCGTTACCGTGAGCGTAGCTGTGGCTCTCACATCACGACACGGCGCTCCGGCAGCGATGAGAAAAGACAGATGTGAGCATCACGGGCTGAGTTTCTTTCCCTGCTAAATGATTCTTCTAGTGGTAATTCCTCTGCACCTCTGACGGTCTCTAACTACTTTTAGTGGGCCAGATCTTCAACTGGTGCCACCTGGCTTGGATGAGACAATGACACTAATTTACGCTGGCTGACAACCAAGCCCATCACTTCGGTATTTTGAATCTGTATCATATTCCAGGGCTTGATGGTTTGCTAGTTGCCTGCTGGGGGAGCACATTTACTAGCATGTGTACTGTCTGGGAGGAATCTAGGCCCTGTGGTGCTTCCATCTCTGCACTCTGGAAGTGTTAGAGGAGAGTGCGTTGAACTGTGCTCTGCTTTAGGGTGAATTGCTGTTTTGAGTTTTTCTGTAATGATTATTTTCTAGCAGTAAAGAATCTACCCCTGGGAACAGCAAGGGTGATTTGTATCACTTTGGCAGTGTAAGGTTCCTCAAGATCAATGCACAGGTAACATACTCCTTAAATTCTGTAAACTAGCCTGGAACAGCTGGAAGAGACCTTCATATAAGTGAAGTATAGCATTATAAGTAAACACGTATGTTGCAGAGCTCTGCCTTCAGATAAATTACTTCCATCTTCAGTTCCTTTGCAGGGCAACTAAACATGCTTATCATAACCTTTGTTTGCTTGGGATACTGTATATACTTCACTATATAAGCTTTTGAGGGAGGGAAACAAAAATTTGCCAGGGAGGGCTTACCTCTAGCTATGAACATGTGTGCAAACCCCAGCCTGGCAATGGATTTCCACCTAGCTGCAAACATTATCCCATTTTTTGTCAGTGAACTTTTTCTTTCATGGCCGCTCAATGACTTTTTTGTGCTAGCCCCGTACTGCTGTCTATCCCATCTCCATCTCCTGCCTCTGCTAAAAAAGTATTCCTTTCCTCTTCAAAACAAGAAGCTGGACTTCTGATGGGTCCTCAGCACCCATCAGGACTAGACTTGCTTTAAGGAAAAAAGAAAAAATTAAGGTACACCAAATCAAATATCCTAGTTGTTCATGTGCATTCAATTTGGAAACCTATAGAGCATGCACATTACAAACAATTTCACTCAACCACTCTGTACTTTAAAATGCAGAGACTGTAAAAAAAGCAATTTCAAATTAGAATATGTAGGAGGATTTTTAGGACTTTGCTTTAGCCAGAAATTTGATTGACTGAAGTGCTGATAGTCTTAAACCTTAAGTGCCTCATGTCAGCAAGAAGGTGAACTTTATGGCTGAATTTTACAATCTGAAAATAAGAATTTATGTGAAAACATGTGAGAGGTCCTTAATGAAAGTGTTATCACGCAATGCTGTAACAATACTAATGCTTCTGTGTTCTTACTTCTGACCTCCCTCCTAGTTAGATGTAAAGGTGCCAGGGGAGGTGGTTTGCTACAGAACAGGAATTTTGGATGAGGACTCTCAAAAATAATGCATTTTAAAATTATTTTATCATAGTGCCTCTGGTCCCTCCACCTTCAGAAAAATAAATAAAAATCTGTATATATCTGTCACCTCATACATATTAAAAGCTAGACTGTAGTTAGGGGACAAAGGGCGCTGCAGTGGCACCAGCCTCTTCAACAGCTTACCTCTGCGCAGATGACAATCAGGGAATGGCATCCAGGGGAAGGAAGAGGCTGCCCAACTTGTGCCGTGTGAGGGGTAACAGCCTGACAAGGGTGCCAACCCAAGAGCAATCACGCAGACGCCTGGGGCAACAAAAATGGAGGGAGAATTTGGAACCAAAGGAGAGAGAGTCCTTGTGCCTAGCAGGGCAGGGAGGGCATGGGCAATGGTGCTTGGAAAGTTTCAGCTGGTTTGCTTTTCTCGGTTCCTAAGTGGTCGTTTAGAAGACAACAAATAATACTCAAGCAAAGGGTCTGCAGAGGTGTTAACTCTGGAATTTTACTCTCCCTCTCTACAGTGGAGAAACAACCTATTATTTAATATCCCTTCCTTCAGGAAAGCATTTAATGATAGGCATCTCCATTTCCATACAAAATACTGCCCCCCCCCTCCCCCCCCCAAGTGTTTCTAAGCCTGTTTTATTTTGCCCTAAGCTGCTATCTAGAAGTGTCAGGCAACTCCAGGAAGGTCGCAGGGAGAGATGGAGAGCAAGTGAGGAGAAGCTGCTCCATATCCATCACACAGGCCAGCTAAAGTCATCCAGAGAAAATACCCAGTCACTGCCTTCCTTGCCACGCAAGCTTTTCACAATCTTTTCAACAGACTGGGAGCACTGCTCTTTTCCTTACCCCCTCACCATGTTCTAGTTCTTAAGAAGTAGGAGCAGGATGATGGACAGAGACAAGACTAGGCCAACAGGAGCGCGCTTGAGAAGGCATGGTGGCTTTCTGACCTGCCTACCGCTACTCCAAAAACCTGCACGTCCGTTAGTCAGAGGATACAACACTGAGCCCAACTGAACAGTCAGCATCTTGTGGTGTCCAAGATCATGCCGGCTAACTGGGATCAGCACCTGATCTGTGCTGAGCACTACCCAGGCTCATAATGCTTTCTGCTCCCTCTTCACCACTTCTCAAGCATCTTGGAGCCATGATGATGCTCAACAGTAAAACCCACATAAAGAACAACTGAGCATTATTAAAAGAGAATACAAACTAACAATTAAACTAGAACCTGGGCAGTCACCTTATTCTGCTGATGCCAGGTAAAATGACTGAGGCAATCAAAAGGCACCTCCTATAGCCCTGAAGCTGCTGTTGGAGCTTCTTAATAGCCACCACAGGTATATATGTAAGTGTGACAATATTACCTATGGCCACAGAGGAGCCTTTCCAAGCCAGGCTGGTACTCTAAGAGTCACAGAGTCATTTTGGTTGGAAGAGACCCTCAAGATCATCAAGTCCAACCGTTAACCTAATACTGGCACTAAACCGTGTCCCTAAGAACCTCATTTGTGTCTCTTTCAAACACCTCCAGGGATGGTGACTCAACCACTTGCCTGGGCAGCCTGTTCCAATACCTGGCAATCCTTTCCGTGAACACACTTTTCCTAATATCCAACGTAAACCTCCCCTTGCACAACTTGAGGCCATTTCCTCTCATCCTATTGCTTGTTACTTCCGAAGAAGAAACCAACACCCTCCATGCTACAATCTCCTTTCAGGTAGTGGCAGAGAGCAATCAGGTCTCCCCTCAGCCTCCTTTTCTCCAGCCTAAACAGCCCCAGTTCCCTCAGCTGCTCCTCATCAGACTTGTGCTCCAGGCCCCTCATCAGCCTCGTTGCCCTTCTCTGAACTCTCGTGACCATGGCCAAGCAAGGGCAATTAAAAGCTTGATCCCCTGAGCTGAGCAGGGTACTGCCAAAAGACGCCATGACTGCCATCCAGGCAAGGGACACTGCCTGCAAAACCTGTATGGGCACTGCCGGCAGCAGCAGCCCGGACAGCCCGGTTGTGCCTCATGGCAGGGGCTTTCCACTTTTCACTGAACACCCCCCACAGCCTGGCCCGCTCCCTCCCACCGCTCGCTGGGCACAACTCTCACCCACACGAACACGAGCTCCCAGCAGTCACGTACTTGGTGTAGCAAGGCCCAGGTGAGGTGGCTGCCGGTCATGGGTGTGTACGGCCCCGTCAAAAGCTGTAGATGGCAAGAAGGTCAGCAGCACTGGCAGCTTTGCCAGGAGAAAACTGTGGCACGAAGAGGACATAACCGCACTACAATCATAGGATAATTTTGGGTTGGAAGGGACCTTCCAAGGGCATCTAGTCCAGCCCCCCTGCCATAAGCAGGGACATCTTCAACTAGATCAGGTTGCTCAGAGCCCTGTCCAGCCCGGCCTTGAATGTCTCCAGGGATGGGGCATCTACCACCTCTCTGGGCAACCTGGGCCAGTGTTTCACCACCCTCATTGTAAAAAATTTCTTCCTCACATCCAGCCTGAATCTCCCCTCCTTTAGTTTAAAACTATTACCCCGTATTCTATTGTAACAGGCCATGCTAAAAAGTCTGTCCCCTTCTTTCTTATAGGCCCCTTTAAAGTACTTAGATGGGTTACCTCAACAGCTTTACAACCCCTATAATGTAATAATCCTGCAAGGGAGCACAGGTTCTGTGTTTGTTTACTGTAGACTGTTTATATGGAGGAAGCCAGCAGTGTGTCCCTGGTGTCACTTCCAGTGTCTGAAAAAGGGGACCTGGACATTTGCTTCCTTTCCCCCTTGTGGTCAGATTCCCATGGGAAGGGAACAGAAGACAAGAGCCAAAAAGGAGCTGCATCTCTGATGCTGTTGATCACAGGGCCGAGCCTGCAGAACACACAGCAGACTGCTCTTCCCCTTCACCTGAACCACCTAAAATGACATTATATGCTGCAAGAACCCCTTAGATGGAGTTTCTCTTTTTCTTACATCATATTGAAACCAGATTTTTATATGACTTCAAAAGAGTTGTAATTGTTTAGTCACTGGGGGTGGATGGCACACAGCCATCTGCTCGGAAAGCAGGTAGTAGGCTCAGTGTTGTAGAAGTCACAAAGGAATTTCCACATTGTATGAATCAGAGTAAAATTACTCTTCATGCAGCATCCTAAAAAAGCAAACAATCTGTCTTTGTGTTCCTCACCAGCAGCACTGAGCACTCAGCTCAGGCTTTGGAAATTGTGGATCTGCTTCCTATCACTTGGTGACCTCCAGTAAAATACCCTCTTGCCACATCTTTTGTTTTTCCGCATCTTTTGAGTATAATACAACCCTCTGTAAAGCATCCTTACAATGCTTGCAATGTAAGGTATTTTAGCACATGTCACACTTGTCATTGTGACAGCTGATTCAGGTGATGCACAGGAAGGCTTTACCCAGGATTTCATCTCCTGATTTCGTTCCACATTGCAAGTCCTGCCTCTCCAATGTTCCCCCAGGAGCTTCCTCCTTCGCAACTGCAGCCTCCATCAGGTTACCTGCCCCACAAAAAAAAAGCCCTCTGTCCATCAACATGCTCTCAGAACCTGGAGGTTACCTAGACAGTACCTGTAGCCACTGGTGTGCAGCAGCAGTGTAAAAGAGAAGGAAAAGGAACTTACTTGAAAAAAGGGTTGAAGTTGCAGAGTGGGATACATGATACGTTTGCCTGCTTTAAACCACCTTTCAGTGCTTCTCTTCAGTGACTTTACATAGAGCTTTTCATTTTAGGTAAACCAAATCATGCATCTACAGCAGATAATGTAAATATGTCCAAAATAGATGCTATTGTACTAAAACCATGTGGTCTTGCAATTTATGCAGAGCTTTCACTTAAGTGTTTTCTACACAAATCTCTGGATATCATCGTGCTCCATTTATAAGAAAACAGCCGGAATTATCAGCAGGAATAAATCAGCATTTCCACTGAAGTTCAAAATAGTCTCTGGCAACACACCACGTTCAAGGTTGTGNAAAATAGATGCTATTGTACTAAAACCATGTGGTCTTGCAATTTATGCAGAGCTTTCACTTAAGTGTTTTCTACACGAATCTCTGGATATCATCTTGCTCAGTTTGTAAGAAAACAGCCAGAACTATCAGCAGGAATAAATCAGCATCTCCACTGAAGTTCAAAAGTCTCTGGCAACACACCACGTTTAAGGTTGCAATGTTTTCCCCATTATGAGGGAACGGCCTCATCATTTTCTGAACTCAGCTACTCACTGCCATCTCCTGCCAGAGACCTTGCTCTCACCAGTCTGCTGGAGCTTATCCAGCCGACTACGCCCGTCGTGGGAAAAAAACCACTCTGGGTTCTAGCTTCAGTAGAGGAGCACTAGTCTCTTCCATCTGGAAAGGGATGTTTCCACACGCTGTCAGCTCCAAACCTGCAGCGCTGCTGCTTCAGCTGCCCCTTGCTAAATGCAGGTGAGCTAGAGAGCAAGGCCCCTGGGGACAGCAAATGTCAGCACCACCCACCGCCAGCAAAGGAATGCCAAGGGAAAGCTCTGTGATTCTATCCTGAGACAGCTGTCTATAATAATAAGCACCATCACTTTCCCTTGCTCTGCTCTTCTTTCCAAATTAAATAGGAAGAGAATTATCTCGACCCCCTAANAAAAAAAAAAAAAAAAAAAAAAAAGAGTCTTGTTCAAATAGAAACATGAGTTGCTTGGGCTACTTCAAACACTAATTAATCAAACAGAACTGAAATAAACAGAGAAGTTTTTTATTTTCTAAATAAGTCTAAATTTATTTATTACCCTAGTAAAAAAAAGTCTGGATTACAAGTGTCTGAACAGTATAAAAGTACAAAACAGGTTCCATAGATTTCTAATACATTAATACAAAGTGCATGACTACATACAGTTCATTTTGCATTACTACCGGGAATGGAAGAGGTGGGAGGGAGTAGGGGAAGCAGTTGGCGGTTGAAATCTAGCAATAAATAAATAAATACAGAAGAGATGATCCGTATCAGAGCACATCCTACCACCAATACCGCAGCCTTAGGTGTACGGAATTACTGATGCTGAAAACACAAATTCAAATGGAAGCAGGTGTCTGCAAAAACAGCTGGGACTCTTGCTCAAGCCCTTATCAGACATGACGAACCTAGTTATGCTGTTATACAAGCAAGGATCCATTATACCTGTGGTTGGACTCCATGATCTTAAAGGTATTTTCCAACCTAAGTCTTTTCAATTTGGTTGCAGATGAAAGCAAGGTAGGCAGCTTTGTCCTCCCTTCAGAATCTCAGAGTGTTTTGGAAAAGCAAAATAAGACCAATGAAAGCTCTAAGCTGTAAGGCTGTGATATGTCAAAGCCCCGTTTCCCCTGATGTTCTTCCTCTCCAGAGGTTGGCCTAACCAACAGGAGAGGACGAAAAAAAAAAAAGAAAAGAAGAAGAACCTTTGAGGGTAGAGGCTCCTCTTAAAACCTGCTTATCTTTCCCTACCTGTATTTTCATTCGCTAAGCATCTCAGGAAGCGAGATTACACGGAAGTCCAGTCCTAAACCCTACCCACCCCAGTATTATGCCAAAGACTCTCATAAAAAGGAAAGCTTGTAGCAATCCATTGCAGAATACCCCAAAAGAGTAAGAAAAATCCTACCCACCCCCCAATCAGAAACAAACAACAACAACAACAAAAAAGCAGAATTCCCACATTACAGAACTTAAACCTTCATAAAAGGAACATGAAGAAACTGGGAGCTAAAACTGCAGCACACTTTTCCAGGAAGCTGCTTCCACCCTACAGGCAAAGTGGAGTTTGAAGGAGTGTCACAATGGTTTGCACACGAGTTCATTTGGAAATCCATGTAAGAAATACCATCTATTGATCGCATATGCAAACAGAGCTGCCTCAACTCAGTACAGCACCATTCTTAACAGAATTTTTCATATTCAGTATCCACAAAAGCACTGATCTGGTGGTTGTTCAAACAAACAAAAAAAAATGAAACAAAACCACAGAGAAGCACTGCAGGGCAAGGGTTCCAAAAAAGCAATGGCGAATCCAGAGCCCAGGCTGCAACCAGATTATGCCCCTGGACTAGAGTCTGATTTGCTGAGTGAGGAGCTTGTTTTATGTTAGGTCTGGCATGAAGTCTGGTCTGTGGTCACATTTCAGCTGCAGTGGGACAACGCATAGCTGTCACTCAGTTCTGGCCATCATCTACACCTAACTCGGGCATCCAGATGTTCTGCTGGTCCATCTCTCATCACCAGTCAGTTACTACATGAAACCCAGGGTATCTGCTGCTGGGCTAAAATAAAGTAGCCTCCTGTTTTGCTATGGTTAATTCTTAGGCAGATCTTCCTCCTTAGCTAAGGAGGAGAGCTCTCCCAGCCCTTCTGAAGAACACTTCATGTTGGGGGCCTTCTCTGATAACTACCACTTCTAGTAGAGACATCTGCAGTTTACTGGTCTGTGTCATATAGGAGGGATGAAATATTTGTCTTTTTTACGTCAGTAGTATAGGGTGAGATCTCCACACCTTCAAAAAATATATATTTATATAACTAGAGAGGTGACTTATAACATTTCTATGCATTAGTTCATCTTATTGACTCATACATGTCTAAGAATGAAATATTTTCTTGGGGATTTAAGGGAAGTTACTAACCAACTTAAAAAAAAAATGCCTTACAACCACTGCTTCTTTCAATACAGAAACATGAACTACATATACTTTAATATACAAAACCCCATCCTCATATTCACTTGTGAACTGAACAGAGCGGGGGGGGGAAGAGGGAGGGAAGATCAGACAACCTTGCAGCAGCATTCAGCTTTGCTAAGTGTTCCATAGCATCTTAAATATTATATACAGTCTTTCTGAAACGATACAAACTGGCTTCGGAGTTTGTAGAATTGTAGCAGTAAAAACCAAAACAGTTCTAGGGAATAGTCTTTTGGCAGCATAGCAGGTGTCCAAAGTGAACAGTCACTTTTCTAGTATTTTTCCAGAGAATAAGAGGATCTGTATAACCTTTTGCAGCTATCCAAGGAAGTCACCACTCCTCTTGGGTGGAGATTGCTGGAGATTGTGGTCCTTCTTGTTCGGGTTTTTCAGTGGCAGACTTTTTATTGCTACAGCAAGGTTTGAAGAGATGAGTGTCTATGAGGACTTCCCCAAAACGCCCTTTGTAAATAATGCCACAGCAGACCTTTTGCCTGGAAGAAACGGCAGGGAGAGAAACAGACAGTTTACGTGTTTAGAATATACAGAATTTACAGAAATGCAAAAAAATCCGTTTGACCCAAGGCAATACTTTTCTGAGCCTCCAGCTCAGAGACTAGGAGGGCAGGTTGCTCAGAAAGTCTGTGTGTAAATGCACATCGCTTTGGGAAAAACAAAAACAAACCAACCCCCAAAAAACCACAACAAAACACAGCCCACCACCAAACCCATGTCTGTACAAAACTAAGTCTCCCATTTTGTTTCCCAGAAGTTTCAGACAACTATCTGGGCTGAGCTAACCTTGAATACAACGCACTTGCAAACACTATTTGAGAGGGTGCAACTAAGTCAGAACACTTTCAAGAGAGCAATTAGCTAAACAAGGGATTACTGTGTCACAACAGGCAATAAAAGATAACAAGCTCATCAGCTCCCAGAAAATCTTGTGGGTTTCCTCCCACTCCAGACTTTTTTTTTTTTTAATTACTACCATCACAGGTCAACCAAATCAAATGCTGTTTTGCTGGCAAGCTGAGAGCACTATTGTACTTGGTAATGCATCAAGTCTACAGAGCACAGTTTTAAGACAAGATAACAACACTCAGGAATATTATCTGTAACTCCCCAAACCACAAAAATATTTTCCAGCAACTAGCAACTGTATTAGTATTTAGGGAACTGAAAGGAGACAGGGGAAAATGTCTTAAACACATAGCATTTCTTTTCAAAGGCAGATATTGTATAATACTCTGCGACTTAAATTATATCCTTAAAACAAATTAAAGTTCAGCAGCAGCAAATTCCTAAAGAAACAGAATCAAGCACCGTGTACGTGAATTGCTGTCTGCAGTGAGTGAACATTCTGTTACTATTTACCTTTTCCAGTATGTGAGATCTAAAAAGGAAAAAACTGGTGTTCTGCTGGACCCAGCGCTCATCTCTGTGTCAGAGCCATCATCAGACTGGTTACTGTAGCAGGGCGACTGAGCTGGGGAGGCACTCGAAGTGGTGCTGTGGGCATCGGAATCTGCGGGAGAAAGAAGAAATGCGAGAATCAGGACATGCGTCCGACGACTTACCCTCTTCCTGACTTGTAAAAGGTCACATGCAGATTGGTCACAGAGAGACAGAATGCTTTTAATTAAGAAGAAAAAACTAGTAACAGCAACCCGTTTTTCACTTGCCTCTGCCAGTTTCAATAGAGAGACTATGTGAGAGAGAGAACTCGGAACTGGAGGGGGACCTTGTACATGAGGGACTGCAAAGAAGTTCAGGATCGTCAGGCTTCAGTTCCTGGCTCTCAAACACAGCCTGTGCAGGCCAAGCTTTGGCCAACATCCTAGTCCCATTCTGGAATCACTGGAAGATCCTTGAAGATGATGGGGATCTGTGCTTCGCACCTAGCATGTTCTCTCTCACGGTAAATCTCCCTTCTTACCCATTCAGTCAAAGTCTTGCAAAGCTCTTCTCACCAGTGCAATGTCTTAGGCGGTACTGAGCTCTTGCTGAATCGAGACTATGAACTATGGACTCCAGTGCAGACACAAACCTTAACAGAGGGTGTAGTAGCCTACCTTTTAGTTATAGTTTCTGGCACCTGCAGTAGCACGATTAGGTTAACTACAGGAGTTTGAATGAGGAGATACAAGCTCTTTGGGTCAGGGCCTTTACTGATTCTTTGGAGAGCTTTTCCTTCAGGCCAGGTAGGATAATTGAAAGAGAGAGAAGACCAAGTCAAGGAACAGTTCAGAAGCTGGTTTGCTTTAGAGGAAAAACCTAAAGTACTGACATATATTTAGAGCATAACTGGCAGATGGCTTTGTTGGAAAGCTATGAATCCAAATCTATTTGAGGAGTCTAAGTGCTACTGAAAAGAAATCATCAAGACCAGCAGAGGAAGGTGTAAGGAAACTGTACAGAGGAAACATGGTAGGAATTTAAAGGAGGGGAAATCTAGGCTAAATACAAAGATGGGGTTGAAAACACATGGAATAAAAAGACTGATAGTGGTATCAACAGAACTGTCCTGAAAATGGCCATAATGCACTACTGAAAGGAGGTGGAAACCTCTTCCAACTTCAGTTTCAATTAGGGTCTTGTCCAAGAAGTTCTTTCCAGAGACACATCATTCAAGAGTGGGGCAAAAGTGACAGCTACCTACACTTTTAAGCTTGGCTCCCCCCATGCCACTTCCCCACCTCTCTCTCACAGCCCACCCTGCACACAAGCTTTTCCTCCTCATTCCACCCCCTCCCCAAGCCCTATGAGGAGGATGAGAGGTTGTGAAAACAGGGAGTGCCCAAATGTGTGAGCACACAGTTGAATCTAGATGGTGATTCAGCTTGGCCAGTTAACAGGAAGTTATATCAGGGGAGGCCAAAGTTTATTGCCAGAATTCTCTTCGGATCTACTTACTGTGCCGCTTGAATTCCTTCTGCAGTTTGCTGATTTGATTGCTCTTTATTCTGCTTCCAGATAGAGTTTTCATTTTCTTTGGTTTCAATGTTGTTTTAAGACTGGGTCCAGCCCTGGCATCTACCACCTAAAACACAGAAGATGCATGCATAATACTTCTGCGACATGCTGAGGTATTGCTCTAGTCAAGGTACCTGTACTGACTTAGCTGAAGGTGTTCAAAACCTATTTTAGTTAAACCAAGGCAGTTCTGTGCACCAATACTCTTATGGTTCATCTAAATCAGGTTTGCAAGAGGCTGAATCTGTAGGAAGAGGCAGCAAACTCATTTAAAAAGCATATTCAGTTCAACTTTTGCCTTCTTCCTATTTTTGACGAATTCAGTTTAGCGTAAAACAGTTGCTTAAGCCAATACAGGTTCAGTTTAGAGTGTCTGCCAAGCACTTGCCCTGGTATTTTTCAAAAAAATCATCAAATCAACTTCTGAATAAAGCTAGCGGTAGTAATAACCATAGTTCTGGCTCTCATTACCATCAAGGCTTCCTGAATAAAGGTTATAAAATACACAAAGAATCCTGATCATCTTCCTAGGCCTAAACTGAATCAGATGTATCAAAACAGAATGTATGAGGGGGAATAGCTGCAAGGTATTAGTCACTGTAATTATCTGACTAAACGGCATTGATTTATGTGTTGCTTGAGCAAGTCACCTTGCTTGTTCAAACTATTAAAAAACAAAACAAAAACGAAAAAAAAGCAACCAATTTTGGACAGAGGCCAGATTTGAAATGTTTTGAATATCATAAGAGACTTTTGGACAAAGTTATGAGCTTGTGAAAACAAGGAATTACAAGGTATAATCGCCTGTGACTCCATCCTGGGCTTGCACAACCACCATCTTCACGTAAGCCAAACGTGCAAGTGACAGATAAAAGCCATGTAACAGGAAACACTTCAGGAAGGACTTAGAGATGCTGAGGGTGGGAAGGGAGAGTGTGAGGGAAACAGCAAATCCCAAACCCTTGCCAGCACCTCCCTCTCTAGCAGGATGGACTAAAGACAGAGATGAGTTCGTTTTGGGGTGGAGAAGAAATAAATAGTTGACTAACGTGATTCCAGTTTTTTTTTGATCCTGCTGGCAATTTTTTCCATCTTTTCACCAAAAGGACACATGCGTTGCAAATATCTCCTGAGCGGGCCTCGTGGAGCCTGGTGAAAACAAAAGCAAAAATCACTTGACAACAGTTAATAAGAGCACCCCCCACTTGATAGCAGCCAGAAGCATAAAAATGGTTGGAAAAGAAGGGTTCTCAAGTTCTGTTCTTCAGGCATTACAATTAATCTGGAGCACTCAAACATTGCCATTTAAAGACCAGGCCTGACTTTCGGAAAGCGCTCTTCCATATAGATGTAAAAGGTGCTGTGATTTGCCTCCAGAGGGGCACTAAAAACAGCCTCATCACCTTCAGCTGGTTGTTTTTTCCTTAAACAAACATTCCTCCCCCCAAAAAATCAAAGCAAACCAAACCGAAAATCACACAACAAAAAACCAAACCAAAATACCAAAACCAATGCACAGTTCCAGTGGGTTGGTTGGTTTGAATGAAGAGGGAGGCAGGAGGAGTAATCATACACCTTGAATGTGCGTTTGGGAATAGACCTCAGAGATCTGACAAAAGCTTATTCAGCTCCTAACTTTCTCACAGAGCTTCAAGGATGAGTAACAAATACCAGCTAGCATGCTCCTGCATAAGAGAAGGATAAGGTTTCAGAAACAGCAGTCACTGGAATGACAGCAATACTCGCTCCCTTTAACATGTTTTCTTCAGAAACCAACCCTACTGCTAATCCACACTAAAAGAAATATAAAGGGGATAGAATCATGGAATTCAGAACTGCAGGACAAATAGAACTGTAGAATTTTTCAGCTATTTAAATGGGAAGACTTTGAAGCATTTATAGATGAACAGGGCAGGCTTAGATAAGCCGTTATTTGCTCAGTGTTAAAGACTGCATTTTTACTTTGGCAAACATATTTCAGATAGCACAAGACCAAAGGCCCTGGTATGCTGCAAGTTTCTTTCTGTCTTTCAAAAAAAAAAAGCAATCTGTTTTCACACAGTCTTTTCACTGGCAAGGACAGTAGCCAAGAAATATGACAAGGAACACTGTCAGCACCAGATTTATGTACAAAAATCCATGGTAAACACAAAGCACTATAAAGTTGTACATGAAAAGAGTGTTTCTAGAAAAAGGGAGAGGGAAATATTTCTAAAGATTGAAAAGATTTACACATATGAAGCTATGCACTTCAGACAACAGTAGCAACACTGATATGTATATATAGCTTTTAATATGATGCATGAAAGTTCCAACTGGGTCCAAGATTTTGATGAGAGGTAATCCAACAAGACTGGAAGAAAAAAAAGCAGAAAACATCTATTGACAACATAGATGTTTTCTAGGGGAAATAATTTCATGGAAAACTACAGAATAAGCAGGAGAAAATCCTACTGCCTCATTAAAAAATTCAAAATAAATACAGTAAAAAAAAAATATAGAAGCTATCACAGAAGAATTTACTTTGCCGACAATTCAGGGACACAGGTCTATACAGATTTTCAAAGTTCTTGGAACGTATTTTTAAAAGTTAATAGGTCACAACAGCTTGGTGCAAGAAATCACTGGTATTTATAGTTTTGCCTACCAATGTTTTCAAGTAACATTATGTGCAACATTGCTCGATTGGAAAGCCAAATATTTGATGCTCACTTTCCATCAGAATGGGTTTCCAACGAGAAGTTTTAATAACATCTTGATACGCTGTATTTGAACAAAGGCACCAACACCTGAACCAAGGTACTGTGCATAAACCCTGCTGGAACTGCTAAATATTCATCCATCAAGTTTTCATTAACGTTCCTGAATCTTCAGAGCCTCTCAGAGCAGGAGCACATCAGGTTCGTGGCTTGGAGACCAACACCACGACTGACCACGATGTTGATTAAAGGAAGAATCTTACCCAAAACAATTCTGGAAATCCTTTTCATAACGTTTGCTGTCAGTGAAACGAGAACTGGAAGACTTAGCTCTGCAGATACAGCAGCCCTCTATACTCCGATACATCTTCGGTTTGTGAAAGCCAAACATCTTTTCCTCCCAGCTGTAGCCTGTGAAAACAAACAGGAACCGGTGTTACTTATCACTGGTAGATACTGAAAGAAAAACCTGGGCAATTCACTGGGCAAATCAAAAGTAAATTATAATTCAGGATGGGAAAATGCTGGATTAGACAATAGGCAATTCTGCATTGCCCCTGAAGAGCAGATACACCTGGAACACACTTATAAAAAATGATTAACAAATAATTAACAGCAGCTGGAATATTAAGCAATACCCAGCAGGGCTCATGACAAGCTCATTTACTGCACAATTGTACTCTAAGGGCACATCTACAACACCACAACCCCGAGGTGTGAGTGCAACAGACTCGGCTAACGAAAGCTCCATGTACGTGGTGGGGCAGACTGGGGGACCCTGCCCGAGCCCCTGGGTAAGCAGCTGGCAGCTGAACCCTGGGTCACTGGAACCACCCCGTCACCACCACCCCTGTTTGCTGGAAACATCCCTGCCAAACTTTGCTGAAAGTGAGGAGGAGTCGTTTTTTCAAACGAGCTGCAGTCATACCCCTAGGCTGTAGGGCAGACATACCTGAAAAGCCGCTCTAAAAACAGGAGGGTGGGGTCCCACCCAGCCCTCCGTGGCCACCTCTGCACTGCGGGATGCAGAAGCACAGCCTGACTCTCAGGTCTGGGTGAGCACCCCAGCCACATCCCGGCAGCCCTGTCAGCACAGGCCCAGTTCCTGCCCTCCCGCCTTCCCCACCCTGCTCTGGCCATGGGAAGAAAACCCGGAGAGAAAAGGGACGCGGAGCAGGATCCTGGGGCGCACTTCAGCATGCGCCTACCGCGTATTCCAGCCGCTGACAACGATGCCAGAGCAAAAGGTGCTCCATTTATTGGGAAATTGTTTCTTAACCATCAGCTCAGAAAGCCAAAAGCCACGCTGCTCTTGGAGGTCTCCCTATACTTTTCAGTACACCCAGGCTGGGCTTTGCTGTCAGAGCAGGTAACGCACACTGGAGGACTTTTCCAGACAGAAACTTTTAAAGTCAGTTACAAGTGGATTTACTGCAGTCACCACAACGAAGACCCCTTCAACACACAATGTCCACACCACCAAATCAGTTCTTCCCAGGCCCCAGTTACACCCCAGCGCAGACTCCTGTTAGACACAGTCTGACACGGCATGAGAAGCTGTCAGAGCAAACAGAGCTCCCACCGAACTTCAAAAAACCAAACCAACAACTGAGAAAAGCTGGTGCTTTCCTGGCGCTGGGCCTGGACACATAGCAAGTCCTCACAGGCCACACGGTATCTGCCTTATACGCACAGGTAGGGACTGTTCCAAGATGTTCTCTTTCAAACAGACCACAGCGCAAGATCTGCCTCAACCACCTGCTGCAGGAAGCAAGCAGCCAGCTCTGCTGCTTATCACACATTAACTTTTCAGTGAGGGGACAGGCCGCCGGCTGCAGGAAGCTCCCCAAGAACAGGAATCCACTGCTGAGAACTTCTGCTTTTCAAAAAAAAAAATTTAAAATTACAGCCATAGAAATAACACAAGATTTCCCCTTCTCCCCTTAACAAAAGGCCAAGTTGTTATATTCTTGTAGAAGCAAACACAAAACTACCTCCCCCTCCCCACAAATGCTGCTGAAACACCCAGTAGCAGCTCAGACAGGGCTTTTGGGAGAACAGCATCTCCATAATTTGTGGACAAGTCTGGTGAGAGAGAACTCCCAGTCACTTCTCAGTCCCAAGGACTGTCAAGTCCCAGCAACCCAACTTGGGTTACTGGTCAACGTATCTGGCATAGGGATCTGTCCCCAAATCTTCCACCTGCAGGAATATAAGGAACGTAATTCTAACATCCTCCAGAGGGACATAGAAAATTAACCTGAAGTCTTTAGTCTGCAGACTTGCCACATCATTACAGCAATAAAATAATTTGAAAAGCAGCTTCAGGTGAGTTCAAAAATATGCTTCCACAAAATGACCATACCTAGCATCACACTTACCTTACTGACACAGACTGCATGTGATGGAAAAAGATCCCATGTATTTTTGTAGGACCACAACAAAAGCTAGCAAACTACCCAGTCCTAGTCACAGCCTTCCACAGAGAGGTAAAAATACAATCCCCCCACCCCAAAGGGGAAGATCAGAGCACGGCAGCACTGTAAAATAAACACACAAGGTTCTCAGGCTCCTGAGAACAACTGAAAAGCAAAATAATTATCTAATATTGTTGGTTAATACCCTTACAAGAAACCCATTAAGGAATCCATATCCAGCCGAAAGCATACACGTTTACATTTCAGTCTAGCGTATTATATTGTAAGACCACTTGGTACCCCCTGAGGTTGTGTCTCTTTGCAATTAGGACCCCACAAACATGCAGAAAGACACAAGTCAGCTCTCCAAAAAGCTTGTCTTGACCAACCCCCTTGCAGAGCCTGTTGACAGCAAGAGACTTGTTAAGAGGGAGATGGAGGGCATAGGCCTTCCCTTCCCTCTTGTCCCAACTCGTGCTCTTTGCCACAGGCTTTAAGTTCTGTATTCCCTTCTTCTTTGTGCACATTTACAGCACAATGAGCTCACCTAGGGCTGGGTTCTCACAAGGATGATTTGTGCAAATATCCAGCAAAGTCACCCCAAATGCTGCCTGGTTTCTTAGGAGACACCATTTGCTCCACTATCACAGTACTGGCCTGAAGGCCAGGTGCAACTGCAGTAAGTAAAAAAAGGTACACAACTAGTGACCTGCTGAATGGGTTTGACGAGGGGCAGATAGACTCAGAACTACTCTCTGCCTAGGTATGCTTTCAGGGACACTTCACAAATCAACTTGAATGCACGACCAAATCAGGTTAGTATCCCTGGACTGTAAAGACAAATAAACAGAGCACCTAGGCAAATACTTAAGAGTACCTATTTTGTTTCTTGGCATCTTATGTGCTTCTTCAAGAGACTGTCTTCTCCTGAGGACAGAGTGTTTAACAAGCCTCTGGAGATTCAACAGCACGATCGCTTGGGCATTTTCAACTACCAAACAGTGATTTTAGATTTTGCTTGACTACCCCAGCACTAAGTCCATGGCCTGGTGCCCTTCTTTAGAAAGTCAGACTGACTGCAGACACAAATCTGAAGCAGCAAGAACATTTTGACTGTTGCAGGGCAAGACACAGAACTGATCTCTACAATTTTATTTACTTTGTAACCCAGTTTCTCCCAGAAATCCAGATGCTGATGAGACCATCTCTGTCACTAGCTGGGATTTATAGCACAGTGAGAACAAGATGCACGTTTTACAATTAATCTTCTGGCAAAGGCTGGCATCAGACATGCATACTCTGAAAATATTTTGTTTTGCATCGTTGTTGCCATTCTCACAGAAGCAGCCTTTCAACACAATCTCTCAACAGAAGGGAAACTAGTGCCATCTGTTTCCCACTTGATGAATGGTCAGCCATGGTATTACCATATATCATGCCTGAATGGGGAAGAGCTAGCAGCAAAACCACAAGTAAAACACATTTCTCTGACAACTGCAACAAAGTGCAGTTATAAATGTGTAACTGGACTGACACCTTCCATTTAATGCTAAGCAGCTACCATTTGACCATTGTATACTAAATATTCTGTCAGCTGGAGAGCTTAATAGCTAATGTAGAAGCATTGGAGTCTAGAAGTACCTATCAGCACTGCTAAACTTCAAGCTTCCATTCTAAACCATAATTGTGTGTCTGGTGCTGGAGTTGACACTACATTTCTACAGACTTAAGTGTACTTAGAAGTACATATGACTGAGCCCTTTAAAAGGTTTAACTTTAAAGCTTTGCAATTTATATCCCAAATTAGAACCATGGCATTAGACTGCCAGCTACCTTAACACCTGAATCTTAGATGTGGAAGTTTAAGCCTGTGAAATTTGGGACAGATAAAAAGACAGCAAGTAGGAATGTAGCTCCACAGAAGTTAAAACACATTACATGAGATAATTTTGCCAAATTTTAGCACTTTATTGAAATACACGACGTTTTAAAATCAGCAGTTGCACAGAAGTGAAAGGGATAGCTCAACAGCAAAGAACCATAAATCCTGGGAGAGTGTATTTGTCACTCTGCAGAGATGGAGATTTACCTGCACTAGTAGGGGACTGGTACTGCCCCAAGCCAGGAGAAAAGCAGTCGTCCTCCTCCTCCTCACTGGTCTCCCTGTAAAAGTCGCCATTTCCCTAAGTTCTGCTTTAAACAACTGCTTTAGCAACTTGAATGAACTCAGAAAAAACTGCAGGAACAAGTTCTTTCCATCCCTCCGCCCTTCCACTTTTGGAAAAATAGCATCAAAAAGAGGGTCTTGTCTTGCAAAAAACTTCAGGGTCAAGCAGGGAACAGTAAAGTAGGTGAGAAATATGAAAAACCACCACACCCTGCTTATTACATTTGTGAAAGGCTGGTACAAAGCAGCATGCATCATATGTGTGTGAAAACGGTTTCATGCTTTCATTACCTGTCAGGACTAGAATTTGGTGCTTAGTTTTCTCAGCAAAATTTAATTTGACGAGGAGGTATTACTTCAGATGCTCATTAAGTTTTCAAGCTAAGGAAGGACTTCTGAACTCTTGAATTTTAAAACAGAAAAAGCCGAGCCACTTTCATTTGCCTTTCTGAATTCCTTCTGCATTCTTCCTGATCACCCAAGAAGAATGAAAACCCTTTATAATAGAAAGGAAGGAATTCCTAGAAGGCAGGCATGTCTTTCTTTGTAACACAATTATCAGGCCAGTTGGAAGGAACATGCTCACCTGCTTCTTGCAAAGCTGAAAGAGAAACATTCCCTGGGGTTATGGGAGAGCAGAGGGATGCCAGTCCAACTACTCAATACCTTCCTCTCTTCCCATCTCTTCACTCTGACCCTGAATCATTCACCCTTTGTGCAACTTGAAACTGCCAGTACATTGTCAGAGAGGAGGAGAACGCCTGCAAGTAATTTGATTTTCCCTTCTGTGTACAAATCAGCCTCGGCACAGCCTTCCTGAAGTCGGGCTACAGAAAAATACAACCTAGCCTACACATGTTGATGCAGCCAGTTCCTGTCAATAAGAATCTCACCATGCTCATCTCTATAGCATTTCACTGGAACTAAGAAACATAGCCAAAATGCCACATTTCTTTTTTCTTTTAAATGAAAAGAAACAAATGCCTTACTATAGAAAGAATATACGTGCTCTGGATTTTACATATGCAAGTGCATACACCCAGGCACATGCACACACATGAAAAATGCTTCCAGAGCTGTCTACGGCGCCAGAAGCAGAGTTGCCTGTCTCACTAATAAGTTCTTGGGCCTGTCCCTCTGCTGAAATAAACCACAATACCTCTACTGAAAACCAACTACAGGACAGAAAACTGTACATCAACAGAGGAGCTGATCTATATCAGAGACTCAATGTAAACATACCTCCCCCTGAGTTCACACGCTGCAAAAAGAAACTTTGGAATAGAAGCTAAAACTGGACCCCAGCAAGCCACATTTTAACATGCCCAAAGCCAGAATGCTCCAATAAAGAGACTGAGCTAATTGGAGTCATAAGAAAATGCAACTTCAGTATCTGAATTTTTTTTTTTTTTACACTGTCATCTGTCCTTACAGCTCAAAACATAGTGACTAATTTCCAACAACCATAACCTTAGAATTGCGTGTACTGTACACCCTTCTGATTCCCTATATCCTCAGATTTTCCTTCTACTTCCCTTCCTCTCTCTCCTCAAACAACTTTACTTGGAAGAAAGCTGCATTTGGCCTCTACGGCCCAAGCACATCTGAATGAAACAGCATCCGGGGGAGCTTTCACTTGATGAGCTGAGCAAAACCAGTAAAAGGTCAAAACTACATCTTCAGGAATCTTTGCCAAAATAACTCGCTCTTTTGCTGGTAGATGTCCACAGCTACCGTGGTGCAGTGAAATCTTAACACACCAGATGCGACTGGCAGCAACTCCTAAGCGTGTATCCAAAAAATCAAACTGGACATTTCTTTCCCATGTTTGAGCCTCCACATCATCCTCATTGGGTCACAAGCTGTTCTGAGTGAAGTTCTCAGAAGCAGTCAAGCCACAAAGGGACCTAACCCATTTAGACAAAACAAGCGAAAGGCTAAGCCACTTGCTTATTCCTCTAAACTGCCACGAGGTTAGTGCTCCAGAAGGGATATGCCAAAGCATGAAAACAGTAATCAGTAAGATTTGCATAGAGGGGGAAAAAAAAAATCCCAAACCTGTCTCACCTGCAGACATTCCATCTTGAAAGAGGACTCTCCCACTCCCTCTCCAACTCCTACTGCATAACTAACACCACGCTCAGCCTGAGCAGGAGCCCTGCAAGGAAAACCTGGGATGTTCTCAAGCAAGAGCTGGAGTTCAGCCTGCGATGCTTATCTGAGTACAGTCACTGCAGCTGTTACAATGCTGTCCGTCTGCTGCCACCTGCTACTGAAAAAGCATCACGGACACTTGAGATCATGAGACACTGAACAGTTTGGGGTTTCTTGTTTGTTTGTTTTTAAAAACAAGGTAACATACCTGATGGGGACTTGAAGAGAAGTAGTAATTATTATTTGGCAGAAGAGCTGAAGTGATTTCATTAAAAAGGGTACATTTCCATGTCCTTAAGTAACATTACTGGTCATTTCACTTGGACTTCGGACTTCAGCACATTCTACAGAAGTGCAAAGGCTTGAGCCATGGAATGGAGTCCCACCTGTGCATTCTGTCTAACCACTCAGTTTTCAAGCCCCAGCTCACTAGCTGCTTCTTTCTACCATAAGGGAGTGCTACAAAGTGTGGAAGTCTGAGGAAGTTGGTTGTCAAGTGGGACTGTGTGTATTATTCCCCTCTTCACAAAAGCGGTACAAAGCATCAGGTGTAAAGAATCAATGCAAAGCACAAATTTTGCTTCACAGAAAGAGCTGTTCAGCATGAGTAAGGCATAAAACTGTCACAGTTCTAATGTTATTTTTAACTTGTGTGAATTTATCGCATTTTTAACATCATCTTCTACTAAGAAGTCAGCAATACTTTCTTTTTAAAGGAAAGAGTGCAAACACAGGCCATTAGCCCTTCTTTGCCAATCTCTGGGCTGGGAGAAAAGTGAGGAGGAATTTTTCCCAGAGGCTCTGGCGCTCAATCCCACCTACTTTCGGTGGGAGCTGAATGCTGCATGCCTGTGGGTGTGTTTGAAAAACCCACAACTTGTTACCTTCTGATTCTCTACCACGGATCCCAAGAAACCTGGAATTCACCTGGGTGCCAAAGGAGTTCGGTATTCACTGCTGTCAGCAGAAAGGCCTCCAGTTCACTGCCTGCCCCTACATTGCAGAGTTCGTGCAATCTTTTTCTCTTCATTTAAAAGAAAGCTGTAAACTACACAGCGAACCCGGCCGTGTGCAGACTGGGGAGAAGGGGTTTTCCACAGCACACACCCTGCACACAGCTGTTTAAAAACAGTCTCACCTTTGGAAGCAAACACACAGTAATAAAAGGGGTTTGCTGAGGAACTTGTCACCCTCCTGGCTTGCCTTGTAAAAGGGTTAAACAGACATCTCCATGGCTGCCAACCTACCACCTTCCACCAGCGCTGAATTAAAATTCAAAACGAAAAGGAGAGCATTACAGTTAAGGTGTGCTCAAGCATGTTACTCGGCTTCCACCACAAGTGCAACGCTGTTCAAGTTCTGGGCTCAATTCAGGACACCGGGCTCTCTCCTCTCCTGTCCCCACCCACGAGAGGACAGTGCAGGGCCCTTCAGCCCAGCCAGGAGACGCGCGTTTTGGGCACACCGCAGCAAGCTGAGGGGCAGCACCCTTCCCCAGCTGCCTGCAGAGCTGCAGCTCCAAACTTTTTTTGCAGTTGACATGGTTATTGAAGTCCAAAGGACTGCCCGTGAGGAGACTGACGGGGACAAGGCTCTTTGTAGGATGAACCAGGGCAGTCACCGCCAGGAGAGAGCTGCCGGGGGAGCCCCGGGGTGGGCAGGATTCAGCCCTGCTCGCCGCGCTGAGGCGCATCCGAGTAAACAACAGGTCTGGCAGGTCCCTTTAAATCGCTTTAGCAACACACCGCCGGAGACGGAGAGTAGGCGGCAACTTTTACCTCGTGAATAAGAGAGCGCGACTGGGAGCATTGCCCTGGCGCAAAACTGCAAGTTAAAAATAATCATTGCAAAAAAAAAAAAATAGCGATAAAAGATGCCCGAAAAGGTAGAGGCTGGTCGCACGGCTCCCGCAGCCCCTGGGACGGGCGCCGTGCGGGAGGCCGGAGGCGGCGGCCGCCGCTTTCCGCCGAGCACCGCATGGCGCGGGGGAAGCGCCGGCCCCGGTACGGCGGGGCGCCCCGCTCCCGCCCGTTACCGCCGGCGGGCTCGCTGTGCGGCCGGGGACCGCGGCGGGCGGCGGCGCGGTAGCGCCGGGAACAAAGACCCCCCCGCCCAGGGCGGCCGACCTACTTTCACGGGCGGCCCCGCCGGTCAGGTGGAGCCGCGGGAGCACGCACACACACGCGGGCAGCCCCTGCCCTCCCTCCCCGGGGCTGCCAAGCGCTCAACTTGGCGAAAGCCGTGTAAAATTATAAATCAATTAACGGAGCACAGGAAGGGGCAGGCGGCGCGCCGGGCAGGAAAGCCCCGAGCGCGGAGGTGGGCGCTGCGAGGCGGCCCCCGCGCTGCAAACACCGCCCCACCACGCGGTCTCGGTGCAGCCGCCCCATCCGGCGCGGTGCGGAGCGGGGTGGGGGGAGAGCAGCATCAGCTCCGCCGGACATCACGACCCCTGCCCCGGCAGGGTGACGGCCGCCTCCCGCCGTACCCCAATCCGGTCCCGTCCCGCCGCCCCGTGCTGGTTCCTCATGGCTCGGCCCTGACGTAATTCAAACATGGCAACAGTTGCACTTCAAAGGGCCGTCGCAGACCTCCCAGCAACGCGGACACGCCGCGGCGGGGGCGACACGGGCCCCCCGGGCCCGGGACTCTGCGGCAGCCCCAGGGCGTCCGGCGGAGCTCGCCCGCCCTTGCACACCAGCGCCGTGCGCGTAGCGTGGTACCCTGCGGAGCGCGTGTGCAAAGTTTCACCGCCGCTCCAAAGTCCTCCAGAACCGGCAGCCAGCCGCTAAAAAACACCGTCCCCCACAGCACAAGTTTCACCCCACCGATACCCCCACCCCCTGGGGCTCAGCAACCCTCCCCTCCGCGCGTACGAGCGCTTTTCCCCGGCGCGCCGGGGAGCCGCGGCGCCCGCAGCACATGCGAGCCCTTTGTTTTCCCTGCAGCCGGGCGCTGCCTACGTGCCGCGCCGGGGGCACGCCGGCCGCCCCGCCGCTGCGCGCCCCGCCGCGCAAACCTCGCGGAAAGCAGCGGTTGAAACTTGTTGGCGCCGTGCGCGGGCACACGCCGCCGGGGCCGGGAGCGACCTTCACTCGCGCTGTGCCGCGGGAGCGGCAGGGACGCCATCGCCGCCCCGTCCCCACGCCGGCAACGCCGCGCACACCGGGCCGGTGGCAGGGCGCCGGCCGGAGCGGGGAAGGCCCCACACGCCGCGACCCGTGCGACAGGCAGCACGTGTCACGCCAGCCCACAGCTGCACGTTTCCCCCCTCTCGGGGCGTGTACAGACCCCCGGCCCCTCTGCAAATACTAATGATAACTACTAATAAAACCGCCTCCCCCCCCCCCCCCGCAGTGCAACGTGGGGAAGGAGGAATCGCGGGAACGACCGTGCCCCCCGCCCCTCTGCAGACACCAACTCACCAACTTGTGCGCGCCGCCGCCACAGGTGTGCGGTGCGGGACTGCGCGGGGAGCGCCGGCGGCCGCACCTGCGCCACCCGCTCCGCTCCGCACCGGCCAGAGGCGCGGCCGCGCAGCCCGCGTGGCGAGGCCGAGCAGCCGCGGCCCGGGAAGGGCGCCGAGCAGCCCCGGTTTCTCTAAGCCGCGCCGCAGCCCAGGACCGCTTCGGGAGTTAAATCGTCGGGAGGCTGGCTGCGCTTCCTCCTTGAGATTTGGGGCTTTAATCGTACTTTGGGGTGTGCGGGAAGCGGGGGGGGGGGAAAGGTGAAAGTCAGAGTTGTCGGGACGGGTCTGCAACAATGCGGGAGGCGTTTCCGCCGGCCAGTACCTCCTTTAAACTCCTTTAAAACTCCACTAATTGAAGAAAAAGGGGGGAAACCGCCGCGCAGAGGAACCACGCGTGTCAAACTGTTTCAGGCGGCAAAAGTCTTTTTCGCCGCAGCAGAACTGGAGACGAGCTCCGGGACGAACTTGTGTTTAACAGAAAACACCGACTGCTGAAAACAAACAAACAAAACCCACCAAACAACACACATACAAAAATAAAATAATACCCCCCCCACACAACCCAAACAAACAAAAACACGGGTTTAAACCTCCCGTTCCCTCCCGGTTGTACTTTTCTTTCCCGCGCCCCAAGCAGAAAGAAAGAGACATCACTCACCGCTCTGCTGTGCCCACCAACAACCCTGCGGTGCGCGGCGCTCCCGCCGCTGCGCGCCCTCCCGTCCCTCCGCGCTCTGCCTGCCAGCCCGCGCGAGCCCACACACCCCCCCCCGCCGCCTTCCTCCTCCCTCTTCCCCCTCCCCTCGGCACCCGCCGCTCTGCGCATGCGCCGCTCCCACGGCCCCATTCTCCTCAATCGAGCCCTCTTCGCTTTGCGCGCCCCATTGTCCTTTTAAGGGAGAAAGGGCCGCGCGGGAAGGCTGGGGAGGATGGGAGGTGTTGCCCATTGTGACGACGGAGGTGACTTCACGCACGCGACCCGCCCCGCCCACCGGCCGGTCGGTGGGCGGGTCCCCGGAGGCTCCAGCACCGCCCCCCCCCCTCCCTCCCCCTCCGCGGGGCCCGTCCCCCGGCACCTGCCTGTTCCGCGCCCGCCTGGCGTGCAGCGCGCCGCAGACCCGCGAAAAGAAACGGGACGGAACGAAACGAAACAAAACCCGCGAGGAACGTCGGCGTTCCGAGGGCACTCGCTTCCTCCGCGCCGTTTTACCGGCGCCCCGCCGCTGTTTTCTCAGCCAGGAGCAGCACCTGGCGCCGCTGCCGCCGCACCCGCGGGCGGAGGGGTCACAGCCCCCGGGCGTAAGGGGGAAAGTGTTTTCTTGGTCTTGATTTTTTTTTTAGATTGTTTTAATTTCCAGTAGGGTTCATCTTAACGTGCTTTGGAAAACCAGCGATGGCGCATATAATTTTTTCCTGCTGCGTCAGAATGATTTAAATACCCACATCATCGCAACCTTTGGTTCACGCTTTTTTTTTTTTNTTTTTTTTTTTTTTTTTTTTTTGTGCAATTTAGGAGGAGCCGCTTCACAAAACCGCTGGTGGGTTATGTTGAAATGGATTTCCTTAAAAAAAAAAACAACCAAACCTAACCATGTCAGAGGGCTTAGCATGTGATGTACAGGGTGACACTTAGGCAGTTATGACTTAGCACCAGTACAGCCTGTAACTACAGTAGAACTGGAAGCCGCTCCTTCCCAGGCTCACACCCAAAGAAACCCCAATATTGAGCGCCTTCCTTCCAACTATTTAAAACATAAAACTTTTCACACAGGACGGGCAGCAGCTCAGGCACAATGTGCAATTTTTGTTGTTTGATGCTTGAAAAAATAATGGGGGTTAATATTTATATAGCAAATTATTTTATTCTGATAGGGACTTTTTCAGTCTAATCCTAATTTAGGAACAGATTCAGCAGCTCACCGAGAATGCTGCTGAAATGATCATTTGCTTCAAGCAGCAGCACTGGTGAACCCTGGGGCATTTCCACGAGAGCAGGACAGTCTGCTTTTTTTTCCTTGCAGTTACTCCAAGCACCTCAACATCATCTCTACTTGCTTGTAAATGCTTAGTAATTCTACACCTTTTCCTTCCTCAGTTCTGCAAAACCCGTCAATCTGGGCACGAAGGGCAGGAGGATTTGTCACACAGAAGTCTCCAGGTTCACCTGTGAGGGTTTTGTTATTTTGTGTGTGTGTTTGTGCGTTTTGTTTTGGTTTGTTTTTAACAATCATAGGGTGCTGCCTTTATTATCTGTGCTTCCTTCCCGACACAGCTAAACCAAATCACATTCAACTTGTGAAACTGAATAATTTCCCAAAATATGTAATTTTACTTGTTTTAACTAGTCTAGGGAGTTCTACAAGCTTTTTGGGAAACTTTTGTTTGCATATAACACCTGTCTAGCTTTATCTGCCTTTTTTGGTTTTAGATAGTGATTCTCCCAGATTTTTTCCCTTTCCCATTTTTTCTGCACACTTCTCAAGGCCCCTCAGTGACATTCCTTTTAGTCCTGTGCCATTTAGTACAGTATTTAAATGCCCAAATGAAAATGAAATGGTATTTTCAAGGAGAGTTCTCATAGGTATCAAGCAATGATGGCATTTCAGGTCTACCCTATAAAGTCAACAGTGGTTTGAGTTTTCGTTTTTGGCTGGTAGCCAGCTTGCAAATAAACAAGAAGCACTTAAATAGCTGACAAGCTTTCATCAAAGTTCCTCTAGCCCAGGAGTGTCAAACTCTGTGTGATTTTAGGACTGTATAAATGTAAGTACAGTCCTAAAAATCACATTCGGCCCTTTGACGGCAACCGCGAGGCTGATGTGGGCCCCGATGAAAAAGAGTTTGACCCCCCTGTTCTAGTCCCTTCCCCTCAAGCAAACCACTTGTGCACCCCCCACCTTCAGAAGGACACATTGCTTGACCTCACTGTGTGGAAAGAAGGTGGTGAAAAATAGCCCCAAACTTGGAACAAACCTCAGGAGTTTAATGTAGAAAACGCAGACATCTGAAACAGGCTTTACACTACAGGTAAAGCCTCATTTGACAAGGCTCTGTTTTAAAAAATTAAGCATCTTCCTTTCCACTCATTGCTTGGTATAAAGGAGGAATACGGGATTTCACGGAGAGCACAGGTGACCTGGAATATGAGCTTTAGACCAGAGGATTTGTTCCCATCCAGGTCAGTTCTAAAAAAAAAAGTTTAAGAGTGTGTGTGGTCTCTTGAAAACTAACGGGACGGTTGTTGCATTGCAGTTAAACTGGTACCTTTCCTGAGTGGGATCTTTATTTTAGCTAGGATGCTAAATTGTGTCAATGGTGTAATGATAGAGTTAACCACAAGGGGTATTAAAATATAAAACATACATGTATCATGAATGCTGTGGCAGGGGCACTAACACAGAGGAAAAGTAGGGCATTTGCCAGCTAGGACATCTGATCCTATTGTGTTATTTTTCAATATTAATGAATAAGTAAACACTAACAGGCCACTTGTTACGTGAAGAGCAGCTGTCAAAACTGAACACAGGCAGCTGTTCTTGCTTTGAGATTTCACTATAAAATATTTTTTACAACTTAAGTAATTGGAAAGTTTGCTTTATTGGTGAAATTCCTGGGCAAAAGATCTTGAAAAAATTACCAGGAGTACTTTCAGGAGAAAAAAAAAAATGATTGTCCTACAGTTGTAAATAAGATTTTCCCAAGGAGTACAATTTCAGAGACAGATATAATTAACAGATCAGTTCTTTAGATCCTGCTTGCACCCGTTATCCATATAAGTAACAGCATATTAATTTTTTGAGGGTGCAAATGCTCACAGAACTGGTAGTTTAAAGCAAACAGGTCAATAAAGATACGTGATTCTTTCCTCTGTTTTGTGTTTTACGACAAATGACAGATGGCTACAAATAAACCGTGACAGCAAAGTTTGGTGATAATAAAAATAGATATTATTATATCCATGCTGCCAGAATGAAGTACTCAAGTTGTGTGGCTTAGCGAGACAGGACCTCGGACTGGTTTACTCCTACGGACAAGGCAGATCATTTATAGCCCAGCCTAAGTAAGACAGCCATCAGGGCTTAACAGAGAATAGTAACATTTCTGAGGAGTTTGTCATTGATATTTCAAACTCCTTAAAAGGAAGATAATTCTCTTAAATTCTTAAGGATTACTCAAATCCTATTGCAAAATAATAATTTTCTATTACTGCTTAAACACCTTTAGCGCAGCTTCTCAAGTGCTACTCGTTTCTTTGCAGCACTACTGCTTTCATCCCTATTAAAGCCAGTAAGACTATTCTATGAGGATTTCTATTAAGGCGATTTGAAGACGCCATTAAGAAGATCAGCACTCTCTGCCTCCCAGGCTGTTTCCTGTCAAGAAAGTTATCCTGTCATTTGGGGCAGTTCTGAAAATGGGCACCAAGTATTTGGAAACCCAGGTGATATGTCCCCTCTGAACCAAGACCCTCATCTTTCTCAACAGCCTGGGGAGACATTCCAGATTTTTATATTGACAATTTCAGAGTAATCTTTAGGGAAGAGAAAGGTGTGAACTGCTTTGGAGAGTGTTGTGTAGGCCTGGTCTCACATGAGATCATTTAGGGCACAGGACTTGCTTTTGAAGCTTCTTACTGAACCTAAGACTCCTGACCAAGTGCATCCACCTCCTTAAACCTGTTGGCCACTGCATGGCCCTGAACACAGCATAGCTGGCTGGGCAAGAGAAAAAAGCAAGGGTAGGTAGGTAGGAGATCATCCGTGGTGGCTAGGAAGGAATGCTTCAGTGTGACAGGCTTTTTCTCTTGACCTTTTTCTCAACAGGAATTGAACAGGTAAATAGGAGTGCCTGAGAAGAGAAAGACCTAGGGAAGCTAATTGATTTTTGTCATGTCTCGGGAATGAGGTCATATCCTGATGCCTGAAATCCTCTGCTAGGGAACAGCCAGCATTGTCAGCATGGAGGGCAACAGGACTCCTGGGGGAGCTGCCAGGAGGGATTTTCTTACAGGTGCTGCAGGGTCATACCCTGAAATCTGCTAGATAGAAACAAGCAACCTGAGGCGTTATCTTTCCAGGTTAAAGTCTTTACTCATCACCGTCCTTTCTTTGGAGATTTTCTAGCCTACAGGTCTGTCCTCAGTGACACTGCTTTTCGATCGACAGTTCCAGCTGACAGAACAAGGGTCCAGAGGTTCCCTTTTCAGGGAAGAAAAAAATAATAACGATTTAAAAAAGACGTTCCCAGATTAAGGAGGAGCTAGCTGAAGAATGAGGTCAGCCTAACACTGAGGTAGCCCTAGGAAAGGAAAAAGGCACTTTGAGGAGGCGACAGTTTCGGATTTAATACTTTGGCTGCAGGGAGACACACAAACCATGGAGTAAACAAACTTCTCTGTGGGCAGAGTTTTCACTCAGCCGCAGCAAGGCAGAGAATAGGGATACCTCATGGAGCTCAGGTCCAAGTGACTGGTCTCATGAGAGGACAGCACCTTGCTGACCTTATCGCCAAGCTGCCAAAGGCTGACACGGTGCTTACAAGAATCCTGGTGAGGAAAAATAGCTGTGGGCAGACTTGGCTAACCAGGGGAAGGAGGTGGTAGGAGGAAATGGTCCCTGAAGGAAATCTGCAGAACCTGGAGTCTCAGTCACAAGCTTTGAACATGCAGCCAAGAACCAAGTGGAAATCTACCACTGGGATCTGGAGAGAGGAGCTGCAGGCAAAAATTTTTTGCAACGGTAAGAAGGAATGGAGTTGGCTAACAAAGCCACCACACTACACAGATAACTTCTGATAGCTTAATTGGATTGCATCGGCTAATTTGACTGCAACAAATCAACCAAATTTGACACTTAACATCCTCTAAAAATCAAGCCAAGGGCAGATAGAGGAAAAGGGCAGGCAGGGAGAAAAGCAGTGCGAAGGGAGGAGGCAGTAGGATACATCCCACTTCCTCGGGGCAGAGCCTTCCCGTTCTGAAAAATGAAAAGAAGGAAAAGTGAAAGACTTTACCAGGAGTAAGGCTTCACTCACAAAGCCATGTAGATTAGGGGAGGACAGAAACAGGGTGAGCAAGCTTCAGGTAAAATTTGAGCAGATGTTGGTCACAGGGATCCTCAAAAGCAAGTCAGGTCCCATAATGGATGTTCATGGTCAGGAATTAACTCGACAGGGTGATAAAAAAGACTGAAATAAACCCAAACCAGGACATAATCTGCCCTTAGTGACTTCCCTCAGTTCTGACTGCCTGTTCATATTGCAAATTACAGCATGCAGAGAAGTCCAGGGACCCAGATGCTGCCTCCAGGGCAGAAATGGCAGAGCCTGAGCCGCAGAGCTAGTGTGCAGCATGAGCCCTGTCCCACCCGGGCACAGAGTGATCTGATAGACATCTCAGGGCCAGCGGGAAGGTTCCTCTGTCTTCACTGACCCCATGATGCAGAGACAACCAAGGAAGCTAACACCAGTGCCATGTGGGTATGGGAGAGAGAGGATGCAAGAGGGTAATGGCTCTGCAGGGCCAGAGGAGATATTCTGCGAGTTACCTGTGTCTCCAGGAAAGATGTATGAAGCCTCTGAGCAAGGAGATGACAGTTTCTGAAGGAGGAGGGTTTAGGACTTCCACGCCACATACCTTTCACCTCCCGAAGAAATGTCTTTGGTTACAGCCACAGTTGATCTTTTCTCTTTACACCTGGACGGGGGTGATTTGGCTTATCTGAGAGAGGTTAAGGTGGATTAGGTGCTGTTGGAGGGGAGATATTCCAGCTGGGACTAAGCTCACCTGAGCAGGTTTGGGGGTCAGCCAAGCAGCAATGCCCTGAAGCATATGGGATACGTGAGGAGCCCAGCCTCCCTGCAGGAAGGCAGGTGAGCGTGTGTAGGCTGGTGCTTGAGTGATAGCATCCCCAGGTGAGCTTCGCTCCTCTTATGAGCCTTGGGGACTCCTGAAAAAGCTGAACAAGAGCAGCCTGCAGGGATAGCCAGGCCATGAGGAGGTGCCCTGGGATGCCATTGACCTTCAGTCATGGGCACTTTTTGAAAAACAGCAGAACAAAGTGATTGCTATTTACAGAGTAAGAAGCTGGCTGGTCAGAGACACTTCAAAAACTGGCCTTTCTAAAAGCAGCTGGCAGTGTGGTTTCTGAGATGTTATTTTCAGCATGCTGTCAAAACAAATCTCTATCCATAGCTGAACTGACTGACTCTTCTTGTCAGGACAGCTACCCTTAGCAGTGGCTGAACCAGTCCTAACCCAAGGTTTCAAAAACAAGAGCAATACTTACTGGTTGATTTGTATTATCTGTAGGAGGGACCTGGGAAAACAAGATAGCTACAGAAGTGACCTCTTTGCCCTGCAAATGCCAAGGCTGAGTGCTTGCACTCAGAGTTCATTGGGGAATCACGAACATTTAATTCACACTGTGTAATTAAAAAAAAGTTTGAGCAGGGGCTAAATCCCTCCCACTTAGGCCAATTGCTAACTGCTTGATGGCGAGCAAAACAGTTCAAGGTTTGAGGTGTCTGCTAGCAGCCATGGTCCCAGACAGACCCAAGACCGCAGGTCTGATCAGCCAGGTGTTTACTTCTAGATCCTCAAGCTGTTTCAGAACTAAAGAGACCCGACACATTTAGACACACGAAAAAGGCAGGAGGAGGAGTGGCTCGACTGCAGCCCTCAGGTGCAAGGATGTTGGTGCCCATCAAGCAGAGAGGTGTGTGTGTGCTGGGAAGGCCCAGGTCTTCCCCAGTCATGTGCATGTGAGTGTTCAAACGCTTCAATAGTCACACCAAGTTTATTCTGTTGTAAAACACATCCTGCTGTAAATTAGAATAAGTAGCCATTCGTAGGTGACCTGCAAAACAGGAGGGGTTTTGTATGCGCCATCCTTTAAGGCAGCAGCAGCCCTTTGAAGCCTTTTTTCAAAGCTGTGGCAAATGGGCTCCCAGCATGCTCCTTACCCTGGGTCAGCATGTAGATGGTAACTGGGGCACTGGAAGCAACATTTTGAGGGTGTGCTGGGAGCCCTGGGGGATAGATACCAATTGCTAAACGCGAGAGTCCAATTCAAATCAGTGGCACCTTTTTATCTACCCCTAGATGGACCAGGATGTTGGGTGTGAACCTTGTGCAGGCATAGCGTGCCAGAGACTCAGCTTCTTGGGGACTGACTCTCGAATAGGTCAGTGACATAGTCCAAGTTCCGTCAAGTCTGCTGCATAGGTCATCTTATCCTTAAAAGCAGATTATTTATCTCTGGTAAATACTGTGATGTTTTGTAATCACTGTGCTATGGCAGTCCCCATGCTTGTGATTCCAGGCTCTCACTACCCTGCCCTTAAGGCTGGGATGCTCCTGTGCTACCTTTTACCCCCTTTCCCACCTCCTGTGGGGCACCAGGGCTCAGCGATGCCTCCATAACTTTTTTGCGTGCCGAATATTTTGGTGTGTCTTCATGATGGCCAGCTTCTGCTCTGCAACAGTACACCTCCCTGCTAGGTTTATATACTCCACCAATATAACTTTTTCCTGCTCCACATGGTTTTAATGCTTTGAACACACAGAGAAAGACACAGACTCCCCTCCAACAGGTACTTACAGGCATGTTTCAAGCAAGCCCCACTATAAATAAGTGATCCAAGTCCCTTTATAGGGAGGCTGTTATGACAGCAGTCACTCATTTTCCATTCTCCAAGTCTGTCATGGTAAGCAGACAGGAGCAGAAAATGTCATCTGCTTGTGCAAAATTCATATATGGTCCTTGCCAAAACACTGAGAGTAGCCAGCTACAGCATCTAAATTACATTCCTCACAGAAATTTAGACTGAGTTGCTGGAGTGCAATCTGTTACCATCAGTGTGGAAGCCCTACTATGTGGTTAGACTGACATGGTGGGCTAAGAGCTGCTTTAGGCTTGAAAACATCCGTAAACCTCCTGAATAAGTGTGACATGTTCCCTTCACTGCCAGTTCTCTGCTGGGCTTCTAAAACTCACCTAAATTTTATGTATGGTCCTAAGCAAGCAGATGCTTCCTCTCCACCAAGGAAATGGGAGAATCCAACTTCTCTGACATCAGTCAATAATGTTACTGGGAAACTCCCGTTTCTCTCTCAGGCAGGAGCGATAGTGCTCATAATAACACCAGTCACAGGAACTTGGAAATAGTACGCAGATCTAAGCAAATGCACAGTATATGTACCAAAAAATGATCTTATAACAAAACACCTTCCAAAGTATTGGTCAAGTGAGTGACAGCATCCATTCCACACAGTTGTCAAAAGATCTATGGAGCCACACATGGCATCTGAAGCAGAGTGGAGAATCTCCTGTCCTGGGAAAGTAAACTGCATCATCGTGTCTAGTAAAAAAAAACCTGTTCTCTTATCAGGAAGCTGGGGCTGGCACAAAGACCATCCCTTGTTCTCAGGTTGTGAGGTGTCTCTGACCAGCATGACCACGTCTAGGGTGGCTAAAGTCAACAGGGATTCACTTTTGAAGATGGAAGAAAGCAGTACCTGTAAGTGTGCAGGTTGGTTCCAGTGCAGAGCAAGCTAAGCACGGTCTGGTTATCCTCTGTTAAGGAACTGGGGACTGCTCCGGCTGGATGAAAACCGCCTGGTCTAGATTGTATCCATGTATCTTAGTAAGTCAGGCGTAAAACACTTGCCAGCTTTTAGGTCTCACATTGTTCACCAACACAGGATGCCCAAGGTGTGGCAGAAATCGAGAGTGACAGAAAGAGCAAAACTCACTGGTAACTACTATCGGATATTGCTTCTGGACCATGTAGCTTGTAGCTCCATGAGCAGCTTACTGATGTTGCTTGTAGTGCAAATTCTGAGCACTAGGCAAGGCTGGATTCAGACCAGAAAGCAACATCTTGGACCAGAGTTTTTCACTAGACGCAGAAATAGAATCTTCTTCCAACACTAAAACAAGGCAGAAATGGTAGTTCTTGGTTTGATAAAGGAGTACGATATTGTATTTGGCCCTAGTGTGATTATAAGATGGCAAATATATTGACTTAGTAGGATATTTGTGCCTGTGAATCTGCTACTTTGGGACAAGTGACTTAAACAGAGGTCATACAATGAGATTAATTTCTAGACAATTCAAGAAAAATAAGTTTTAAAACGTCTTTTCTTGTGTTTAACTTTTCCAAACCCTTCATGGAATTATTTGTTTCTAAAAGCTTGCAACCATAGGAGTAGATAGGCTCACAGTTACCTGCCTGCACAAATCCTGCAAGACTGTTCAAAACATAGCAGAAATTGCCTCTTAAATAAACACGTAGGCGTAATGTTCGTTAATGCCACAGAGGCTGATGCCAGCTGTCTGCTGCTGGTTTGAAGACTTCAGTGCTTTGGGTGGATAAATGCTTCCTATTCCAAATAAATTATCTGAAGTAGAATTAACCTATGAGGACAACAACAGAAGCCTAACCCCAAAAGCCCCCAACTGGAGGGCTGCCAGTCTTCTCTCACCTCCCAACTGGTAGCAGGTGTCAGAGCAGCACCTCCCTCACTGATAATGTGACTACCATTGGAAAGAAAGAACCTGCATGGTCTGTCTATACTGAAGGGTTTTGACACTGGCCTTTCAGCAGAGAACAGACCTAGGCTGTGTTATTGATTGCCCTCGCGACAGACTGTGTCACATTGTAGTGGGAAAAATGAAATCAAATATTTAATAGGACCGGGAGGTTTCTTCCATTAGAAGCTCCTCTTCTACCCGCACTCTTGGGTCAGATGAGTTGTGAAATTGTGCTGGCTCTGGTGCAGGCTTAGTTGTTTCAAACGTGGCATGGCATGTGTGGCTCTAACTTAAGTGGGGGTAGACTAAGATTTCTATACTGTGAGATGGCAGAACCTTGCATCAGACAGGAAAGGTTTTGTTCCAGCTGGACGGGGTAGTTCACTGGCAGCCTTAGCTGGCGGTTTCTTCAGGCCGGTGCAGGGCCTGGAAACCCCACACTCTTCTCCCCAGGGGCTCACAGGTTATCAAGGCCGTAGCCTCTTTGCTATCTTAAAGAGATTATGGCCCTACTTTTCCCCAGGCGTTCACACAGTCCCCGTCATGGCCCTCTGAAATCACCGAAAGGTGTCTGCTGGCTTCCTGTGGGCTGGGGCAGTGTGCAAGGTGGCAGCTGAGGAAGAGGAGGAAAATTCTTCATGCTCCATCTGCTGTTTTCCTCACAGGCCCAGAGCTACTGCCCCCGACCCCTTTGTAGCCCCGGCTTCCTCAACTTTCCTTCTCTTACTGTTATTTTGATCCTGTGCTAACTGCCTGGTTATCCCGCTTCTTTTGCAGCCCTTCCTCATAACCTTGTTGGTGAGCCATGCTTATCTATACAGGTTTGCATAAAAGCAGAACCACCTCTCTAAATGTCTCCATGATTTCTGTGTGAGGAATGGGGTGTTCAGGATTGCCACACTCCAGCCCATGCTGTTCAGCTCAGCAAAGCTAAAGCACGCACTTGGCTTTACATGTTCATGTGATTCCACGGAGTTCTTCATTTAGTCATCTTGAAAATTAATTGTAAAGGTTCTATTGACTCAGATTAGAAGGCTCAAAAGTTGGATCGAATCCTTCCAAGACAGTCTGGGGTTGACACCAATGGAGAAGAATTAAATCAGGCCTGTTCTGGAGCATCTTTATCAGGTGCAGGGAGCAACCAAGAAGTTTCACTTGCTTGTTTTTACCTCCAGGGTTCATTTTGTGCTTGTACAAAACATGCTTGGGTTTTGATATAAACGTGAGCACACAAGAGCTGTGTGTCCTTGTATTGGACCCAACTTCGTTCTTGGCTTCACATTCAGATTTTGTCCCTTCATTTTACATTACAGCAAATCTGTTCTTGAACATGCATTTAGCCAGAGGTTCAAGAACAAACACTCTCCTGTCTCATCCAAGCGTTTTTCTCCTGCTTTAATGTGTTTTGTCTATTTCCTTCCTACTTGTGCTCAGCAAACATGCCCTTGAAAACATTATTTCTCTGCATATACCACACCCGTTCTATCTGTGCTAACTCTAGAGACAGGCAAAGCACGACACGAAGGTGTTCAGACAACTTTGGCCCCTGCCAGCTGTTTGTCTCTGCGCATTTCATGCATTTTTAATTGCACACACTCCTGTTTGTCCCCAGCTTAATGCTTTCATGAAGAAAGCCTGGCATTCGCTTGGTTTGCAGCCATCCACTCATTCGTAAGCAAAATCCTGTTTCATAACAGCCTTTCTGTAACTTGGGTGCTGGTTATACCACAGAACAATGTTTTAATAAATGTTATTTATATTTTTCATGGTAGCTAGAGGGGGTTTGGTTTTAATTAGCTGAGTAGGAGAGCCATGAGTGATTATGCAGACAGAAATAGAACTGCTACCATCATCTCCCAGCTCCTTACCCATGGCTCCTGTGCCAACACAGCTGAAACAAGGGAAAAATAGTACAGGCCCCTGCAGGCAAATATGTCTTTGGAAGAGGGAGAGGGGAAATTGATTGAGATGTTACAGTGTGTATTGTGCCTGGAGTCCTTGATAGTTTCTCCTTACCTGATTAATTGCCTAAGCCAGGGGCAGAAAGTCTCTTTTAGACTTGTGAGGAGTGAAGGGAGTGCGAGCCCCCCTGCCATCCTCTCCCAAGCAATACTTTGGTGGGGGGTAGTCAGGGAGGTTCTTCTGTGGAAACGCTGCCTGCTGCAAAACATTCCAATGAGCTATAGGCTCCTTCTTCCCCCATCTTGCTGCTGCTTCCTCCTCCTTGCCTTCCTGAGCCTTATTCTCAGCACAAAAGTCACTCAGAATCCACCTGCTTATGGAACATGGAAGGAGCAAAGTCCAAGGGAGAGAGGGGCATCCCAGGAAGCTCTTTGAGGAGGCACTTTTTGTTCAGTAGCTCAGCCTAGGACAAGGGTGTCAAACTGATTTTCACCGGGGGCCACACCAGCCTCATGGTTGCCTTCAAAGGGCCAGATGCAATTTTTAAGACTGTAGCAGCAGTCTGATTTAGAACATATCCTATTTATCTCATGGGGTAAGAACAGTTCAAAAGTTGCACATGTGCAAGCAGGTAAACTTAATTCAGGTGAGAGCATTGAGCAGAAGAAACTGGCTAAGGAGACTTAATGAAAGAGTTCACAGCTATCTCAAGCAGAGTCTTTGGGCTGACATCCCAGTGCATTTGAAATTATTCCATGCCTTTTTAAAAACAACCATTTCTGGCTACTATTGGAAATCTCTTGCTAGAACTTCAGATGTATTCCACCATGCATTTTCTGATATCGGTGATGATCTATTTGGGCTCACAATAAGACTGTAGCAGTCTTAAAAGTGCATTCAGCCCTTTGAAGACAATCGTGAGGCCGGTGTGGCCCTCGGTGAAAACGAGTTTGACACCCCTGGCTTAGTGCATCGCCAGGAATGTGGTCAGCCTGGACAGCAAGAAAACCACACAGGGCATGAAGCTTGCAGTGCTTGGGAAAATTTGTTAGGAGCTCTGCATCATTTTTGGGATGAAAACTTCCCAATGCTTTGGATGCTTGCAGGAGGCTGGTCCCATTGCAAACAGCTTTAACTTCCAACGTCAAAGGAAAGCTTCATTCAGCCATAGGCCAAGTGTGAGTAAAAGGCTGACGAACACAGGCTCTGGCTGGCAAAGTGGTTCTGGTAGCTGCAGCCTGGAGTGGCTGTGGAAGGGAGAAAAGGGGCAGGCCTACACTGTCACCTTGTACTGCTGGGCCCTGCTCTACTGTGGAGAATGGGGTCTCAGATTTGCCCACAGACATCATCTGTGATCCTGGGGTGGGTGGGATCTCTGCAGGAGATCCTGCACTTAGTGATAAACCAAACCATGCTGTTCACAAGTCTACCTAGAGTCAACACCCTGGTAGTCTTTGTGGTCGATCTCTTACTTGTCAGACACTGTGTATAGCCACTATTCTCTTCCAGGCTATCATAATCGAAGAGGTGAACACAAGGCTTTTGAATATCTTCAGTAGCGCAAGTCTGGCCCTTCACAGAGATAAGCATTTTGTACGCAAATTGCTGAGATCACCTTGGAGCAAAGTCTTGTGTGCAAGAGTGGGACGGGCTTAATAAACATCGTGTGTTGAAAGCAGCAACAACAGTCACTTTATTATTCTCCTAAAAGAGAGCTGCTTCTCTTCCGTGCACAAACAGGCTAGCAGACTACAGTGTTCATGAATGCCTGTCTAAACTCATCAGTTTTTAGGAATTTCCACTGACTTCAGCAAGCTATGGCAGATCAACTTGTATTTGCAGTTCCTCGGACACACATTTGAATTGAAGATCAGCTAGTTCATGGCTCTTCCATACCTGTTCATTCCTCATTTCTCAGCATTGTGCCTGTTAAACGCAAATGACTAACGGCTGCCCTATTTCTCACTGATCACAGCTACCCACGCTACCCCTGCCTAGCACAAATTCCTGCTGACATCTGAAATTCTCTTCTAACAGAGTCCATGCAAAGATTGAATTAAATAGCTTGTCCGGTCTGCAAGATTTTTACTAGTTGTCCTGTGTTCCTATTAGCATGAATGGAAACGTTTTTCACAGCTTTAAGAACATAAAAGCTGGGTAGAGCCATGGGGTGATGTTTCCACATATGTTCCCTGAACGCAGTTTTTTCTAAAAGTCATTTTATATGGAGGCGGTGGAGCGGGGGGGAATGTCCTGTGCACCACACCCACTTTCAGCCAGCTTCATACTGTTTATAGAGTCAGGAACCACAGGCCATCTGCAAGAGGTTTAGATCTCGGGCAAGCCAAGAGCCACACTAATTCCAAGCTGGTGTGTTCATATTATATGGTCTGATTTAGAACACATCCTGTTTATCTCATGGGGTAAGAACAGTTCAAAAGCTGCACATGTGCAAGCAGGTAAACTTAATTCAGGTGAGAGCATTGAGCAGAAGAAACTGGCTAAGGAGACTTAATGAAAGAGTTCACAGCTATCTCAAGCACAGTCTTTGGGCTGACATCCCAGTGCGTTTGAAATTACTCCATGCCTTTTTAAAAACAACCATCTCTGTCTACTATTGGAAATCTCTTGCTAGAACTTCAGATATATTCCACCATGCATTTTCTGATATCGGTGATGATCTATTTGGGCTCGAAATGAGCAGGGACAGGTTGTGGGCCAGAAAGGGAACAGGAGTAACTTGATGTATCTGCACGCAGCAAGAAGGTCTCCCGCATTCTCAGGCAACCCTATGCCATGAACCATACCCAGAGAAGCTAAGCTTGCAGACATCTCCATCACCTCCACCTGGGAATAACTATTGCTTCTTCCTCTTGACAGCTTGTCTTGTTCCAGCAGCCACAGCTTCTGAGATGGGCTTGTGGATAGCTGTACCTCCTAGAAGAGCTTTGGACTCGGGATGAAAAGCCAGGGAGACTTGCTCTTGCAAAGCATCTGTTTTCTCTTCCTCCCTTTTGGTAGGGAATTGGTTGCCATCCTCACGTAACAGCCAAGCGAGTATTTATAGGCTTTTCTGTAGCGCTTAATCACACTGCGGATAGTAACCGTAATCGCTGTATTGTAGTTAAGTACGAAGAAAGCCCGTTCTTCTGTCCTAACGATTACAAAACTCTCTAACCATACACAGCAAGACAGACTTGCACGTGCCCGCAACACCATAAATCAACAGGTTTCAGAAATGCCTTTAAGCTGGAATTAACCATGGATGAGACCTCAGGGTACTTCTGTCACAGTAGCATTGAAAAGCTGCTCTTGGTCACATCCCAATAGATGCTGGATGCGCAGTCACCAGCCCCGAGTTGACCTGCCTAGATCAGCAAAGCAGGGACTGACTGAAGCCAAGTCCCACCACTCTGCACCTCAAGCTCCCCAGCAGAAAAATAGGACAGGCTGTAAGGAAATTGCTTAAAGGTCTCGGTGGAAGTCAGGAGGACCTAGAAATTGAAGCCACGTTTTTCTGATCTCTATCCTGTGCCTCTGTAAGACAAATAAGGAATTTGTCTTCACATCTAAATCATTAATATATTGTAAAAAACCATGACTACCTCAGTCCATCACCCTTAGATTTCACTCTTGTCAACTCTTTATTTTTTGATGTGTAAAGAACGTTCTAATACATCACTTGGATGCCTTTGAAGAAATGAACTCAGTATGGGAGGACAGTGCTGGGGGTGATATTCATAAAGATTAATGCTAGCTTAGCTTCCACAAGCTGCCTCTGCTGGGCTTCTCTAGGTGTAATTAAGAGCAGCCAAGTGAGGTTTCTCCTCGCAAGGCTTGCTGAAGGAGCCCAGCTCTTCCCTCTGGCTGCAGAGGCAGGGCAAGAAAATTGGTTTCCCTAGGCTAACACCAGCCTTTGTGACAACGTCTCGTGGAAAGCAGGAGAATGCAAGGACTGCAGAGCACCAAGCCCAACATCTGGCTGCTATTGAGGGAGGAGTTTAATTTTAGTTTAGTTTAGGCTTGTATCAACTGGCTGTAGGAGCGGGAGAGAACCTGGCGCGGAATGTGCGGTGCGAAGATTGGGGTGGCTCTTGCATTCTCCATGCCTGCCTCTCGCTGGGAGAATAGATTCCCCGTGACAAACACTTGAGCTTCTTGGGAATTACATCTGCTGCACAGTCCTGACAAAATGCACTTTGCAAACTAAACTCTGTTGTTCATTTGCTACCTGCACTTGTTTAGCACACAGCCTTACAGGAAGGCTCGAAGAGCTGAGGCTGGGTGAACAGACCACTCCACAATTCACCCATTTTGACACGTTGCTCTGGCCAGGTCTGAGAGTAAGTGGATGGTTCAGGGAAAGGATCATCTAGAACTAAGGGGTCCATATTGGGCAAAGGACAGTTATTTTCCACAGAGAGAAATAATTGTAAATGTTGGCCATCTTCTACTTTTACCCTTTGTGCAAGACAAGTAGACTTACACATGTCTTGGATAATCACTACAAGCAAGAGGACCAATACTTTACAGATTACTTTACTACTCAGAGTAACTGGTGTGAATACTTGAGCCTCTCTGATATAAACCACTTATTTTACATTTATGGATCCCACAGAATTCATTATTGAATGATAACAAGTTTGTCACTAGATCACACAGCAATGAGGTACTTCAGAGCAACATATTTTGAAAAATATGCTGTGGGTAAGGATCAGGGAAGTTTTAGCTGTGGTTGTGGTTTGGTTTTTTTTGTGTGTGTGTGTGTGTTTTCTATTTTGTTTTGGTTTGTGTGTGTTTAGTTTTTCTTTTTTCTTTCCAGCTCTCTTTCCTCCCACTACTTCAAGACAAAGGTGGGCTTGGTTAAAGGAGAAAATAATTTGTCTGGTCACATCCTCTTCTGACAGAAGGCATTCTTTCAAAGGAGCTGAAATGCCTTGCGAGGTCTGTGGGGAACACAGATGGCCCCATTAAAATGTCAAGCTTTCGTGCAGAACTACAGCTTTCCACTGACAAATCAGCTTCGCAGTGGCTTTGGCAGATAGTTTACTTTAACCAGCCACTGGATAGCAGACCTGTACAGAAATTTTCCCATTCCTGTCACATCCTGTGCTGAGCTCAAACCAGCTTATAATGATACATGTCTGATGGAATAGCAGAAGAAAAATATAAGAATGTCAGCAATGAAATGCTCCTTGACTGCAATGACAGGAGCCTCAGCCTCTGAGCTGAGGGGGGTGACAGACAGGGAAGCAGCTTCGCCCTTAACTTGAGCACAATTTGTTCCAACAAGCTTACCCGAAATGCTGGAAAGGAACAAACTAGATCGGTGAGCTATTTCAACTCATACACATGCAAGTTTTCTCAGACAGTTTTCTTCTACTCACCCTTCGCACAGAACATGGACGTGTTTCCCAGACTGCGTCAATGACAGCACAGTGGAGAGGAGGTTATTTGCACCTCCTCATCTAGACAAGTGTAGTCCTGCTTCGCTTCAAGTACTTCCTGCCTTTAAAATGTAGATCCCACTACCTCCAATTTACGTACTTAAGCCTACCGCATTTAGTGAGGAAGTGTGTTAAGCATGGTCATTCATCCTATTGAAATTTGGCTACAAGCAGCTCTATGGATTTTATCAACATTCATGGGATCCTATAATGTTGCTGCTACACTGTTGATAAATACCAGTATCAAACAATGTATTTCTGATTTTCCACATATGTGGTCCCAGGCTCCGAGACTTTCAGTCTTTGCCTTTTCAAAACCAAGAGGTCAAATGGATGAACTGCCGTGCCCCACCTCACACACCCCCTGCGCACACACATGCAGGGAGCTGCATTTCAACTACGCAGTTTCCAAAAACTTTCGTATTTTTGCCAATTCCAGCAGAGCTACAGCTGGGAGGGACAGGGCGAGGGGAACTTCCGAAAAGCCAGTCCAACGCAGAAAAGCCTTTAATTACTAAGCAGGGCATTTCACTACCATTCTTTTGCACCTGTTTTTGTTGCTAGCGCCCATCTCTTTTCTAGCAACTTCTCTTCTTACAACTGACTGGAGGATACTAATTTTGTTCCAGCTTTTTAAGCCTGAGCTCAAATATCAGAGCAACCCATGTGAAGAGAGGAAAAAGACCCTTGACTGCAGTTAATCTCACTATCAGCTGAATCGTTTTGTTTGACTTGTTCCCTTTATGAAATGTGCCCTCCAGGTTCAGATCAGCTCTTTGGTTTGAGACTCGAATCTCTTGGTTCCTCTGCAAGGAGAAAGTGACACCGACCATTATTCTCACAGTTTTATTTGTAAAGGACATAGCATGAAAAGCTGTATTTCAATGTACTTCAAAACCTGAAAAATCCATGTCAGTTTGTGATATGTATGTTAAAGTGCTTGATATAACAATACTTTTACTAATGTTGTCTTGAAAATAATCCAGTTCTTATTCAGTTAGTAATAATGTAAAGACAAAATATACTTAATGGAGACATTTAAGGATCATTTTAAGCTATACAGGGCACATTTGTACATTTCAAGTGTAACATACAGTATTTCCCCTTAAGATACGCACCTTCATTTGATTGAAAGAAGGAATTTTCTCAAATATGCCATCGCGCAACTATTCTAAAAAGACATTTTTGAACAATGATATCTAATTACACAAACCAACTTGGAATAAACGAGTAGATTTCCCACAAAACAGTAGAATTCCATTCATTTCAGAGAATTATAAATACACATTTTGTACATGGTGAGGCATTTGATTCTCTGACTCCCTTAAGTTACCATGTTGGATGTTAGTGTAACAGGACTATGCAAACTCAGACATCTGCAGACAGGTACTGGATAGGAATTTTGTTTTTTAAAAAGCAGATACCAGAGAGCTTTGGTCTTTTCCAAGATTCCCTTTCTCAACCCATGAAGGTGCTTTAACACTGAAGTAAAAACTGTGTCAGCTTAGAAGAATCCTGATGGCCTTCTCACCACTCTAGTGGGTAGAATGACTTCTGTAAATCTTACAGAAAAAAAAAACCTCACAGTTTCCAATAAACAAAAGTAGTCTACTAAAAAAAAAAAATACATGGTAGAATAAAAATTCACTACAAAGAACCATACTCCCAAGGTTGTCAAATAACTTGTCTTCTAGGAATCCGAGGCACTCAGCTGTGCCCCGTTCAACTTATCTTAGGGTGCTTTATTGCCTACAAGGAAATATTCCACACACATCATTTTAATTGGATTATTATTAATATGATGTGAAACTTGACAAAAACCAAACAAGTCAACACTTGCTGGAAAAGCCGGTGTGAAGTTGTGTTAAATTTAAGTGCTAAAGGCTCCTTGACGTAGTTTGAAATGGGGGAAGGCCCTGTTTTGAATTTTAAAATTTCTCAGGTTTTGACTTATTTTAACTTAAGAAAGACTTTATGTACTTACTGCCCTTTTCTCTGTGTGTGGTTTATTCATCTATTCTTGACCTTTAGAGGTGCTCACATTTCTACTTTATCCTGCTTGCACTTAACCTATGTCATGTTGGATGAATCTTACGACTGCTTAAATCATAAATAGTCTTTGGAGAAGCATGCAGTAGTATACGTTTGAGAAGTATCCAGCTAGCAAATGCAGATGATGCTGCAAAGAAACCCAAGGAATGAAGAGGTTATTATTTCTGTAAAATGAAAGTCACTCAGACTGGGTTGGGCGTGAAAAAATCATGTACAGCAGTCATTAGACATAAAAGGCCTGAGTGCTAATAGAAATCAAAACATCCTAAGCAGTCATTACCAAATAATGCTGCCACATGGTTTCTGGTGCTAAATGTATAATTTATTGATAGAGTTAAGTACTAGTGACGCATTTTCAACAGCTGCTGAAGGGTTGCCATGCATCCTCTGCTGACTTTAAGCAGACTCGCCTGGCCACACAGAAAACCCCAACACCCCAAATTTCACATTTCTGGAAACGTAAGAGAGATGTCACACAGCCGCAGGCTCTGGCTACTAACTCGTGACACCGTTCACAGCCCTTACGTTAGTTACTCACACCCACAGTGCTGCCGACAGTATTTGGGATGAGTTTAGACAGTTTAAGGAAGTACAAGCCCTGGAGGCAAGAACGGTTATTAAAAAGCTGGAACCCTCACTAAAGTCAGTGACTCCCTGACAGTATTATTTCACCTCTTTCTTAGAAACAAAAAGCTTCTATAACAAAAAACTCCCTAATGAAATGAAGTCACATGAAGAGTTTTCTTCTGGCTGGGAATGTGATGTGAAACTTGGACACTAAGGAGAGTTGCTGGTATAAGAACTGGACAGCAGAAGGACCGCAGGAAAGCAGAGAAGCTTCACAAAAAGCAGGTAAGGAAGCAAACCCGAATTTTCATCCTTTTTCCTTTTCCTTGGCTCTCATCCCTCCCTCCACCACGTGCACCCCGCACTGAGACCTGCTGCTGCCCACCATTCCCAAGTCCCTCCTAACATCACCTGAGAGCACAGCGCCATGGAATGCACTTAGAGTACCAGCCGGGGCCTTTCCCAAGCCACAGCTGACAGCCACAGAAATCCACTGACATAATGGCCAAAATCATAGGGAATAAACAAGTGAAAACTGACACCTATCTTTAAACTAACCTCCAAAAACTACAACCAGATGAAACAAACTATGCCCTCAGGTCCTTGCAACCCCCATCTACGAGAACAGAAAGTATACTCTGCTGCACAGTATCCACAAGATGATTTTAATATAATCTGTTGCTAAATTTTTAGTGTACGGGATTTCAGTTGCTCCCAGTTCCTCTTCAAGGGCTCTATCTATATAAACACACTGTATTACTAACATATTAACTGGAAAGAGTGCAGTAGAGAAGCCTCAAAGAAACAAAGTGATATTATTTCCCCCAACCTTTTGCTTCATTCATTTTTTAGTAGCCAGATAATTAAAAAAAACCATCCTGTACTTCCTAGGAACACCCATTCTGTGGGATAAAGGAATCACTCAGTGGGAAAAAGGAACACTCATAACCTGTCAGCATTTCAAAACCAGCTGATACAGTTCAGTAGCACAGCAACATCGGTGTGTGTGGCTCTACAGCAATGATTCCTCTCAATTACAGCAAGAATTTGGTATGAACCAAATTCCATAACATGGAAAAAAAAAAAAAAAAGGAAAAAAGAAGCTTTCCACAACACAAGCTGGCTGAGGGCGAGGGGGAATAATCAGAACATCTGAACAGGCAAGGGGCACACTGAGCGAGACAAGCAAGCCATCGCTCCCCATCTCGGGCTGCAGCAGCACCACCTAAACAGGCCTCTCATACTCACAGGCTCCGAGGCTGACAGGAGTCCTCCTCTCCAGTGTTTAAGCATTTCAACACTTGTCTCCCCTCCTGGAGATCAACAGAAGTGACACGAAAGACCTTATAGAAAAAAAAAAATGACGACTGACAACTTCCATGCGTGGAAAGGGTTGAGTCTTCGAGCAAACAAACAAAAAAAAAACCAAAGGGAGACCGTGTACAGTAGGCCAAACAGCATACGCTTACGACATTTCCAAGAGTGAGACAATCACAATGGCTACATAAGGGTATTTGCTGTATTAATTTGCAATACCTGAAAAAAGCCCTGCTGAGTTTGAGCTGTATTTACATATCGTTTGGCTTCTTCCTTGCAAGCAAGTAGGGGCATCCCTTCCCATCTCGGTCCTTCCCTCCCCTTAGTCCTTCCCCTGGGTTTAAGCTACTCATAGTCAGAACAAGAACATTCACTCTAAGAAAATTTTCTTAGAGTAATATAATTTCTTCAAGAAGATAGCATATTTACACACATCTAACACATGAAAATACTCTATTTTATACTAAATTTCTGTTTCAAATAAACTACAATACTGCATCTTAGCTTTCTGCAGCTTTAGAGAAGAGTCCCCATCGGGCACAAACTGGGCTTCCCGCTCCCACTTCAACTGGCGGCTTTGCCTTACAGTGGTGCACTACCATCGCGTTCAAGTCCTGACAGGTCTCCAATTGCGGTTTGCTTGCTTGGGAAAGGAATAATGAAGTTCTCAGCAAAGCCATGCTAAACATCCACTCCTTTAATGAGCGACCCTTCTAGGATGATGTTGAAATCTTGCAACGTCTGTAGGACTCGGATAAGGGAGTTGACAGTCATGCGGTCTCGTAGGAGAGCGTTCTCCTCATACATCCTTGTAATGGGTGGGCACTCCGCCAGCAAGGGGATCCACTGAGAGAGGAAGTGGTCCCTGCCAAGGGGATGAAAGGGATTATTTTAGCGCCAAGTACAACAGATCTCAAACCGAAATTCTTCTCCAAGAACACAGCCCAAAACATGCAGTCTGTTTTTTGTGGGTGATGCATGTTTTTTGCGCGTGAAATTTCCCTGTGTAATCACAACCCTTGAATTTGTTAGTAAGATACAGGTAACTGAACATCCTGTAGGAATGAAGATGGAAAGATATCAGCAGAATTCGACAACTGACTTTGTAAGAGTTCAGCAATATTTTCAGATCAGAAATAGGGAAAGTAAAACTCAGGCAAAACCAACTGACCATTTTCCAACTGTTTTTCCATGCATCCAGACAGACAAGACAAAAATGATACTTATCTCTAGACATATCAGTTTCCACCCTCCAAAATACAACTAAGCACCCCTGCCTTGCCCCTCCCCAAGTGCAAGACAGAAAGCATCCTATTGCGAAAGAAAGATTCGTCCAGAATAATTTTGTCAAAATTAAAACAGACACACCATTTTCATAGGCAAAGTGATTCAATCAGGATTCAGAAATGCACCAGCTCTTACAAAGGAACTCTGCATTCCCAAAGCCAGCACGTCATCAAAAATACAATTTCAAGACATTTCATACATACAACTGTTAAGCTAACAGTTATAATAAAGCTCACAATATTTTTAGCAGTTGAGACACAAGCCATACATCATTACTGCTGCTTTGTTCCAATTTCGCATCTAGTATTACAGCTGCCTAAAATAGGTACTGGATAATAGATAGGTACGAGATGTCTTAAAATGGAAAACTAAAGGTAATAACAACGGTGTAAAACTATTCTTCTAGTCTAATGCAAGAGGACACGTTTAACAAAGAACAATTAGGTACCTCGTCCCCAGGCAAACCAGAATTTGGAATTTGCCATCCTTTCCAATGTTCCTTGGAGCTGCATTGATGGCATTCACATAGTGACAGAAGGTTTTGCACGACGATCTTTGAAGCAAAAGGGCCTCCTCGTTGTCTCCAATCTGGTCACTGGTTTCAAAATAAGCAACAGCTTTCTCTGTGGTTGGGAGAAAATCAGAACCCAGTGAGCAGAAGTACTTCATGGCAACTTCGAGTTAACAACCTGCTGAGGGCTATTGCGCAGTTTATATATAGATTCCTCGCTCTGAAGACCATAGGTAGCTAGTGATCTCCACTTCCGCTGCACAGCAGTGGTCAGCAGACTGGCTGATGTCTAACACAGTTAGATGACATCAAGGAGTCGCACCAGAGTGCTTTCATTGTAAGCTATACCATCAGCTTTGATTTTTCACCTTTTCTGAGTAAGCGCTTACCCTCAGGCTAAGAATCTCAACTTGCCAGCATGTTTTAAGGGGGTAAATACACCTTAAATTACAGCAACATAGCCCTACAGATAAGCATCACCAGAAGACCAGTGCAGTGGTTAGGAGAGTTCTCAGGAACAACTGGAAATCTAAACCTTTTACTCCCTGCCCTTTCCCAGCTCTCCCCCTAACATCAATTGCTACTCCACCCCAACCTCCATCCTACCTTCTTTCTGGATGGAAAAGCAGCTGTTTGAACACTCACCTATGAATAAATGACTAGAATTTGAAGTGCTCTTGAATTTATGAACAGATTCACACTTATAGAGTGTTTAGTATTTGTCATCTTCCATCTCATATCTCACCGACTCTAAGCCACCTGGAGCAGGTGCTAGGCAGGAACAAGCGGCACCGTAGCGGATGAGAATCCGAGGTCTGTGCGTGGGTAGTCATTTTGCCCTAAGCTTTCTTCCCCTTCTGCCCCCAAATCACATACCAGCTTACCTATGAAATCCCAGATGAAGACATTCTTATGAAAAATGCGAGACGATTTGAATCCGTGGTGGAAGACCTGCTCCAGTGCTGCGACCAGGCCGTTTTCTCCACACAGCAGAATGGTAAGGCTCCCTCTCTGTGGGAAAGGGAGAGTATGTAAGTACAGCTTCCCTTGTTTCTATGCCAGAAGCCTCGAATCTAACGGTCAACAGTCTCTACTGGTACTTCGGTTCCATTTCTGTTTCTAAAAATATTTACATGCATTGTAGATACCAGGCAAGTAAGAAAAAAGTAGGAAGTACCTCTTTCTCTGGCTTGTGAAAATGTTTCACAATATTGTTCACAGCTTCCCCGATTCCCTCTTGGATCTGTCCCGCATTAGGCTCTGTGAAATGATGGAGAGCATACTAGCTGAAGACACCAACTTTAAAACATTCATCAGATTCTCATGATGACATACCTTGAAGTGCAGGAATTATTCTGTATCTATAACAAAGTTTAGGCAGTCATTTGTCTTGAGTAAACCTGAGCCTTAATTACAAGCAACTGATGAGCAAGCCTGGACTAATCAAGTAAATTGCCCTACTTAAAAATGCACAACCCAAGGATCTGGCTTAATAAATATTTTATTTGAGCTAATCACATCTTGCCCATCACATAAAGTACAGCAACCCTCACATGAAGAGACATGGGCTGAGAGGTTGTAGCCCAGTCATTTGACTCACTTCTACGTGACACAGGCCAGAAAACCCAGCACTCATTAATTCCTGACTTGAACTCAAAATGTTTTATTGAGCCAAGACAAGTATCTATTTTAGGCACATGTCTGGTCATTGTACCAGTGTGAGTGGCCACAGGCAGAGAATATTCCTTATTAATGGTTCCAAGCATAAGTTATCCTCTGTGTTAAAACGTTTGCCACGTTTCTGTTCCGAATCTGTTCAGCTGTGTACCTCTGCTAATGAACCATGCTGTGCCTCCACCTGCTGCCATCTCATCTTCCTATGCAGGTACCTGCAGAAAATCATCTAGTCCCTCATTCACCTTCTGGTTAAAACAGACTGAACTTTAAAAACTTCATTTTAAGCAGATGTTTTCCGGACTTTTTCATGGTTTTTCTATGAGTCCTTCCTAGTTTTTCGAACATGTGTAGGTTGCTATTAGCTTGTCCTACAATCTTTGTTTTGGAAGCATGGAGTAATTCAGTATCATTTTAGTACCTGATGACCTCCACAGTCTTGGCCTGGTCTAACACAGAGCCTCATATGGCTCCCAAGGCAAATGAATTATTTGGCCTTAGTGTTCTCAGTCCTGGGGAAATGTTCTGCAAGTAGCCCTGGTACCCACTCCTCCAGCTAATGTGGACTCACACACGTGAAGAGCTGCAGTGGTCCTTTGGTGGTTTTTAAATGCTGCATTGCTATTAGAGACTAATCTTCCCTTGCTTGACATTTCAGCAGTGTGTCCTCTAATTTTCCAGGAGCAGGACCTATCTATGAACAGGATCTACAGTGTGTTCCTCTATGTGCTAAAGCACAGAATGCCTTGTGTGGCCCTTACAGTCCCATGCCCCATTGTAGCCAGGCGCAGTTACTCATAAAAACCCCATAATTTTAGGGACATGAAGTTGATGTCTCCTAAGGCCCTTCTGGAGACGTGCTCCTCCAGAAGGGCAGTTCGCAGCATCCACATCAGGCTTTGAACTGCCCTTCAGAAAAAACTGTCTTCCCACTGACTGCGAAGTGAGCAGCACCAGCTACTGCAAATTCTACTGCCTCATATCTCCGTGTTCCAAGCAGAGAGATTATTATCTCTCAGCTGTCAAATGGGGACACTGAAAGAGGCAACGTGTACAGTCACAGAGCAAGCTGCAGACACACAAACTGGGGCAGTAAAAAAATCATCAGCTCACAGCTGTTCCTCTGCACCAAGCCTTGCTTCTGTAGCTCTCCTGTTTGCAGGAGCTTTACTTCTCAGCAGTTGCTGCTGCCCACTTCTCTAGGGTCCTGGGGAGACAGTAAAGCACTTACTGGTGTTCTTCCCTGTGAGGGAAGTGATGCTGAGTCGTCGAGCCGTGGTAGGAGATTTCTGCTGGGGTGGGGTACGGCACTGCTTTCCCAGCTCTTCGTCAGACGAGGAGGACACCAGCTCCCCGATGAGTATTCGCTCCAAGCTGCCATCGTCGACGCCCTTTCCCAGCCATCGCCCGCAGGGAAACCTGCAGCGCAGCCAGCACAAGCACAGGTCAGCCGCGCAGGGAGGCTACCTTGATCCCAAAGCCGGAGGGACAGACAGCTAGCACCCACGAACACTGCTCACGGGCAGGGAATACTCTGCAGACAGAAACTCATCACAAACCAGAGCTCAGCAGGCAGCATCGCCTGCACCACAACTCATCATCCTCAGGGAAAATTGAAATATGCAAAGCTCGCGTGAAAGCACAGGACAACGGAAAGTGTTATACACGTGGTCCGCATCTTGATTTCTACCTGATTGTTTTTCACTTGCAACCACAACTGATATTCAGCCTTTAAGAAATATTGTGATGATTAACAACTAAATCCCCACACAGAGTTCCCACCCTGCTGAAGCTGTGACGTCTCCTCATACTCAAACCTCACCTCACATTTTATTGCTGTACTTTTTGACCCCATCCACAGTCCTAATGAAATCCACGCACATGTCCATAACTCCAGTTCTTGTACCCCATTTTCTTCCTACTTTCCCCCTTACACTGTGGCCAACTGTGGCTCTGGAGCTTACCTCTCTGAATTATTGTTTTCTAAGTCTGCTTTTAGAAGAAAAATCTGGCAAGTCTGCTTGGCCAGATGTTTTGTAAAACCAGTGGTGGGTTAGGAGATCAGTTCAACATAAGAGGTACGTGCTTAATAGAAGATTAAGAAATCATCAAAACCTTTTATTTTCTTGCAAACTGAGTTTCTGTAAATTTGTTACAGTACTTAGATATCTGAATTTTTTTTTTAAAGAAAAATAAAGTCTAAACTATCATTCCAGCTCATGGGGGTTTAAAGAGTTCATTTGTGCACAATTTTATCACACTACTTTAAATCAAGAGATTAAATTATTAGACACAAACATATGAATCAATTCAAAAACATCCATACTGTCTGTCCTGTCTCAGAGAGATGCAGAGAAAATCCTACATTCAAGCCTCATTTAATATTTATCAGATTATTTGACTTCAATCAGGGCTTCTGAAAAGAGAGAAATGGGAGTGGGGAGACAACCCAACCATATTTGGTACCCAAATCAGCCCACAGTGCTCGATCAGCTGAGGAGAAGACAGATGCCTTTTTGATTTCTCTAGATTTAACAAATAGGAATTTCAGACAAAGAAAATTAAAACTCATTGCTTACTTGTATGTGTGTCCTGTTATTTCATTTCTGACCATGACACAATCAACCAGCCACTTGGCTAGTAGCCCTGAGTTGTCATGACCAATCTGAACGGTCGTCAGCTTCCCTAAATTCTGGCACTGAAATGAATAACAGTTTTTACTTAATTTAAAAAACAAGAGACAACACACCCCCCCACCACACGCACACATATGGTCTCAAATGTATGGTTTTATTCAGTTTCCTTTGATTTACACAGTGAGTATTTTCAACCAAACATGCGGAATATTTTGAAAAGCAGAATAATTATTTTTAACACCGGAGAAAATAAATACCTTGACGTAGAACTATTAAAAGCTTGTGAGGAGATTACATTCTTTGTTGCGAGTGCTCACTCTGAATACTTCTGAGAAGTTTTAATTACAAATTTCTGAGCTAAGGTGATAAGAAGGTGTGCTTTTGTAGAGGAAATAGATCTCCAGTACAAGCAACTTTAAAAAAAAACGCATTTTGAGCATACTGACCTTCAGTTGACCCACTCTACACTATGAAGTAGTCCTGAGATCTTTATTATTTTCAAATATCAATTTACTTATTGTTGGGCAAAACAAAAGTCACTAACATGAGACTCTTAATATCACAAAGAGACAGAACAAGGAAAACAAGGGACTGTGAATTCCAGTGTGATATGTAATTGTAGGTGGGGCTGGCAGCAACATCTATTAACGTCACCTAAACACTTCCCTTGCAAGACCTTGGTTTTCATTGCTTCTAATACTGCCAAACAAACAGCTTGGGCTGACATTTTCCATAGTGGGTGGCTACCCAAGCCGATATTTTAGGAAAGCTTCAGCCAAAGGAGTATTCTAGAACAGTGTTAGTATGATCTTTAGAAATGTCTACATATGTTATTTGGCTTGTTAGAAGCTTGCAGATCTTTTCTACAAAATACTACTATGTGAATGAGAGGCAACAAAATACTGTCTCACTGTCAAAATTACCTATATTTGGCAAGAGGTGGGTTTTTGTGTGTGTGTGTGTTTTTGTTCGTGTTTGATTTTTTTGCGATTGTTGTTGACCAGTCTGCCTATGCTCATTGGATGCAACTTCAATTTTAGGAGCAGATTTTCCTACAAAATCACTCCTCACTGGATATGGTACAGCCTGGAGCTACAGGAGCCTGATGGGGCTTTCCCTGCAAATTCCTGCTACCAGCTGCTTTGGAGTGGCACCGAGCCAACCTGTAATTGATGGGTGGGAAAGCAGAGGGGAACGTTGGGTACTCAAACGCAGAGCAAGCACGGAGAAAAGAGCCCGATGGGGGTGGTGGCTCTGAGGTTTGCTGGGGGTAGCACATGAAGCCGGGAAGTTGAAGAACACAGGAGTTAGACTGGCTGGTTGGAAGGAAAGCAACATCGGACAAGGAGCTGGAGTGGGAGGAGAAGAAATTTGGGACCTGGGTGGTGGTAAGCGGGAAGACAAATTAAAACAAAAGAGAAACTAAGAAGGGAAATGAGGAGTCAGAAATGAGCCCTCAAAGAGAAAATTAGGATAACTGGCAAAGAGATGTGGAAGGGAATGAGATGCAGAAATAGATTGGCTAGGTGAGAAAAGAGGAGCTGGGCTGGGACGGGGACAGCAGTGCAGCCTGTGGTTAAAAGTGGTACCTGCTCACAGGAAACTTTTGTCTAGCACAGGAGGGGCAGACAGCACTATTTTTGCTGATTTTGAATCTACAGAGACCTTGAACACCCGGATAGAGTCTCAAATACTGTGCTCTTAAGACAATAAATCCTCGCCAAATTAACGTTTAATTTGAAGCATATTGAAAAGTAAAATGTAAAGAGCATGTACTCACCTCAAATGTCATTTCTAGGTGGTTTTTAGGAATCTGCATTACGCCTGTATCTCCTAGTCCTCCCGACACACAAATCCACGGGTTTGATGTGGTTATTGCATTGCTTAGTTTTTTGATGGGTATTATCACAGACCTATAAGGGATCACTAAGAACAGGGGTGGGGGAAGAAATAAGTTAGTCTTAACCTACTATTTTTTCCCCTTAAACACAATTTCTGCAGTAAACCACGCCTGTTCCTTGAGGGTAAGTTCTTGCCCAGTGTCTCAGCAGCCTAACAAGGAGAACTCCTCCTCCGTTCTCCCTATAATGGGTGAGACAAACCCGCAGAGTGTCCCGCTGCGGCGGCAAAGCCTCTCCCCTCCCGGGGTGGGGGGGACCGCGGCGGTACCCCCTGCTCCTGCCAGATGTACACCAGAAGCAGCGGCTTTTGGGGAGATCCCACCCGCGTTCGTCGCTGCCAGCAGCTTTCCGCACAAGCAGTTTTTTACAGCCGCTCTCGGTTCAGCTGTTGTGCGGGCAGCGGTGCCGCACGGTGGTGCTGCAGCCCCGCGGCTGAGCCGGGCTTAGCGCAGAAACCGCTCCGGAGTCCGCCGGGCAAAAGGATTAAGCCGGTCTGCGGCAAGGCACCGCCACCGGCCCCCAGGGGTGGGAGGGTAACGGGACACACGGAAGGTTGCAGGGGCGAAGGGATGTCAGAAATGCTGGCGTGGATGGCAACGGCATAGCTGAAGTCTCAAGTGTCTGTGGACATCCCCCTATTACAGTAGGTAGATGCCCCATCCCTGGAGACATTCAAGGCCGGGCTGGATGGGGCTCTGAGCAACCTGATCTAGTTGCAGATGTCCCTGCTCTTTGCAGGGGGTTGGACCAAATGACCTTGGAAGGTCCTTTCTGACCCAAACTATTCTACGATTCTATTTATTATTATTGTTATTATTATTGCTATTATTATTATTATTTTAAATCTGCACCACCCATACGTGCTTAAGCCAAGGACTGCCACCCACCCCGATTTGGATTTGACTCAGATACCGCATGCTAGCACTGCAAGACTCTCTCTCTATATATTTTGTAAGCTTTTTAACTGGGTTAAGATAAGCCAGTTTGTTTGTTTTCCACTTTTTGTGTGCCATGCAATGATATTGCACTCAAAAAAATACCCTCAAATTCCAAATGCTCGTCCTACAGGGGGGAGCTGTCAAGTGGGATGCCCCACAGAAACAAGGTAATCAAAGATAAATAAATCTCTTTGCGCTGTGCTGGTTCTGAGGGGATTTATTGCTTGAAGAGGAGAGAAAGTAGAATGAGTGCCTGTTTTGACAGCCATGTAAAACTTGCTTCACTTCACTTTGAACAGACAGGAAAATGAAGACTAAGGGCTGCCAAGGTGAATTAAAATAATTAGGTGATCTCATGGCTCCTGCCTTCACATCGCCTGGTGCTAGAGAGACAGAGATTCATTTTCAGATTTCAGGTCAATCTCTGCTCTCCTTACAGAAGGGGAAGGGAATCTTTTTGGCATTTAAGGAGACACAAAAAGAGACTTAAAACACACAGCAGAGCACAAAATGCCCTGTGTTTCATCCTCCAAGACTTCCATCTCCTTCTCAGTCTGCAGAGAGCAGGCTAGCAGGCTATGAAGATGCACATTTTTAAAAGGGCCGAAGAAAGCATTAGGATGTAGAGGACTCGTCTGGGAGGGAAGATGAAAGACACTACACAACTCGGTGAGGAAAACCAAGTGCTACAGCAGCACTCTCTGCTGATTACTCTCCTTTGTGCAACGCTCTTCTCCAGAGCACTCCCACACAACCTTGGCTCTCCAGCTGGTTTCCCAGAGCAACACCCTGCACCCATGAGCCCGGCAGCAACAATCAAGATAGGGGTTTCCAGATAAGAGCTCAGCTACTCAGACACCAGCAACATCGTCTCTTACAAATCATGACAGCAACTGATTTTTATTCAGGGGGAAATTGATTCTCCAACTCACTGATTGTTGTGAAGACGCTCGTGAAGCAGAAGTAATCCACGGCGTTGAGTGAGAGCAGGTGATACAGAAACTGCTCCCGTTCTTCTTCGCAGCGCAGGAAAGCATAACGCTTGTAAAGTTTCCTGGTAGGAACAAATACATTGCTTGCTTGTTGAAAAAGCACCATGTATCTTAAAAGGTGTTTGAATCTCAAAACACCAAATGAAGAGTTGATCTGCATGGGAGGTACGAAAAGTGAGATTCCCCAGGTAACACAAGCTTCTAGAAACCCATAGGGGCCATTTAACTGTTGTGCTGTATGTGTGTTTTACAGACCACTCTCAGCTCCACACTACCATTGCAAGGCTACAGGGTTCATCTCATTAAAGGATCAGTTCCGGTTTTGCTGCAAAGCACAGATATAAACTAACGCTGCTCACAACAGCAGACCTGAACCAACACACAACAACCTCATTTCTTCCCCATATCTTCCCATTGTGGAATAACCTCGTCTAATAATCCGATCTTCCTTAGAAAACTAACCAGAAGGCACCAAGCAGCAGCAGGGGCCCTCCCACCACTCTTTCACTTTGGCAAACACAGCGTATGTCACCAGTTGCCCAAAGCAGCACACAGTCACACCAGGAGTTAACCTGGACACTCTCTGAGACAGCACAGGGCTTGTGACACTGTGTCTGAAGGCAACAGGCTCTCAAAAAGCTGATAAGGCAGATGGATGTAGATGAAACTTCAGGAAAAGACAGGTCTGCCACCATGTCTTCAGATTATCACCCAACAGGTGATGGTTTCCAGCTACTCTTCTCTCTACCTGTTAGCAGATCTGAGTATTTGGTAGCTTCTGGCATAGTGGTGCATGTAACATCACAGAGCCTGTCCGGATAAGAACTGCATACAACAGCTAGGATGTTTTCATGAGGCTTAGGGTTTTCTTCTCCTAAATGCATTGCTTTGTGAAAATGAAGTCTTGGAACATCTAGATCCTTAAGTGCCTGTGCTTGCAGAAGGAGGAAAAGCTGCGGGAGCTGCTAAGTGGCTGGGAGGGCTGGTCTCTAACCCAGCCCATCTGCAATCAAGACAGGAGCCTGTGCTGAGCTTGAGTCAAAATAACACAGGGCTGATCTGAGAAAAAGGGGCATTCTTGCCCCTGTTGCTCCATTTGCACAAGAAAGAGTGATTGTAGGGCCACAAAGTGGAATGAATCAATCCACTGATGTGATCAAATCCTAATGCATCCTTCCTGAAAACTGTGATTTGTTTCTCCAGGTGGATGAGCAGATTTCTGTGCTGCTGGGTAGGCAGCAACTCCTCTCCCAGCTCCCCTCTGCCTTTCAGTCACTTGTGGCTGGAAACCACAGCACCCGAACAGGGTGCCTTGCTGCACCCCAAGCCTGCACAGCACCCTGACACACCACCAAGGAAGACATGAAAGCGAAGCTTTGAGAAAAAGAGGCAGCTTACTTGGCAAGTGCCTGGTTGGAAAGCAGCTGCTTCAGGTGCTGAGACAGAAGTTTCTTCTCCAGAGAAAGTCTTATCCAGGCTCGGGCTCGCCCCACATCAGTCTTTATCTCACTCATGTTCTGAACATGCCTGAAATGGGTGGGGAAAACAAACAAACAAACACACACACACACAAACAACAGATTAATTGTAAAAATCCCACATGCTTCAAATGGCAACATCCAGTGTGATGCAGCAGCTGAACTGGAAACCATCTCCTGACATCCCTTCTAGAGAAAGAGACCCCCAGCATGGCCCCAGGGAGCCCTGCACTGTGGCACTGAGAGCCCCAGCAGCCCTAGGGCTGGCCTGGGGACAGGGGACAGCTCTACCCAGGCACAGCAGGTTGCAACCAAGGACACACTACAGCTCATACCAGCTGCTCTGGGTCCTGGCATTTGCCTGGCCAAGGTAAATCTCCCATGGGCACTGCTAATGCTTAAAAAAAAGCAGCCACCTTGTGAGACCCAGTTATACCACAGTCACTCCCTCAAGCTGCTGAGGCCAGCGGGTTTGTCTGGCAGGGCAGAGGGCAATACACATCTTAAAGAGTTTCTCCAAACCACAATCTACTCTGAAAGCTTGATCAAACTGATGGCAGCAGCAATGGGAAATCTGAGAAAAAAAGAGGATCGTTGGAGCAAAACCAGCAACAGGCAGTGACAAGCAGAATTACATTTTCAGGGATATAAGGGGCCCTCATGTAAGTGATAATCCGAACAGCCCTCCACATGTTTGGTCTGTAAGGAAAGCAGAACTGTTCCATAGGGGCTTTCTTCTACGGTTTTGCTTTTCTTTTTTAAAACTTCCCATATTTCAGTTTGCAGAATGACAGAAACCCTAGTTTTAGAGCACGGGAAGCTTTAGAAGAGGAAGAGAACTGCCATGGCAGGGCAAAGCTGCTTCCCCCCCACCACCGCCATTTGGTTAAATAAACAGCAAGAGAAATGAGTAACAGTTCCCAGCTGGAGAAAGAAAAGGCTGCAATTTCTTAATTTTCGCACAGTTTGCACAGTTGAGCCCTCCAAACCTCCAGGGCAGGCTCCAAGTACCATCAGCTGAATCTGAACTGATCTCTGTTGCGATTTACTTCCCAACTCCTGCACCTTCCTTGAGGGCCCTCCATACATTGCTGAGCATTAGGGAATGTGGCAATATTTACTCCAAAGAAAATCCAACGAAGTCATGCTGTGACTGGTGCTTTTTACATTGACTAGTACAGTCTCACTGTCTCATGCTTTCCCCCATCTGTTTTACCCAGGCGCATGCTTTGCGTTATATTTAGACTCTGCACTATTTGAGAAAAATACTCTCTTGTTTATAGAGCTTCTAACATAACAGCACTAGGCCCTTAGGGGCAAATTTGCAAAGTACAACTCGGTGCTGTTCAGAAACGTGCGTTTCCTCTGCACAAACGAAGTGGATACCAGATACAGCTCGGCAGCTCCGTTCTCCACCGGGCTGACCTACCCAGATTCTCAAAGTACAGGTCTACTGCTGCAGCCCAAGCTGAGGTGTCTGTATCAAACGTCTCTGTGCTGTACGTACATATATGAAGCACCATCAGGAAGAAACAATCGATAGGAGTAATGGGAGTTTGCCAGTGGTAAACCAAGGACACTTTAAATCTCTTTAAAAAAATTAAAAAGGAAAAAAAATTTTTTTTTTTTTTTTTAAAATTATTTTTTTTATTTTTTTATTTTATATATTTTTATTTTTTTTTTGTATTAATTTTTNTTTTTTTTTTTTAAAGAAGCTTTCCTTATTTTCTAATGTGACACATGGGTAGTTCTCTGATGGACCAAGTGAGAAGTACTAACTCCCAGTGAGCTGTAAAACAAACCCAGGAGGGCACACTGTGCTCACACACAAGTCCTTGCCCTTTACAAGCAAGCTCAGCAGCCTCTGTGTGCCAGCAGTGATACCAACCAGCTGAATCCCTGCCCAGAGCCTTGCTCCTGGCGCTGGAAAGCCCTTCCTGGCTCAGAGCGCGGCAGCCAGGCTTAGACCTTCCAGCCCAGACAGCCGGGCACGTGATCCCGAGTCCTTGAGAAGCAGGAGGTGCATTACACTCAGCTACATCATGTTGAGCCACTCTCCTCAGACATTTCGAGTCTTCTGAGGTGGGATGATCAAAGCACAGACTATCAACCCTCTCCCTCCCTTTCCCCCATCAGTGCTCGGCTTAAATTACATCTAATGTGAAACACTGAGTAGAATATGTTATTTTACTGTGGGAAGATTCCAGTACAGATGGACTCAGCCTTATTCCATGCATGCTCCGTACCTCTTCATTACCTGTTTCTGGTTCAGACCGCATTGGTATTAATTGTGCGCTCGGGAAATAAAAGGATCTGCAACCAGGCAGCTCGCCAGAAACATTAAAAAGGTTCAGTAATAAGCCTTGGTGTCAGGAAAAGCAGAGTGTAACAGAACAGAGCATTCAGGAACTCAGATTTATTTCACACTCAGTTATGAGAGTCAGAACAGCTCTATTTTTATCGGTGACCTAAGCATGAGCACTCTACATTCACCACCACACAGCAAACTCTTAGTGTCAGAGCACTGAACAACAATTTCAGTGCAGCTCCCTAGGCTGGGATTCGCTTTTCATCCCATTAGTAATAAAGAAAAATCTATTTTCCCTGTCAAATGTAAGCCTGAGGTATGGCAAGCCATACCCCCTGCAAACAGCTGGGCTGACAGAAGAGGTTACAGCTGCTCAGTGTGGCCGTGCCCCCGAGGATGGTGTGCACGCTCCTGACCTCCGCGCAGCCAGAAACGAGCCGTCCCGGCTCACACCATGGAGGTAGCAGGTCTTTGCTAACCCAGCTTCTTTTGACTGCGGCAGGTTAAGCATCACTGCCACGGGCCCAGCGCCCACATCCTTCGCTGCAAACTCCTCACGAGAGGGGAGGCGCGACACGGGCATGAAAGCAAGTGCTGGTGGCAAGGAAGGGCTTGCCTGAAGGGAAAGGACCTGAAACTTGAGCCCAGCAGGACCAATGGGTTTGGGGGGGTTGCCTTGGCGCTGACTGGTCCAGCTGGATGCGCAGCGATGCACCCGATGGGTGAGGCCATGGCAGGGTCAGGTTGCAGCAGGAGTTCGCGGGGGAGCTGAGAGAAGGGTGGGAGAGATGCTACAGATCCTCATCTGTGAGAAAGGCTGAGTTGTGGGGGGGCATAGCCCAAACACGCTTCTGCAGAGACTCTCCGTGCAGAGAACCAAAATAAACATCTTGAGCATTTTCCTCACCACATCTAAGATGCCTGGCTTTGTGAGGGAGGCAGAGGACACGCAGCATTACCTGTAGCACAGGCTTTTTCAGAGCGTGACTGTGATTCAGCCCTGCTTTTTTAAGTTGTTTACATAACCTTGCATGAGCCATCAAAAAACAAGCCTTGCTTAAGGCAATGCTTAATCCTCTAGTCATTAGTTCAGTTAGCACCACAACCTCAACAATTTAAGTTACCCATCCTTCTAACTTCAGCATAAATCTATGTGTGCAAACAAATATTAAGCAGAATTCCTTCCAAGCAGGAGAAAGTATGCCATGAGATTACAGATGACAAATTCAACTCACTATCTGCCCAGCATTTTCTATGACCAGCCATGTTTGTGGACAGTCACGAATACTCAAGATGCTACAAAAAGGTTGTGCTCTGCTTCTGTACTTTTTTCTCTGAAAAGCAGTGGAAACACTCTCGTGATTCAAGCAAGAGAGCTCAGATCTGTGCTGGACTTTCATCGTTCAAGTGGAAGGAGGTGGAAGATGAAACCCATGCACGCAGCAGCGAGCGCACACAGCACCATCGGTCAGCATCCCCCCCAGCACGGGCGTTTCCGCTCCAGATCCTCCTTCATCCTTTCCTCGGACTGACCCTCTAACAAGCCCATCAGCCCCACTGGACTGAATTAAGTAAAATAGCTGCCATGTCCCATGGGAGCAATGCTAAAATGACAGACACGTGTTCAGAATAACCTCTTCGCATTATACTCCCAACTACGCTGCATATATTCTCCCTTGCTCTTTCGCGTGTTGTTTTAGCCTTACGTGGCATGTCATATTATTTGAAATTGTAACACAAGACTTAAAATACATAGCATCAAACAAAAAAGGTTGCACACTGCAGGTGTGAATTACAGTCATTTTCTTCCAGAAAAAGTCTGAATAATCTGTGGGATCTCATATACGAAAAAAAACCTGTAGAACACACACGGTAAAAATCACACCACTGTAATCATGTTTTTGTGAACTAACTACAATTAATCTTATTTTTGCCATGAGGGTTTTTTTGGTCATATTTTTACATGGAAGAAGGACATGATATTAGAAGAAACAACATGTTGCCTCACATACTGAATTGCTAGCAGTTGCTAGCCGCTCTCTACAGATGAGCACTATTGCATTACTCCTCCCCTCTTTTCATGGCACTTTTATTACCCTACTGCAATGCTTAGCTGCAGCAAGTCAAGCGCCAAAACAGCGGCTTGACTTGGCAGTGGCTTGGTCAAGGAGATGCCATGAAGAACAACTGCCTGGGGCCATTACATCAACCTCCACCTCTTCCTACTCTCTAATTCAGGGGTGTCAAACTCATTTTCACCCAGGGCCGCATCAGCCTTGCGGTTATAAAGGCAGGATAAATGTAGGAGTAGTAACATTTATACAGTCCTAAAATTACATTTGGCCCTTTGAAGGCAACCGTGAGGCTGATGTGACCCCCGGTGAAAATGAATGTGACACCACTGCTCTAATTCTTCCAGTTCTCAAAACCAACACTTCCCAGAAAGCTCTCCAGAGCCAGGCTGTGATCTACAGAGCACCTGCCCTTACTTCACATTCCAACTTTAAACTCACCCAAATACTAAGTTTTATTACATTTCTAAATTTGTACATTTATTACTATTTGTCATTAAAATGCTAATTGAAAAGGAAGAATATTGCTCAGGCATTGCGAGCAGGTTTTCATAAGCCTTTGCTTTGGCTATCAACTGTACTTGCTTGGTCAGTAACTTAAAATAAACAAAAAGACACAAACTCAAAGTACCAAGGAATTCAACGTATCTGCTGTTATTTGTAGAAGTTGGCTTTATTGCTAGGAGAACCCCCTGGGAAAAACAAAAACCCCAGTAAAACTAGTTTTTCATTGAATTTTAACTTAAATAAATCAAGTAAACGCGCAAAAACACTTTGTAAAATAAAAAGCTTCATTAGCTCTCCTTAGCCCATTTAGTTCTCCTTAACCTTTGTAAACCCAAAGCCAGTGAGGATCTTTACCTTATGCTACACAGTTAAAACCACAATTAATGCTTTAGGAAACTGTACCTCATATCTTGTATCAGGGAAACCCTCAAAGTAGGCAGAGTAATTCCTGTATCGGACTTTCGTCTTTCTGTTCCAACAGCAACTACAATGGAAAAAAATATATGAAGTTCACACAAAATTACAGTAATGGTCAGCAAAGCATTTGTTTTACATACAGCTGAAAACAATCTTATGTGGCTGGTAACTGCAATGTTTCTGTGCATTATCATTAACTCTATCCTGGAAATGCAGAAGCAGACAAAATTAAAAACGCTTAATACATCACCTGTTTCTTCCTTAATCCAGTGCTGAACTTGGAGATGTAACAATTTCCTTTTTTGTATGTGAAAGCATTAACACAAGTCTGTACAGTGATGCGTTTTATTAATAATATATTTCTATGGGAAGTTCACAGCTGAGAAGGAGGAGATAAAATGAAGCTACAGCAGCATATTTGATACTAAGAATGCCACACATTTCTGTGCTCCGCTACTCTGATCAAACTGCTTTGTGGTGACGCAATTTTGCTCTCAGGAATTCATGCCTGCCAGCCAGATTGCTTAGTGCATTACTCACTGAAGCTTATTAAAAAGTCTTTTCATGAGCGAGACTAGTTTGTCCATAAATGTGTCTTCAAGAACTGATCATGCAAGTTCCCATCTGCAGGATCTGGAGGATTGGAGTCTCCTCGGAAGATGATTCACTGAAGTTCAGAGACCTTCACTATAATCAATACCCAGCAGCAGCCTGTGGGCTGAGATCTCAAGGTGATCAGAAAGCCAGCCTCTCTCACAACACAGAACTAATTTAGTGATTGTAAAGGGCCAAGCCAAAGCATAAACTGAGCACCCTAAACTGATGGATAGAGACTAAACACACAACTTGTGAAGCGTACTGTCCACCTGTATAAAGATTTATTGAACATGAAGTTATTCACATTGGGATTTGAGAGGCCGATTATGCTCACTGAAAGAAAAATGTCAGCTATCTTAGCCACAGCTTCACACCTTCAGCTCCTTCAGAAACCACCTCTTGCAGAAGCACTGCTTCTCGCACCTCATGAAGGCTGGTTAAAAGGGAATGAAGGTAGTGAACAGACATCGACTGATTTTCCAGACAGGAATAACAAGTACGTCCATTTGCCTCCAACGATACCAATCTATTTTGTCCAGACATCAGGGAATATTCATAATGATTATGAAAGGTCTCAAAATGTAACTGTGATATTAGCAAGCAAATACACCAAAAATCATGCATGGGCTTCGTGTGGCTGCACTGTTCCACTCAGGCCCCAGTCCATCCACTGTGATGGACCCTTCATGGAGTCAACTGCCAAGTACTCACCTGGGGACTCAGCACTGTGCTCTTGCTTCTCTTCTCTTTCCTGGTACTGAAGTAAATGGGACCACAAAGCAGATTTCCCCTGGAAATTGAATACGTAGTACATAGCTTTAAATAAATCAGGCTAAAGAAAAGACGCCAGTGAACACAGCAAAATAACGGGATGGCATTTCAGTGGGCCAAATGTTCAGTAGTGAGAATCAATCCTTCTCTCCTGGGCCATGAGACCTTAAAGCAGAGGAGAGGACCATCTCACTGACCTAGTAGTCACACCACCTGCCTTGTTTCTTTGTCCTCTCCCCGGGTTTCCCTTCTGCAGGTTGACAGAGAAGCAACCAAACACGTATTTAACAACATCATTGCAATTTCCAGAGGTACCTCTCAAATAAAAACAAAACCAAAAAACCCACCAAACCAACCAACAAAAAAAAACCCAACAAACCAAACCCCAAATAAACCTCCCAAGCCCTCAGAAAATATGAACCAGAGACTCTGAGCCCAAAGATACCTCCCACTTTAAGTTGGAATGACACCACTGAGTAGCAGCTTAAAAGACTGAGATGGCATTCGGTATTTGCCAGACCACTGTATGCACCAAGTCCCGAGTTCCCAGTTACCAACCTGTTTGACCTGCAGACCATGGCTCCAGATTCTTTCCAGCAGATCACAGAGACTGGCAATCAAAGTATTTTCCTCCAGTCCCGTTATGTTGGCTTCCCCATGTCCCAGCTCAACTGCTTCATGGCCCATCTTCTCTACCAACATGCGTTTAGTCTATAAAAAAATAAAAATCCCCAAAGGTTTCTGAGAATGTTATCCAACAAGAGACAGAATTTATAGATTAGTTTACTTAAACATGCTTAATCTAGAGACCAGCGCTAATGGCCTGACCAGAGAAACTTCAAATCTCTTTACATAGGTTTTACATTTAAAAGAATAATTTTAAAAGTTTGCACGATTACTCCATACTATCCTGTTTCTATACCCTTTATCTATTGTCCTATTCCTGCACTGTCAATCTATTACCAACTAGTATCAAAACCAGAGTACAGAGCTAGATACATTTTTGATCTTACTCATTATCTGTTTTTCTTCTTGTTCTCATTACCTGTTTTTCTTCTTGTTACAGCTATTAAAAACTCAGGTGATACTGTATACCACCAGCTGCAACTGACACAAAGAAATTACATTTCCATGGATATAAAAGCTTCTTCAATATTAGCAACTGCTATACTTAACTTCCTCTGCCTAAACAACATGTACAACAGTCGCACATGCTGAACACTTCCTTTTCCGACCGTGGGTCTTGAGCTTGTTACATTCAGGCTATATTTATACACATGAATAATTAAAGCAAATCCTCCTTAAGATGTCTGATCCTGCTGATTCTCCTTCCAGTTCTTTTTACTAATTTCACCAACTTTGGCTGCCTTTCAGTACTTAAAAGGGATAAGAAAGATGGGGACAGACATTTTAGCAGGGCCTTTTGCGATAGGACAAGGGGTAATGGTTTTAAATTAAAGGAGGGGAGATTCAGGCTAGACATGAAGAAGAAATTTTTTCCAATGAGGGTGGTGAAACACTGGCCCAGGTTTCCCAGAGAGGTGGTAGATGCCCCATCCCTGGAGACATTCAAGGCCAGGCTGGATGAGGATCCGAGCAACCTGATCTAGTTGCAGATGTCCCTGCTCATGGCAGGGGGGCTGGACTAGGTGACCTTGGAAGGTCCCTTCCAACCCAAACTATTCTATAATACAGAAGAGCAATAACACGTTCCTTTCCTAGCGGTTGAAAAATATGACACTAAAGTGACATCCACCCTGCAATAGCCTGGTACACCAGCAGACCAGCAGCATTCCAGCTGTGAAGGACCCTCAGACCACCATCTGCAGACGCTGTTTTTGCTCAATGTACGCAAGGGGAGAGCAGGCAGCGGGGAGCGGGAGGACCTACCTTCATGCGACATTCCTTCAGTAACCCTTCCACAAATTTCCAGTTGGTCTGCGCAATCACAGCTGGAGAGAGGTCTGAGAGCTTGGGCTGCCTTAAATTTTTTCCTAAACTCCTCGCCTCCTGCATGTATTTCTAAAAATAAACAGAATAATTTTAGATATTACAAATCAGAGGGATTCTCCTCATCCTAATCCTAGGCAAGCAAATGCTGGTGAAAAGGAATGATCTAGTGTTAAATCTAGGAACAACATCATGATTTGTCTGATGCTTAGGAGGAGCGCAATCCTCCTTTTTGACAACAGAAAAAACAAGATATTTTCCTGCATGGAACCGGAACAGTCAACGTTAGTTGGTGAACTGTGCTGTTAACCACTAGCACAAAGTTAGCGACACCAAGTGCATAGAAGTGCAATACCTTCATTCAGCAATATCAAAATATCAGGTAAAGTTTTCTTCCATTGCTATTTGGTTTTCACTTAAAAAAAAAAAATTAAAAAATTAAAAGCCATTTGTCTAATTTGTTGCAGACTTTACATGAGAGGAAAACATCCTTTGAAAAGAAATCCCAAGAAAAAGAAATACACCTAATGAAGGAGAAAGATTTAATCCATTACTTTTCATCTAGACAATTTAGGGGGGGGGGGGGCGAAGGGGGGAAAGAGACTTGATTTTATTCTCAATTAACTTCTTAATTACAAGTGAAGCTTATTTTAAATGAAACTGACATTTAAGATAATTCATGTATTTACTGTGGGGTGGTAATTGAGAAGTATGGACAAAACCTGGCATGCTCTTTAAAAAAAGGATCCAAGCTATAACCAAAGACTTTTAAACCTTCCTGCTCCATTGCCTTATTATTCAGGGCTTTTTCAATTTTTTTTTTTTTTTTTTTTTTTTTTTTTTTTTTTTTTTTTTTTTTTTTTTTTTGTTAAGCAAAACACTCCAAACCAATCAATGAAGTGTCCTCTGCCCCCAACATCAGTGAGATGGCTACATGCTGAGCAAAGCTAAGAAGTTGGCTGCATTCAGGGGTGCAAATAGGAAGCTTATAAAAAAGTTGCCCAAGCATTATTCTTTCTTATTCTTCTTCTTCTTTTTTTTTTTTTTTGGTTAAAAAGAGTAAAATAACAATATTGTCAAATAAAATGCTTTTGAAGCACAGCGCTCATAGCTGCTGGCTGTGTTTTCTGGGCAACTGAGAGGAAACTATGGCTGCTGAATCCTTAGAGCTTTCTATCTGGGGAGATAATTTATTTAGTAAAAGGAAAATCCAAACACATTGAAGTTTATTGAAATTGATCACCTTTTTTTTTTTTGTAATGGGAGAGTACAGTTTTTCTGACACATTTGGATTCTTTCTATATAAAATTCAGACATGAACCAGTTAACATCAGTCTCAGAGGTCAGACGAGAACGTTGGGTTCTGCCACGGGAAGCTGTATTTAATGAAAGTGCTCAGCTAGGTAATTACAGTTTCACTGATACTGTGAGGACTTAAATAGTTGAAAAACTACATGTGGGAATTAAAAAAAAAAAAAAAAAAATCACAGATGATGAAAGCGTGTTGTTCAGCAAGCAATCGCTCAAGTGACTTCCATCTAACCTAGTGCAAAACTTAGCAACAAAAACAGTGAAAAAGTAATACAGGGAATACATATAAATAAATGCATAATTAGGATCTCTCATATTTCTTTTTAAATGTAAAGGGATAAATAAAATGCAAAGTGCGGTTATAGTCTGAAGAGTACAAAACACGTATAGCCTTACTTTATTCATTGTCTTATTATTATACTAAAGTAAAAAAAAAAAATTATGAACTCCGGTGAGTTCAAGAGAAGAATAAGGGTGGGATGAAAGATCCAATTGATAGCCCTTTGCCTGTTTAGCAGCATCCACACACGGCCACCCTCTTCCACACTGGGATGTGACAACCCAGCAGTCAGAAAGCAGCGCTTTCTGGATTTGACACACTGAGCTGAATTGCCAGGCGAGGAACACGGGAATAAATGAAGCAAAACCAAATTCTCATCTTTCAGCCTTGGAGCCCTCATGTTTGCCAGGGAGCTGGTGTGGAAGCCTAGAGCTGATTTCCAGCTACTTTTCCGATTATAACCACACTTCCAAGCGCTACAGGGACGTGCTCATACTCTACGAGAAAGGGAGAGGTTTGAGACGCAGCGAAGGCAGCGGTTCCGCATGCTAACAACATCTCAAAAGCAGCTTTCAACAAGAAAAACTAAAACATACCAGGCAGCATTCAGAGAAGGATTTTTTAGGAGGCCGTGCAGGAGGGGGTGGTCCCTGATCCCACTCCCAGAAGGCCATTGAGTTCTGACGAAGCAAAAGCTCCTCCGATGGCTAAGAGGAGGCAGATGCCACAATGGCAGAACAGCCAGAAAGAAAGAGGAGACAAAGCAAAAGAAGCATGCATATGATCCACAGCCAAAAATAAAACAAAAAAAAAAAAGAAAGAAGAAAGTAAATACATGACAAAGTATTGAAAAGGCTCTGGTGAGATATACACAAGAAGCAACGCTTAAAATATACCTGCAAAGCCACGTTAGCAAAAATAGCAACAAACATGTACAAGTGCTGTTTTGCTGTGTTTCCACGAAACGTGCAAAGCTGGGGTTCAAGAGTCTACTCATCAGTTCAGGTTCTTTCAGAGTGCAAATGCCAACACTGGCCAGTATTATCCAGCAAGATTTGCCACAAAACAGCACGTTTTATTTTTGCTAGTGATGTATGAAAGAAGCACATGGACATAAACAGAAAAATATGGCAGAAAATACTTAACGAAGGACGAAAAACTGAAAAAAAGGGGAAAGAAATGTGTGCAAGTGACTGACATTTAGAAGATACATGGGAGTTTCCAAGCTTTAGGCATAGAAAGGCCCCAAAGTCTTAACCTTTCAAATAGGCTTACTCATGTCAGGAATCTACGTAAGACAGAGAGAAAAAAAATAAATTCATTTAAACCAGAAAAAAGTCCTGCCCCATTTGCCTCTACAGCGCTGACATTTATTCAAGGACTTGACTTTTGCAGAGACCCTCACCCTGGCCAGAGCCGGGCAGCTACACACAGGCAGGCACCAGGGCTCTGCTCTCTGTGTGTGGTTAGGCGACTGGGGTCTATGTCAGCAAACAAGCCATTTTCCTGGTGACAAATGGGCTTATTCCAAAATAATAAAGCATTTTATTTCTGATGTGTGATTTGAAGTTGTACAACCTATACAGGCATCTTGGCATCCTGGGGTGTATTAGAAGGGGGGTGGTTGGTAGGTCGAGAAAGGTTCTCCTTCCCCTCTACTCTGCCCTGGTGAGACCACATCTGGAATATTGNCGGTGACAACCAATGGTAAGAAAAGGGGCAATGGGTACAAACTGGAACACAGGAGGTTCCACTTAAATATGAGTAGAAACTTCTTCATGGTGAGGGTGACGGAACACTGGAACAGGCTGCCCAGGGAGGCTGTGGAGTCTCCTTCTCTGCAGACATTCAAAACCCGCCTGGACCTCTTCCTGTGTAACCTCATCTGGGTGTTCCTGCTCCGGCAGGGGGATTGGACTGGATGATCTTTTGAGGTCCCTTCCAATCCCTAACATTCTGTGATTCTGTGACAAGCAGCACCTACACAAAATGGCTGCAGAGACCCACACAAACCTCACAGTAGCAACAAAACCGCTCAACGCAACAACGCGCCGTTTGTCTAAATTGCATCTCCTGGATCCCAGGCAGATGATGCCACCTACCTCCCTCAAATCGTTGTCCAGCCCGATGTGCTCCGAGTGCTGCCGCAGGCGGTCCTTCCTCCGCTGTGTGGTCGCGCTGCGGCTGGCCCAGCGGCTGGGGAGTCAGAGAGAGGGAAGACACACATGAGTGGGAAATATTGGGAGGGAAAGCAATGGAAGACACCAAAGTTCAAGCTTGGAGGTTGCAATGGATGCGGGTGCAAGCTGGCAGCTGAGCTCCCATGGGAAAGTGGCGGGTGGTGACAGGACAGCACACACCCAGGGGACAAAACCCCTGGTGGAAACGTGCCCGCGGCCTGGCAGGGTCTCCAGCCAGAGATCCTGTGTCCCCTGAAATGCAGATCATTGATGGCACCACTGGGAATATTGTTGTACTTGGTTACTCAGCATTGTTGTTTGCTACACTTGCTGAAGTTTGGTAAAAATGGTGTCCGTAGGAACAAGCAAAACACAATAATGTATTTTAAGCAACAACCTCTACTTTTTTTCTCTTTTGTGAGAGGTGGTAACTTCTCCTTTCTGCACCTTCTGTGGTACTTCCAGGAATTATTTCAGAGAACCTTGCATCATTGCAATAGTAAGTACTGTGATATTGAGTACACCTATTTTTAAAGGTTACAAACAATATTGACCTTCTGGGATTAATCACGTTGCTATCTTCACCATATCTTTTTTTGCATCACATTTATAAACATCACAGAAAGCCTGAACTTTTTGCTACATGTTCCTATGTGTCCAGTTGAATTTCTTCTTCGTCTTGAAGCTGTTGCCTGAAAGAAGCCACTTGGTAACCAGATTTCAAACTAAGCCACCTTAAAGCTCCCAAGTGTCCAAACTCCTTTATGCCAGATACTGTAACAAAACACAAAACAAGATAACTCTGTCCTGAGGAATTTCTAGTCTTATTGTGGAGTTTCTAATAATAGCATAGGCTTCTGTTGAATCCTTCAAAACAAAAATGCTCAACTCGTGCAGACAGTAAATAAGTTAATACATTATTTATAAAAGAAAGCTGAAACAACACTGTATAAAGCAACCTATCAAGCATTAAAAATTAGTATCTTAATGCACATGAAGACTACATCTTCAGAATGGTATTGCTTTATTACTGTGGTTGTGTTTATTAAAATTAAAAATATATTTCAAATACAGTAAAAAAAAACAAAAAAAGCCTTTAAGTGTACAGTGTTTCTGTCACATCATGAAGTCATCTGTTCTGCCTCTCTCCTGCACTCAGAAGATAAAGAGCAAAACTGAGGCGAAACAGAACACAAAGCCCGCCCAGGGCAGCACTCCAGCTCCAGTGCCTGGCGGGATGTATGAACGAGGCTCTACCTATGGGAGGAAACTGCTCAGAGTTTGAAGGGATAACCTAAATCTGGAAGATGAAAAAGAAAGAGAGAGAGGGAGGGAAGGAAGGAAGGGAGGGAGGAAAAGGGAAAAAAGGAGATGGGAAAAAAGGGAGAAGGGGGAAAAAAAAGGGAGAGGGGGG
>VWYH01003949.1:87166-139729 GCA_013399365.1 Pampusana beccarii | reverse complement strand
AAAGAAAAAAAAAAAAAAAAGAAGAAAAAAAAAAAAAAAGGGAAAAAAAAAAAAAAAGAAAAAAAAAAAAAAAAAAAAAAAAAAAAAAAAAAAAAAAAAAAAAAAAAAAAAAAAAAAAAAAAAAAAAAAAAAAAAAAAAAAAAAAAAAAAGGAGACCAGGAAAACAACATCCCAGACTCCCCACTCTCGGTACTTGAGTCAAAGGAACCTTTCAACACCTGTCTCTGTCCTGGCCCCTGTACTCCAGACTGAAGTGTCCCTGCTGGGCACCACACCAGAAGGACTGCTGTGACATGGCTTTTTCTACAGGAGCTGTGATCAACAGGCAGAGCCCCTGGGGGTTTGTGTTCTCTGCCTTTGATAGATCTATACAGAGAGAAACATCAGAGACAGGAGCGTGTGCTCGGTGAGCCCCTTCACACAGGTGGTATTGGCGAGGACAGCGTCTCCAGATCCCAAACCCATCTATTTCTGTGTCTGTCCCAAACAGGAGCATACACAAATAGGATCTGGGATCTGAACTGCTTGGGCAAGGAGTTTCAGCTGGTGACGTGCAGGCAGATACGTGTCTGGAGGAGGAAGCCCTTGCACAGAACTGGACTTGAGTCCTGACATGTCCGTCAAGCTGTCAGGGATGCACAGGGAGGAGAACCTGACCCAAGACAAGTGCAGAGACCTGACCCCTGGCAGCAAACCTTCCTTTTTCCAGAGAGAAAGACTTTGCATACCTATACCTATCTCCACCAATTCCTCCTGTGAGGTCACCAAAGACCAAATTTTGGCTAAATGCACAGGTATAAAGGACCAAAAAAGAGAGTCACATGATTGACAGTTTCTGTGGTCAGAATCAGAACCCTTTCCTACCTTCCAAACAATGCCAAGAAAACAAGTGCAAAGGAAGAAATAAACATCTGGGTTTGCATGTGACTATGGTTCAGCACCTCGCCATCCCATATGACAAGAAATTTACTTTTAAAGCAACATAGCCTCAAGTCTCACCAGCCCGATAGGTGTCTGCACAGCAAACGCTGATACCTTCTCAGAGGAATACATTATGGACATAAGTGTCTTTGCACTTCTTCAGAAGTCTTAAAAATATCCAGCCCATGAGTTTAGTAAGTCATCACTTCATTTTTTTTTTCAGAAGCAACACCCAATGCCTCACTAGATGACTGAGAGGGGAGAAATAAAACCCTTCCTTTTAATAAGCTCAACAAGCAGAAATGCAGCAGATAAAACACCCACTTGAACAGAGGACAGGAAACATAAAAGTGACTTTCCCCACCTGGCTCTGGAGACCTTCCATTTATTGTAGGTTAGTACCACACTTCGATTTCACATAATAAAATGCCAATAACACATCAGAAATTAAAGATATAGATCAACTATTATCCATATGGTATTTTTCTGCTCCTACTTATATGATATTTTCTGAATCCCAGACAAAGCTTTGATGTCTCTCCACCTGCATTTCTGCAGTTACTGGAAGATTAAAGAATTGCTATAAGTGTCCTTTGAGGGAATATGTCTCACTGAAGGTGAAAACAGAATAAAAACCACAGAATAATTACAAGTAACACACCATCATTAAAGCATTTTCAGTTAATTTCAGCCCTGTACTCCATCTGGGAGAAGGCACAGATCATTCTCCAGATTATTAAGCAGAACTATTTGAACATTTTCAGCATGCAAACGTAAAGATCATTGGCCATTTACGGAAAAAAAAGACCACTGTTCATTAGCTGGAGCAATTACACCTGTAGTGAGCTGCACGGTCCCTTTTCCCCAACCTCTCAGAGCTATAGGGAACAGGGAGCTGCTGGGGCGCTGGGTGAGGTCTGAGCATTCGGATGTCGCTCTGAATCTCTCCGGGAGATTTTCTGAAGATCTAACAGCAGATAAGCAGGATTAAGCAGCTAAATCTTTTAAAGCCTTTTCTTTACTGGGCCACATAGAATTTTCCCAAAATAACGCTTCAGTGTCACAACAACCATTCCCAACCTCCTCATCAGCAGAAATTGCACTTGAAATTACTCCTCTTCTCCCTTCGGTCACTCAAAGTGATTCTAAGGGGGGTAAAAGTCCTCCCCAGTGCCCACACACCAGCTCCCCTTGTGTTGCTGACATCCCACACGAGTGTCTCTCCCGGCTCTGCCACCAGCTGACCCAAAAAAACGCCTTCTCCCCTTTATTTTTTGCCTGTAGAGCCACGAGCATGGACTGCTGGCATATTTCATGTATTCCTTGCAGCGGACACATTTTATAAGCACCAGGTCTCTGGGGGCAAAGCAGCTGCAGCTCGGGCTCTGTGTTGTGGGGAGCCCAGGGACAAGGTGCTTACACAGAGAAGGGAGAAAGGGCTCAATTTGGTTGTCTGCCCATATCTAACTCCCACGTCCAAAGATGAACGCTATTCACCCCCAGGGACTGCAAAAAAGCAGTGGCATTTCAAAGGAGGGACCAGGGAAGACTGTGCTCTGTTCAGTATAGAGAAATGGAATGAAGACATTTCCAACCAAGACCCTTTAAACGTGAAGACAGGGAAGTCGGTATTGTTTAATATCAAATTAGACCCAACAAGCATAGGAATAGATTTGCAGACGTTGCAGGAAATGTAAAGGCAACACGTGGAAAAGATGACACTTAACCTGGGATGCTTAATTTCTGTAATAAAAATAGTAAGATAGCATCCAAACTACCTTTGATATCAGAAGCCAATCTAGCAAAAGAGCAGCCTCACACCAGGGACTGTCCGTGCTGTACTGCAATCATGTAATCTGCTCGGGTTCAGAAGCAGTTTGACACAGAGATTCCAAATAAAATACACTTTGGACCGAACAAATTAAAAAAAAAAAAAGGTCAAAAAGCAAGCTCCACCTGATTGTGGGTGGTCTGACAGGGGATGTGTTCTGCACTGTCAATCTGCTCTGCACACACTGCTCCATGGTGAGGAGAAGAAAGGCTCAAATGGAGACTGATGCACCTTCTCCATCTCTGCTCAGGAAACATTCTAAACTGCTGATCGGGTGGACAAAAACGAGCAGAATGCCTTGCAGAGAGTGGTCTTGTACTGACAGGCTGTCTCATCAGATTATATGAAAATAAGTGATTTAAAAGAGCGGTACCCACAACTGCCCTCCTCTGCAAGGCACAGCGGTGGCAATTTGCCAGCATCACCCCTTAGTCCCTGACGAACCACTGTCCTAAGTGGTATTTAGTTTGCAAACTTGCTTGAGACAGTAACACTGTTCAGGGGAGAGTAAACAGAATAGACGATGCAAGGATTCAACACCTATTTTTCCCTCTGAACTTTATCCTGCATAGCTATTTTAAAATTATGTATTAGCTGAAATAAGTTAATTGCCCTTTTACTGCCTTGCACCAGCTAAGCAGAGGATCAGTACAGAGGAGATGTGCCCATCAAGTTCCAAGTCCCCACAGCATACAGTTCCTATTTTAGGAACCATTTTTAACCACAGATTATCAAATTCAGTCACACTTGATACTTGAAAACAAATATATTTGAATACAAGTAGTTAATATTTTCATTGCACCTGTCAGCAGTTTGCTATATTAAGTTACCTAACGTTTAGTATTGTCTTGCTTCAGATTTTTCATACTTTAGAGGTAAGCTTTCACTTCTTGCAGAGTTTAAATGATGCCAGTGTTGTGTGCGGATGGCTCATTGCTGACTCATTTCTCACTCATTTAGATGCACTGCAGAGATGCTACTCCACACTACTTGAAAGTGCAACTGTTTGGCTTGATTAAGAAATTTTAAAAATTAAAAAAACCAAACCAACAAGCTTCATTAAAGACAGCCAACCTTGAAACAGTACCCAACATGCAGAGAGGTAAATACAGTACCGAACAAATTAAGCACTTAGTACAAGAGACAGACAATTTCCCATACAAAAAAGAAGACAATTTCCCATACAAAAAATAATTGAAAGCCAGAATGAATTCTATCATCACACAGAGATTCAGCAAAAGGATACCTCTTTGCATTATATATATATGTGTGTGTAAAATATTTTCTTTAAAAGCATTAACCAATGTTAATGTTGGTGAATAAGCAAATAGCAGCCCTATTGAAAAATGAGGAGAACCAAGGCACCAGCTAGATAAACCTTGGGCAGTTCACAACTTGAAGGGGTCGCCGGTGACAGAGGCCATGCATTGTGCCGTAAACTGGTACACAAAAAGGGAACTATTTCATACACTCCCAGTGCACTAATTTCACAAATAAATACTGACACAGTGGTGATGTCAGCAAGATACAGCACAGGAACAAATGCCTGGAGAAAGCAATCGAGTACTTCTGAAGTCTGCTTTAAGGGTAAGAACAACGCATCACTTTTAGCTAAAGCCTGAGGGCAGGAGGCCGCGTACAACGAGATCCGGGCTTGAAGATTCGAACTGTGCCCTCATTTGAGGACCGCTGCAGGTCAGGAAGGACAGAGAGGACAGACAGAAAGAAGCATGAAGGTCGCAGGAAGCTGGAATACAAGTGAGAAGGCTCAGGAGAGAGAAGTGGCCAGGGTAGGAAAGAAGGAATAGGCTGGTCAGGGGAGGAAGCAAGGAGGAAAGCAGGGTGCAGACAAAGAAGGAGGGGAAAACAGGGGCGGAAAACAAGGCTACACAAAGACAAAGGGGAAAAAAAGGATAATTTAAGACATTTTGTAAATGCGTAACAAAGAAAAACCTTCCTTTGAAAACGAAAATAAAAATCAGTTCAGTTGTTCTTCGCAGGCATTCACTACAATTTGCCAGAATGCAAATATGTTTCCTATGCTCGGTTGGCAATCAGTGTTTTCCTCTGCAATATTTAACATCATTTATCAAGCTTCTTAGTACAAATTAAGTTACAATGTAATCAATTAGATTGAAAACACAGCTTGTTTCATTGTTTTAATTTTGCAGTATAAGCACATTCACCCTAATTTAACAATTAGCTAATCAAAAACCATGAAGTGTTTATGTAGCTTGGCTTTTTGTCATTCAAATTCCTTTCCTGTATCATTGCGAACGCACCAGCCAGTGGCGTCCCAGCTACGATTTTAAAAGCCTGGCAGAAAACGCACGTGGGGAAGGAAGAGGGGAATGGGTAGAAACCAAAACGTGGTGCTGGGGAAAGGAAAGGAAGACTCCGGAAACTGCTGCTCATTTCCAGATAAATAGAGAAACTGCCTACGGGACTGCAGCCTGTTTTCTCCTGGGATGCTTTCTAGGAGGACTTCTGCAGAAGCCACTGCTTTACGAGGTTAGAGCAGGGTGGACAGGCCACTTTTGCACCCAGAGGAAGCTGCAGCTGCTGGCTGCATATTCAGAAAGTTTTCCCACGATGTGGGGGATGAACTGTTCTTTACTGTATAGAAAAATGTTTCTTCTAATTTCTAGAAATATTTGGACACAATAGTTATCGCCTTTCGGTTAAGTTTAGATCTGCATATTCTGTGGTTAATGTCTTTCCATGTTCTGGCAGTTTTGGTCAAAAAGATGATTAGGGAAACTGCCTGTTTTCCAGTTTTATGGAGGTGGGGGGTTGCATTGCGGTAGAGTTGTTTGTTTGCTTTGTGGTTGGTTTGTTTGTGTTTGTGGGTTTGTGTTGTGGGGTTTTGCTTGTTTGTTAGTTTTTCCCATTTATTTGTTTTTAAACTTCTCAATTATTTTCAATAAAGCGCAGTTTGGAGTTATTTTCAATGAAGTTCTTGCTTCCAAGAAACCAGCGTTTCCTTACCACCACAAGGGAAGAGGTAAAGACAAGCCCTAGTGACACCAAGCCTCCACCCACAGCTTGTCCAGGACAGGAGCAGATGTAAAAGGAGGCTCTCCCAACCCGCAGATGACCAAGCAGATGAGAGAAAGCAGCAAGCAATGTGACACTGGCTGGGGCCAGAGGAGCACGGGTTCACCCCCTTGGCCAGTCTTTTAGAGGACACCTTGGGGATTCGCAGGAGGAGGCAGCAGAGTGACAGAAGTGGGGCAAAGCGTGCTGCCGAGCACGGCCGCGGGCTGACAGATGAGATGTTATCAGACTTTACTTCTCTGACAGACTATGGCGTTCTAACACTTGCACATGGTAATGTGATCAGCATTTGTTTCCAGCTGCGTTTAGGTGGAACTGATCCGACGCGACTGTCAACCTTCCCTCTGTCCCCAAGCCCTTGCAAGCAGAAGCCAGACACCTCCTCTCCCAAACACCATTTCTGCCTGTCTAGGCAACGTGGTTTTCTGGGATCATGTATGGGATGTAGGACTAAACAAATTAAAAATGTTCAGTCTTCGCATTATATTTTTGATTTAGATATATTACTCGTACAACAGCCAAGTAACTGACAGAGGTCCCTTCAGTGCTCTGCCTGACTATAGGAAAAGAACATAACATTATGAGCTCTAGTTATAATGTTTGTTCCATTATCTATCCAGAAATGAAAGCAATAAAAATCTGATTGCTGGCCAGCAAGGACATGTTTTCATTAAAACAGCTCTGAATTAGTTTATTTGCTGCTGTCCAACAACAACCAACTGGAGTACGGGAATGATTTTTTTTTCTCCCTGCAAATACACCTCTTTACAACATTCAAGACAAAATTTGCTATGTAAAACTGAAGTTTGCAAAAATAATTCTCATCTATATTGTAATACCCTTTGCATTAACTTTACGAACACAAAATAGCTACATGTGAAGCGCTAGGGAATAGAGTTGAAATGTTCTCTTCTCCCATTCCTATACGCAAAGGCACAGTTCTATCGCAAGCGTAACATCTCTCCAAGAAGCATGCACTGGGAAATTCATATTAATTGAAGGCTATACTTCAATTGTTTTTGTGGTCAAAAGAATTATGCTGCATTTGCAGAGAGCATGAAAAGACTATCTGCTTCATATGTGGGTGTAAATTCAGCAGAATTTCATGACTTAAATGAGAAAGAAAGAAAGAAAGTCCACTCAGCTGCTCACATAAAAATCCAGGAAGCAGAAAGATATAAACAGATGGTCTTGAGATTTTCCAATTACAAACCTTTTTGGCAATATACAACTGGAGGAATTCCAAACATTTGTCACTTTGACACCACTTTGTGGCAAGTAATGAGATTTTGGTACTTATAAATTCTGAAACATGCTGCAATTTGAAGACCAAAACCAGCTATCTAAAATCAAGGAGTTAAAGTCACATTTTAGAATAGATGCCAATATAACAGAAGCAACTCGGAAGGCACAAATAATACTTTTTTTTTTTTAATGCTTTTTCATAGATTCACTAAGATTCTGCAATAGATCCAGAAGATACAAGCAACTTTGAGCAGGCTGAGCATGCTCACACTGTTGCTGACACTGTGAAACTGAAACCCACCATAAGGATAAAAGGCAGACTGCTAAGCACAGCATCCCACAAGATGAAGAAACCCCCCATTCCTCAAGGGAGCATTACCCATAAATTTTTGTCCCTGTTTACAGGATCACTGCAAACAAAGGAACTTTAAAATATGCACTCCTTGTTCTGGTTGGGGGGGTGGGTTTGGTGTTTTTTTTGTTTGTTTGTTTGTTTGTTTGTTTGTTTGTTTGTTTGTTTGTTTGTTTGTTTGTTTGTTTGTTTGTTTGTTTGTTTGTTTGTTTGTTTTGTTTTGTTGTGTTGTGTTGTATTTTGTTGTTGTTTTGGTTTTTTTGTGTTTTTTTTTTAATTTATTTATTTAATCTCTTTTAAAATATTTCAACTCTTTAAACACATTTTATAACTTGCAAGTCTTATTCCTAGTAGGTTATTAAAAAGGGACTAGCTATCAGGGGGGTGCACAAAAGGTGTATAAATAGAATTGAGTAGGCACCTCGTAAAGGAGCTCAGAGCAGTGTGAGTACATGCACATGTCTGAAATAAGAGCTAGCTTTAACATTTGGACAATCATAGTTTTTGGAGCTCTCAGATTTATCTGTGCTCCCCCATTTTGACTTGCCACAAAAACTGGAAGTGAGGGCTTGAGCTAATAATTTCAGGAACTAGTAATCACTGATGCGCAGATCTTCCATTTTTGAAGGGGGAGAAAACCCCCCTCATCCTGGGTTTTGAGGAAAATAAGGAGAAAAAAAAAAAAAGTAGTAACTTAGAACACTTACTTTAGACTATAACTGTATAAATGTAAAGTGTATCAGTACTCCAGGTTCTCATTTCACAGTAGGTAAATTAACTAGGCAATTTCCATGCTCAACTCCACAGCTATAGGTACCCCACCTTCACATCAAAGTGCTATACAGAACTTTATCAGGCTCACAAGAGAAACTCAAGTATGGAACCACATACTTTCCACCCTCACCAAGTTATTGTTCCAGGTTATTGCAACGTGGAAACTGAAAGAAAGCAATAAAAATCTTTGGGTCATGTAATAACAGCTAAAGAAAAGAGAGGAACAGAGTGGGCATTAACTAATTCTGCAGTATGGTGTGCAGGTTTCAATACTAAAATTGCTTTCAGAATGTGAATTTTGTCTGGGTTTCCAAATTATCCTATTCAGTGCAAAATGGCAAAGAAACTAATTTTAAATTTATTACGGCAACAACAAAACTACAAATATACATGAGAAGACACAATACTTACCACTCAACAGAAAGCAGTACTCAGGAATCTTCCCAAAACCAGAGGTAACATTTTCTAACAGAACCCAAACCATAGCTATAAATTCAAAAGTTGCAGCCCGTTCAAAGCAGAAACGGAAAGAGTTGCTAGGTTTCATTAGACTAGTGAGAATGCATCCAAAATTATGACTACTGTCCAATGATGTTAATATTTTATATGAGAAACCTGCTTTCACACCCAGAAAATAAAACATGCTTACTTGTTATTAGTGGGTCCTGTTGCCAAGACATCCGATTGCAACTTCGGGAAAAATCCTTGCTCATATTTCCCTTGACCGATCTTCATATCAAGTAAGTGTGGGTGGATGGCTGTGTGATCAATCTTCATCAGCCGCTGCTCGATGGATTGGGCTGCAAGTGACAGTCACACGTGAACAACCACATTAGTGAAACACCTTAAGACACGTGCCACGACAACAGAAGTGGTCATGCTCTGACCCCTGAAAACGCTCTAGAAAGTTAAATATTTATTAATAGTGACTTCAGATCCAGAAATGTATCACTTAAAGAAGTGAGGAAATGTCTGTGCTGTTATTTTGTTATTTTGCTTTCACCCAACACAACTGGCACAAGCAAGTTAGCCACTAAGCAAGCAGGTATTTACGGGAGCCTATGAGATGGGTTATGAATCGGCAAGAGCACTGCAACCTTTCCCTGAAATTCGGTGTTTGGCTTTAACGCTCCTTTGACAGAATGGAGACCTCTGACATGGGCTGCAACTCTTTGTGGGGTCAGGCACATCGCTTTGCCCCAGACACCTCACCCTGGGCAGATGCACAGGTGATGATACCCCAATTTTGCAAACACCTGGCACCTATAATGATCCTCCTCCTGAAATTAGCTGTGCTTTTTGAAGGCTCGTCATCCTACAATGACATATCTAATTGTAGAAAGGCCCGAGGAGCATCAAAAAGATCAAGAGACGCCTGGAAACAAGGGAGGCTACAGCAAGACCGGAGACGGCTCCCCGGGAATCTCGGCCACCAAGACTAATGTGGTTCAGTCGTCTGTTTCAAGGACATGAGGATTTCATCTCAAATCTTGAGCAGGATGAAAATAAAATCTGTCACCCTCTCAACACTGAGTCAGATGCTCTGTGAAGAAGAGGGGAAAGGATGCGTATAGGGGAAATCAGCATTTAATTAGCAACTTGAATATTCAGCTCTGTAGCCCATCCATTAAGGGGCAGGCCCATTCTTTTCAGCATATCACAACTAGTGAATAAATATGCAAAACATGGAAGCTAAATCCATTTTCCATTTGTCAAGAACAACGCAGAACTCGTTTCCTATTTTATAAAACCGTGATGCGAAAGAAACTGTCGTAAGATTTACACACACTATCATTAGAAACTTGCCAGCTTTTTTTTCCCTTCTAAAAAAAAGAGTAGCTTCATATGGTTTTATTTTGGAGAAATGGACAGGATAGTGTGGGACCAGGGAGTTTGAAGGATTCTGGAAATAGCAGGTTAAATTAACAGGTGCTGGATTGGTGCTGGGGTCACACATATTGTGAATATTAAATATGAGGGAAAGTTGGTATTACTATCAGTTTGCTGCTTTTCACAAGAGAGAAAATGAGGTTCCGGTGCCACAATATCTACCAAAACTAGACGCTGAATAGACAGTCGACCTGCAAATTAGAATTGGTTTTAAACAGAAAAAGTTAAACAGGCACAGGATTTCTATTTGTAACAAGTAAAAGGCTCTGAAGGAATTAAAAGAGAAATGTGTTTGCCTCAGCTCATTAGTATGTGTCCCAACAAATTTAATAGCATAATTTCCCTGTATTACTTGGAAATGAAATAAATACTTCCACAGTAAGAAACTCAAGTATAATTTGAAAAATGCATCCTGCGACTGTAATGGAAAAAAAAAAATCCAAATCTTCAGTACACAGGGTATTGTTCATTAACACCAAGAATCTATTGCTCGATCTACTAAGTATGCCACACAGGACTAGGTCCCCAGCATCCCCCGCTGCTCTAACCAAATGGCATAAGGCAAAAAAAAAAAAAAAAGGTCTTTTTAAGGGAAGGGGGAGACGAGGCCAGTGGAGCAGACACCAGGGCTCAGCTCCTCAGTGTGGCTGGCGCTGGTCCCACCACCACAGTGAAGGAAAGCTCTCCTGGCAATGCAACAGGAGCTGCCTGAACCGAGAAACAGTAAGCCCAGCTCCATGGCTTGGTTTGTGTTGATGAAAGGCACCAGCCTAGGAGAGCTCAAAGAGAACGTAAAGGCTTCCGCTGGTTCTAGAATTTAAAGCATGCTCAAGTTTTTCTCTAGGGAAAATAAGGACACGGCTGAGTCCTCCTCAGGTAGCTCTAGGGCTTCCTCATCAGTTCCAACACTCAGGTGACTGAGGACCTATATTTTTTTGTGACTGACATTGTACTTTTGAATATTTTACTAGCCTATCTGAACGTACCTGCTTCTTTCAAAGTGCTGCATTTCTGATAGTTGGATGTCCGCAGTGCAGGGGCCCTCACATTATATAGCCTTATTTTCTCAATGCGGGAGTCAAACACTCGCAGAAAAGGGTCCTTCTCCTCCCACTGGGAGATTATCTTATTGTCTATGAAGGTTGCAAACATCTGTGTTTCGATGAAGTGTGAAAGGAACGGGAGGTAAGGCTCGGGCTGGTCCGAAAGGAAGGAAGCCTGAAATACAGAACAGCTCGTTAGTGCCATGTTCCCACCCTGCGTTGACACACGAGCCATCCTGGAACAAAGAACCAATCCAGCAGCCAACCGCAAGGCTCGGACAAGGCTTCCCCACCATGAAAACACCTCTCAGAGAGGTGTGAATCGATCTTTGAAGGGGTTTGGTTTGTGGGTCACCTCTTAGGTCACCACTGTGAGAAATAAACAGCTGGGGAGGCTTTGTGACAGCTAGAATAAAGAGAATATGGAATTACTGAAGTAGTGTCTGTGCTTCCAAGCTTTTCAAAGCAGCCTAGGAGCTACCACCCGCAGGAACGAGCCCTGTGCAACCCCCAGCAGACCACTACCGTATGTGCCCACTTGGGACCTCTGGTCTGTGCAACCCTGCTTGGGACCACATCACTTACTAAGGTGTCATACATACCAAGGGATGTACACTACTTTTCAGCTAGTGCTCTTTTGTGAAGTCAAGCAGGGCAATTAATCATGAATTTCCAATTAAAACTGAATGTGTGCCTATGTCTCTAACCAAGCTTTAAAAACCCTGACCTTGACAGCCCATTTCATTGTAGCAGTAGTAACAGGGATCGCCTAAACAACTCCCTCCTTTCGAATGCTGCACTGTTCATTGCCTGAATACAAACAAGACCAATAAAAGGCATGGCAGCATTTTTTTAAATAAAAAACTGACTCAGATCAACACTTAGTCTGATCCTGACTGCCCACCCCTCTAACATTCTCCTTAGAGAAGGACTTGTACCTGAAAAGGGTGATGACTAAGAATGCTATCTACTTTTCAGGGTCACTCAAGTAGTAACTGTGTGAGCTTCCCAACATTTCTCATTCCTTTTAGTAGCCTACAGTCTCTTTATTTCCTCATTTCTAATCACAGCTTCCTTTTCACTCTTGTGTACACACTACAATGGAGTCATAACACGACTCTTCTGCCATAACAATGTGATAAGCCTCTACAGAACAACACTACCCATTACCAAGAAGTTCTGTTGTGAAATTAGGAAACAAGAAAGATTGGATTTGGGATTTGTCTCACGTGTGCACCGAGGAGGAAAAGAGGAGGAAAAGAGGAGGAAAAGAGGAGGAAAAGAGGAGGAAAAGAGGAGGAAAAGAGGAGGAAAAGAGGAGGAAAAGAGGAGGAAAAGAGGAGGAAAAGAGGAGGAAAAGAGGAGGAAAAGAGGAGGAAAAGAGGAGGAAAAGAAAGTTCACTTTCCATTGCCATCCTTTCACCAAACATGCAAGAGAAGCCCATCACCTGGGCAGAAGCCCACCAGCTTGGTTTGTACAAGCCAGAACAGCTCTGACCAGCCCAGTGGATCTGCATTGATTTACTTTGGCAGGCGATCTGGCTCCGTGTAATCAAAACGGACAAATCCCTCAGTAAGGCAGATGAAAAATGGCAGATTAAAGAGTACCTAGGCTATATATACATAATATAGTTATTCTCCCTCCCTCCCAAAAGCACTTTCAGACAGAAAAATGAATACAGGGCTATCTTTCTTTACTTTGTCAAAGTTTTGCATTTGTTCCCTGTTTGTTAGCCACGATTCCATATCGGGGGCAGCCTGAATGACGAAAGCCTCATAGTCTGCGAACATCTGCGTGAAGCGGTTGGCAAAGACCTCGCGGAGCTGCACGTTCAGTTTGTAGTCCCTCAGCTCCATCTCCTCACAGGGCAATTTCCCACCCTTCTCCTTCTCTGCTAGGGGAGCTGTGATGGTCATTTTTTCCATCGTCACGCCCGTTCTCTTGGCGAGAGCTTGCAGGCGAGCGACCGTCTCGTTGCCTTTCAGCAGCTCGTACACGTTGAGGGCGTTGCTGGGGATGTTCCCATTCTTCTTGTCATTCACCAAGTCACTAAGAACCAGGTTCTTGAGTTTGGTGGCGCTGTCACTGCAGTGCAGGTTACCCTCTGGTGGGATCCCAAACTGCAGAAGAACCTCGGAGATTTCCTGGATAAACTCCAGCTTGTTGGGGAACTGGGGAAATTCCTCTGGCAGTTCGATGAAATGGTTATCGATGTCCACAAAGCACAAGTTTGCCTGAAATACAAAGAAAAGTTTCAAAACGGAGGCTCAGCACTGAACTGGCTCCTCTGCTAAGTAGCCCTGTTCTCCCAGGGTGTTTCCAGCCAGAAGGATAAGAGCACACGCATGCAGGAGACTTAAGCTCTATCCTCTAGCCTGGGACACTTCAGACTTCAGCAAAGCTGGTGGGCCAACTGGATGGCAACGATTTAATGAATAAACAAAGCCTCCTGCCCCCTCCTGTTCTCCTGGGACTTGTAGATCCCAAACTTCCCACTACAAAGATGTGATACCCCCTCCCAGACTAGCCAAGGACCCACCAGTAAGCAGGTTGTGCAACACCACTTCTCAGCCCACATAAATATAACTTGTGTGAATTACTGCATCTCAAGGGCACATTTACGTTACCAGGACCCAACTGCAATAAGCCTCTGTAGCTGTGCTATCAAGGAACGAGATGTTTAGTGAGAAAGATGATGCTGCTACTAGCAAAGCTACAAAAAAAGGGTTCCCATGCAAATCCTTCAGGATCATGTCTGCGTATAGCTTGTCCACAGGAAGTCAAGCCCTATTTCCCCACTCTCCCTACCCCCTGTTTCCATGGAGGCTTTTAATCTTGGCAGTTCCTCTGCATGAGATTTAAAGAGTGCTCTTAGACAGCTGAGCTATGCAGGGAGATGGATCTCAGCCCATAAGATTAAAGCTAAGTGAAGACATGAATCTAGCGGAGCAGATACTTTAACTATGAAAGTGTCAATGGGGGGATGGAAGAACCCTACATAAAAAGTAATTACATTGCAAATGCACCCTCAGGAATAATAGCAGAATGGAAAACAGTAATTGATCTCCTGAACTGCAGCTCGCATCTGAAATTCTCTGTCTTGAGTCCACTGTGCTGAATAAAATCTTAAACCAGGTCAGATTCCCAAGGTGCCGAGCTTCCAAGGTTTTTACCCTGGCATAAAGCTGCAAAATGGGAGACGCAGGAACCCACAGGGCAGCGGGAGCAGTTCTTTGTTAGCCTGACTTGGCCATTAGCACAGCTCCTCTGCCTTCCCCAAGCCACTTTTCCTCTTCTTCTCACAAAACACTGTAGACTAACCTTCAGATTATACGAAGAGAAAGGACTTATTTTCCTCCTTTTTTTTTAAAAGGTTAATTTTCAGCAGGACAATACATTACACAGCAAATGTGGTTATTATATATTGGATATTTCAGCGACATGCTTGAGATTAACCACCTTTCACATAGATACTTTAAAGGGTATTAGGATTCATTTGGTAAAGCACAAGTGTCCCTTCAGCTCACTTTTGCATAAAAAATTTGGACTGTACAAAGAAAAGCATTTCTGCATACAAAACAATTTGCTTTACTTAACTATACAGCTATTAAAGAGTTGTGGTATGCATCAGTAAGGCTCTTTAGCTCAGGGACTGTCTTCTTATCTATCAATATTTCATTTCAAAGGCTTTTTAATTTCAGCTCTGCATATCATTTACAAAATTTGAAAAATGAGAGTTGGATTGAGAAAACCCTTGGGGAACTGGTCTCACTTCTCTCTTGAAAAACATCTGATGATTAACGTTAATGCAGAGAGATTAGTAACCTTAAGACAGCATGATGGCCAGTTGTTAGAATTTTTATCTCTAACAAACAAATGGTTTATATTTAGACCAAGAGCTTGAAAAGCTAGCCCCTGGCCTGAACAATAAAAGAATGCTAAAGCGAACAGTGCTTCATCACTGCTCACATGTGAAGGATTTTCTATTTTTTATTGTCTAGAGGAATCTGAGATACAAGATCTTCCCTGTTCAACATCTCTTCTTTCTTTCCCTTTCCCACAGTTACTGGACCTGTGGTGCTCATAAACGCTGTGCTGATATTTATCACTCATTTGTTAAACATTATAATGGGGTTGGGGGTGTTCCACCCCACTATTACTCTTCCCTCAGTGGTGATATTTAATTTGTTATTCAAGCAATCCTGCAAGTCCATCACATTAACATTTTAATTTAAGGAAAATGACAGCTTAATCTGCTAAATAAAAGGATATGACTAATAATTTTTAAAATCACAGTTATTATGTAACATTAGCATGGTTTTACGAAAAAAGCGTAGCTAGATAACACCGTTATTTCCACGCCAGTGCAAATTTCATGCAATTGGGCCCTTGTATCCATGAGGGAAGACTTGATTTGTACTGTTACATCCCACCTAGGCTAAGAATCAGTCACCTCCACCTAATACTTAAAATAGTCCTTTAATAAAAACTGCATGGCCCTTGCCCTGTGTTTATCCCTCCACTTCCACGTACAAATGCCCCCTCCTGCATATTCTTCTCTGCAGCTGCTCCCACCTGACTTCTCAGTAAGAGCAACTACTCACAAGCCTTAGGGCCTCTGCCTCCAGGAGATGTCCCCGCATGGAGCTGGGCACAGCAGTGCCACCATCATGAGATGTTACAGCCATACAAACACTTATTCTTAGGGTTCCCACTGATTTTAAGAAGAAACCCAAGTTAAAATGCATGGCATGCTCAAGAGATGGGTCCAGTCACCATCTCCAAAACAGGCAAGCCATAACCCAAAGACTTTGCAGTACGGAGAATAATCAGTGGCCAGGTTAAAACATGACGCAGTTTTAATAATCTTGGTCAAATTTTGAGTAGAAAAATCTCCATTTCACTCTCTACCACCAGTGATTTTAACACCCAGACTAGGAGGATGGCCTTTCCTTCCTTTTTTTTTTTTTTCTTTTCTTTTGTCCTCTGAGAAAAATCTGATAGACCAGACAAAGTTTTCACTTCCCATTGCACAGAAGAGCAGAAGATCTTCAGTCCAAAAGATCATCATTGGAGTGAATCAACATTTCAGAAATATGTGTGTGTGTGTATGTGTGTATGTGTGTATCTATATGTGTGTGTGTATGTGTATATTTATATGTGTGTGTATGTGTATATATATGCACCCATAGGTGGTTCACAGGCATGGTATGAAAGCAAACCTCGCTTGTTTGAGGCCAGGACACTGGTCTAGTAATAGACGTTAGACCTTAACCCAGTCAGGAACACATGGGCTCACCCACGGGTGGAACGAGGCTGGCAGCATGGGGCACGCTTCTCATCAGCGGTGGGGAGACAGGAACAGGTTTATACCATCTAGTAAACAGACCCAGTTTCCTAAGGACCTTCCCCAAATGAAATGCTCTTTAGCCCTGTGTCAACAGGACTGACGAAGAGTAACAAAATGTGGTGAAGCATGTGATGCAGGGAAAACAGAGACTTTTCGTGTCACAGCGAGAAGCAAAGAGAGAAGCATTTAGAAGCCAATGCAATTAGTGGCACTCATTACATTCAGAAATGGACTGAGAAGGGCTGAGGAGAATTCCCCTTCTACCTCCCTCCTGCTGGCAAACAATCTTCATGGTGCCAGAGAAGCCTCCCAACTCCAGGCACGGCATTTTCCAGCAGGGATTCACACAAATATTCACAATAACACGTTTCAGAGTAGCAACCCCAAAGTCGAAGACTAACCTCCTGAGGCAGCTCCAGCTTGGAGCGGTCGGTTCCCTCCTTGGACTGCAGCCCCATCAGGTAGGGAACGGGAGCATCCAGAAAATGCAGGAGAGAGGCGGGAAGGATGGGGACGTACACATGCTGCCACTGAAATGGGAACAGCAGCGTCGTGATCCCCTCTGCCACCGTCATCAGACGCTGATAATCTAGACAGGGAGAGAGAGAGAGAGACTGAATTATCTTCCTCTGTCTGGCTTTTGAAATCTGGTTGGCAAGGACAGTCAGCGACAAAACAAGACAGAAACCATGTTTATATGGTAAGATGTTCTTTTGAAAATAAGGCGGCATTTAAAAGCCTTAAATATTATTTAATTCATCAAAACTCATTACCCCCAGGAAGAAACTTCTGAACATAAATATTCATATCTTATCTAGACCTATTCTGTCATTAAATTAATTTATTAAAGGATATCAAAAGTTCTCTCTAAAGTACAGGATAATAATACTCTGATTCTATAAAAAGCATCTATTTTCACAAGGCAAAAGGAGGAGAAATAAGTGAAGTTCAAGGAAACATTGTGGTAAGGTTTTCTTGCTTGTTCCTTCTTGCCTGCTCTTTCTTGCTTGCCTGCTTCTCCTCTACTTGCTACCACTTCTAAGGCTGAGTGTATTTTCCAGGAGACTCATTTGGGTCAAGTACCAGCAAAAGTTTACAGTGCCTAAGTATTTAAAAGCATCATTGTTCAGGAAAACCAAAACAGATGCCTAACAGAAATTTAGTTCCCAAAAATATTCTGTATAGCTAGTATAATTATACTGCATTATTTTCCAAAATTTGAATTTAATTCACTAGTTCATCGCTTTGCAATGTTTTGGTTCAAGTAAACACACTGTGCATTAGGCTTTTAATTAAAATTTGATTTGATACAGTTGAGCTGCAAGAATATTTCCAAACTTGGATAAGAGCAAATTATTTCTCAAGCATCTAGCTGGCATGATGCAATACCACAATCTATTTATTAATATAAATGAGGACATTTAAATTTAAGAACACAGTTTAATAAAGAAGAAACACCAGATGTTGATAATAAGGAGATGGTCATCCTTACAGTGAATCCCAAATGCAGACAATCCATCAGGAAACAGGTAAAGACCTCTGGGTCTTGTAATCTGCCAGAGAATTTGAAACCAGATGGTTGCTTCTACTCCATATTACAGCAACTTCTGCGTTAGCAACAACTCCCCCCAAATTACTAAGAACATGAAAGTACTCAAACCTCAATTCCTTATGAACCTTAACTTACATTGAAGAACCAGCACATCCCATAGTGGTTAAAGACAGGGACACTGAAATGCAGGTTTGTGAGTGACTTTGAACTTGCAGGAGGTGGGTGGCACAGACAAGCGGGGCAGTCGGTTCTGATTTCCACCCTGGGCCTCCTCCACTCATGAAAGCTGCTCTTCATGATGTGCAAAAGGAGTTGCTCCCCCCAGCTGCAATGCACGGGTACATTGCCAGTAACCGGGACAAGTGATAGAAGGGATGTCTCCACTACGGCCCTATCCAAAACCAGTTCTCATCAATGCCAGGCGACTGTCATGAGCTTTGGCTTGAGCAAGCAAAAGATTTTCAACCTCACCAAGACCAGATCCTTGTAACACTCAGCTTGCTGCCCCTTTCTTCTAGGTCCTCTGCCCAACTCCATGAAATTAAAGACACACATATGAACACTCTGGTTTTGAGTCAGGCAGGAAGGCTTTTCTCCTATAGCTCCACTGACTGCTTCTGGATGGACAGGAACCCAGCCTGCGTTTTCCCATTTCCTGAACAAGCCAATCTGATAACCCGGTAGACATCAGTAAGAGCAAAAGCGCTGTCATCTGACACTGCTCTGCTTTTAGGAGGTCACTGGGAAGATGCACTTGAATAAATATGCAAATTAAAACAACACATTGCATAACCCATTCTCCTTGCTAGCACCTCTCTGTGGAAAACCAGCCTCGATCTGCAGAAGGTCAGCCAGCAGGGCAAAAACATTTTTCATCTTGTCTTCATAATAGCTAGTCACTCAATCTCCAAAATTATTTTCAAGCTTGCAAGTCAGTCTCAAGGTTACACCTCAAAACCATTCCTGGCTACAGATCAGCCATTCATGAATCTCTCTCTATGCAATGGTCTATAATTATACACGTCCATTGGCTGTCTTGTTGAGGAGCACTTATACAGGATCAACTTACAACACCTACTGGTGAAGCTTAGGCATCTCATCACGTATCATAACTCTGAAAGCTTTAAAGGTTAAAACAAATAAAAATCAAATACAGAAAGCAGCATGTCTTAGTACGCATGAGACAATTTCAAAGTCTGTTCTGATGTGCATAGCTATGTGAAATAACAGATCTTCACAACAAACCTGCAAGTATCTTTTTGGATAAGGGCATAAAACTCTGGAAACACATACTCACTATTCTTTAATGCCACAATGGTATTTAACAGTCAGCAGCACAAGTTTTGTTAACAACTTACTATGAGGAAAAGTGTTTTTTAAAAAAAAAAATCTAGGGATGATGAAATTATTAAGCTGTTACCATTTAGTAATGTTTGTTAGCAATTAGCAGAGAGAAAAACAATTCGGCACCCAGCAGTTTTCAGCGAAAGAAATTCCCAGGTTCCTCCAGAAGAATAACTTAAAATAAAACACCTAGAAATTATTCTTTTTGATATTTGTTCAATGAAATAAGAAACTCTAGTTGCTTTGTATTTATTTTCAAGCCTGTATGAGGTTAGACACCTATCCTACAAGGCATAGTGCCTTTTTTTGATGGAGAGATTCTTGCATCTGAGAGAGGCTTATGCGGTTTCACAGGACAACCTGGAAACAAGGGATTCCTCCATTTCCCCAAGTCACAGAGAGAAAAAGGGGAGACAGAACAGAATAAAAGGAAATAGGGAAAGGATGGAAGCAGATGGAAAACACAGGGTTCGTATACACTGTGTGTGCTTGCATCAAGGGGGAGAGAGTTTCCAGATCCTATTCCACCACCACTACCAGACTTTGATAACAATCTCCAACTGCAAGCCAAGTTTTGCCTGTTATTTTATGAATGACTGACTCAGGTAGGAAATCAATTATCTGGTTCTACTCCAACTTTTAGAGCTAGAATAGGGGATTAGATGGTATTCATCAGTTTAGGAAGTGTCTTTTGAGAAGTTTGTTTAGCAGGGAAAGGACACAACAGTCCTGTTTCCCATTCATCTGACATCAACAAATAACCAGAGAAGACATAAAAAGTAAAAACACTGCCCAGGTGACATCCACAGAAGGTCACAAATCAGGAGTGATGAACAGCTCACATCAAGGCAATTTGCTGAGATCAGTGAAATAAATCCCTTCCTCTTCTTGGAGCTCACTCATCTCATTTGGTGTATGCCATGCTGGATGCAGTGAAAGGCCCTTGATTAGTGGTCTGGAGCACCTTTCTTACGAGGAGAGACTGAGAAAGGCTGAGAGAGCTGGGTCTGTTCAGCTTGGAGAAGGCTGAGAGGGAATCTTATAAATGCTTATAAAAATCCCAAGGGTGGGTGTCAAGAGGATGGGACCAGACTCCTTTCAGTGGTGCCCAATGATAGGATGAGGGACAATGGGCACAGACTGAAGCACAGGAGGTTCCATCTAAACACGAGGAGAAACTTCTTTACTTTGAGGGTGGCAGAGCACCGGAACAGGCTGCCCCGAGAGGCTGTGGAGTCTCCTTCTCTGGAGACATTCAAAACTTTGTGCCCAGAGTTAAATCTCTAATTTGTACACAGGACATTTTCCAAGAGAAACTGCACAGAGAGGATAATCCCAAGGTAAAGCGGCTCCTATGGCTCCTATTGCAAGTGCTGCCTCCTAACAACCACTTCACCGGATTTGGCACGGGTCTGTCTCTCACACTTAACCTTCCCCCTAAGTGCAGAGGGCAACTAAGACGAGTTCAAAGACTCTGCATCCAACCCCTTGTTCTGGCAGCTTCTGCCAGGGGTCCTTGGCCAAGTCCCTGCACAGGACAAGTAACCGCAGCAGGGACCTGCTCTGCCGTGGCCCAGCGTTCTGTTGCACGAGTGCCGTGTTTCAGCCACGCTTTACAAAGGCCTGGAAACATTCACGAGGCTTGCAAGGTACAGTGTAATGCTTAAAATGCAAACCCTGAGAGCTTCCTGCGTAATTACAAATCTCTGTTTCGTGCTAGAGATGGAAATGGTTTCAGCATTTGAACATCAACTCACTATGTTTTTCTAAAAGACGACAAAATTTTACAAGTTTTTGTCTTGATGTCAATTCTCCATAATATAATAACAGGAAAATAATCAATCAGTACAGTATTACAACAGATACTGTGCCAGCAGAAATATCTATACCGAAGAGCTTTAAGTCCAAACACAGGCAGTGACTGAGAAAACAAAACAAAATAATACTTCTCCTTTCATTTTACAGATTTGGTACAGAAGTGCTGAGATGTTAAGCAATTCACAAAGCTCAACATAAAAATTGCTTTTCCTGCTACAAAGGAGTCTGATATCTCAGAATCCTTCTCATGCTGCAGCAAAGCAAAACTAAGGTCCTTTGAGAAGGTAAAGGGACATCAATGTTACCCCTGCCCAGAACAGCTAAGACCTCTCTCATTCAGGAGCTACCTCCAAAACAGGTTCAAATCTTTGGCTATAATCAAAGAAAAGAGAATTTCACCTGGGACCTTCTCAGCAAATACCCAGACACAGGATTTTTCAGCATAAGGCATGTGTAAGAGCACACACACACTCATTCAAACCAGAAACTGAGTTCTTGCTGTGATCAGTAGAATGTTATTCAAGTCCCAACACACCCAGCTTTCCTGATGAAGGAACAATCCAGCGGTTTTCCAGCTCTCTATTCCAGTAACCTACCAAAGGTAACACAGAAGCCTACTGCAGAGCTGGAGTCTCACCCTGGATCTTCTATATCCTTTATGGTGCTTTAAAAACAGATAATGCTTCCTCTTTCTATTCCTTTTTAAATCCCACTTTACATAAAATTTGAAAGCATTGGAAAAGATGGGTTACCTGGACATGACTTCCTTTCCTCTGCTGCTTTTTGAACATGCACAAAGTATAACCACAGCTTTACAAAGCCATCTTTTAAACATGTATCCTGGAAGATGATAATCAGATGATGTTCTCAGAGACTACCTTATCAAAGGAACAAAACAATTCTAAGCAACAGTTTTAAACAAAACAAAGCCAACAACAGAGGAAAAAAAAAAGAAAAAAAGAAAAAAAATGAACTTTAGTGAGTAAGAACCAATTAATCAGTGGGGAACACTGGCTTTAAAACATTTTAATAGTTTTTCTATATGCTCCCTCTTCACTCAAAGTACTAGAAGCAATTGCTGTTCAACAGCTACTTTTGGATTAGCTGAGCCAGGCAGACTGAAAAACTGGCCAAAAAAAAATTAATATTATGCTTTGAGCTCCGAGCGTGAGTCAGGAATGGTGCACGTTGGTTATGAGACCTGTCTAGTGGCTCAGTACCTTCACATCTGTAGTGTTTATATACAGCATACTGCAGATGAAAAAGGAAATCTGAAATTCACATCTGAGACAAAAATTGTTTACGAAAGCAAAGGTTTGTGAATCAAATCTCAATAGTTCCACAGAAGCAACGCATATAAGTGTCACAGACTTCAAAGCACCCTGGAAGCTTCCATTTTTTGTCTGGTTTGTGTATTGGCAGCTGTAATGACTGACAAGCCAGGCCAGGTGATTTTCAAGAGAAGTTCAGCCAAAATGCACAAAAATGCTTCAGGAAATGTTTATTTGCCATAGTAATCACCTCACATCAGTGCTGCCTTCAGGGGACTTGGACAGGTTGGTGACACAGGCCTGTAAACAGCAGACTGTCCTGCAGAATGACCGACAGCATCTCAATGCCCTTTATTCTGACGGAAGAGGGCATTTACCAGTGAGTGACACAGGACACGAGTTACAAGACAAAAGCAGAGCAGAAATTTATGCAAATCTGAAAATACATCTTTTCTTACACTGGATGAAAAAGACGAGCCTGCAACTAATTGCCTGAACTAAGAATCAGCCTCTCAGCCTGGGGGTCAGCTCTGCCCCTAGGGAAACATCCTGAGGCTGAAATTCACCAAGGCAAATTCTTCACATTTTTCCCCATTGGCAAACGCTTAATGGAAAAAAAAAAAAAAAAAATCACTTCCACTTCAATAAATTTCCATTTATACAATTTATCTGTGTCACAGCCTGCCATCAGTGGTTCAGCATAAATTAGTTTCTGATTAAGAGCCACCTTAAGAATTATTCTACAGGAAAACTTGAACTAGCTCCCATTGCCAGCATGGTTAAGCCTTTGAGAGCAGGGCAAAAGTCTGCGCCAAGCTGACAAGGCGGCAGCAGGACTCATGAAGATGCCCCTAATGACACAGGGAGCTCTGAAGGGGCAGAGCAGCCTCCTGGGTGGGCAGCAGGTCCAGGCCAGGGCAGCCAGGAGGACGCAGACTCCAGCAGGCAACAGCTTTGCTCAAGATCACTTTTGTCTGCCATGTTGTTTATCTGGTGTTTGCCACAGTTGGAAGGTAAAAGGCCTTATTTAGCTTCTCCTCCCCTCTCTCTCCCCCATCATTCTTAAAAGGTAAAGATGTTTTATAATGAAGGATCGTATGTTCGAATTTAAAAAAGCAGATAGGTGACGGAGTGTGTGTTTGCACGTGTGCATAGTATTAAAAGTGGTTGCTAAATCTTCCTCTACATGTCCCTATTAATACAAACTGGAGCGGAGCTGTAGTACAGACCTGTACTAGCTCCTTCTCCTTGTTTCCAGCTGATCTAAAAACTTGACTTTTCAGACTGTTTTGACTTCAGCTAACAAAATTGAGCAAACTTTAAATTCAAAATGGATCCATCTATCTACCTAAGTTAAAAACCAAGAAGATACTTGATTCTTTGATTATTCTATCCAATCACTTGTCTCCTTTCCAGGGGAGCAAAGCCTGCAGTCTCCTCTGGCTGTGGTGCTGTTGAGGCCCTAAACTTGGGTCTCTATCAAAGCACAGACACATTTTTCCATATGTAAACTGTTCACCATTAGCTCTGCAATAGCTTCCCATTGGTTTTGATGAATACCTGTGCAGAGTGCAACTATTTAAATAATGAGCAGAGAAGAGCAAAGGTTTTCTATGTAATTCTTTGGTGTAAAAATGCTTTAAAAGGCAAACACATCATGCATGTATTCATTTTAAAATATCTCCCCCAAAGCAGACTTCGTAAGAAAGATCTTCCAGACACCATCTTTTTCTAAGCAATGACTATATATATGCATAGTCATTTGTATTATAATTTCTAAGACTGAAAAAAAAAATGCAAAGAATATTTCAATCTTTGAGAAGCAATTACTCAAGCCCTTTGAAAAACAACTTGGGAAATGCTCAAAATTATAATGAGTAGAAATAGCCTAAGCTCTAAGAAGTTTATCTTTGTCTCATCCACACATTCCCTCTCATGTTTAAATCCCTAGAAAGGCAGACATACAAAATGGATTGCCGAGGTTTCTGCAGGGCCCATAGCTTAATTCATCTCTCTCCAGCAGACATCTCATGGCAGTGGTGTTTTGTTACCGATCCTTGGGAAATCCTAGCAGCTATTGCAGTATTATTAACTCGGACACTGCTGGGAGCCTGGGCATTCACAATACCCTTACATCTTCACAGTTGCATAGGAGAGCTGTGCTCGGAACAAAATAAAGGGCACTTACAAGAGTATTAATTTCTACAATTGAATACACTTAACAGAATGACAACGGCAAGTCTGTGTCATAAATGCAAGTCTGTAAGCTCCAAGCTTACAGATGTTAGATGTGTGCTACACTGTGTGCCTTGTCTAGCGATAACAAGTATGACACTATATCAGTTTTTTCTCCTTTATTGGAAGTCTGGTAGTTCTTATGCCCTACCTTTGAAAGTCACAGGAACACATAATAATCCAAGCTTTGATTTTTTAGAGGACCAAGTTTATAAGGCTGAAATCCAAAGACTGCACCCTGAAGGATTGCAGGGAAAAAAATATCTAATCCCTTCCCTTGGTTTTCAAAGCCCCATTGTTAAAATTTGGCCCTTTTCAAACTTAAAAGCATCCTCTAATTGCAGGAAGATGTAACCTGAAGCCACGGGAGTTCTGCTTCTAGCGCTTTCAGGTACAGCTTTCTGTACCACCTTTGCAGGCCAATGTCAGCACTTCGAGCAGTCTCTTACATCTGCCCACCGATAGCAACCTTGATTAACTCCCTGGAACTCCATGCTGTCTCCATTAAGGATTTGTCTTTTTGTGCTTGCTATTTAGGGCACAAGCACAGGTCTCTGCCAGCTCCCGAGCTGTCCTCACTTTGTTCTGCGTTTTGCCCTAATGCTGCCCCAGCACCGTTTGCCGCTCCCGAGCTGCAGAGACATTTCACATCTTCAGGCTGAAATGCTTTGGTCATAGTGGCTTTTGCCTCAGAAGGACATAATTATCCACACCAGCAGTTCCCAAACTCTGGTTTGTAAAGCCATGGTGATAGCTCCTTATCACCAGGCTGCTTTGAAGTTTAAACCATAAACTTGAGAGAAATTGAGGATTAAGGCAGTTGCCTGCAGTCCAAAATGTTTGGGAATGAAAGAGCTTAAAAAGTGAGCACAAAAAATGAGCTCACCATTCTTTCATATCAGTCCCTCCACCACTCCGCTTGACCACCACAGCTGCAAAGTGAAGTTATAGTCCACTGCAATCCCTTCATTTTCCCAAGTGATGGGACACTATCAGCAGAGCAACTTAGATACCCAAAGTTGACAGCAGCAGCCATGGTACAGACAGCTACCAATTGGCCCTGTCCCCACCGCAGAGCTGTGCCAGACACTCCCGTATCGTGCTGGGAACACGTCCAGGGCAAGCTGGGTAAAGTCACCCAACACCCTCACCCCTTCATTTAGTTGGATGCCTTTGTTCAGGCTCCTGGAAACATAATGCCTCAGCTACAGGGTTAAAAATAAACTTTTTCATCAGCAGCTCCTGGTTCACTAGAGAAAAAACACTCCAGAAAAGCCAATACAGTTCTCTGTGTAACTTTCCTGCCAGCCCTTCATTACTGTTATCACCAACTAGGTGCAACTTCACTTGAGCAGCATCCTTTGGCCAGGCAGCCCACTGCCCATGCTGGCATATACAGTTTGGGACTAAAGCTGTTCGGCCGGTTGTTCCCCATGCTTGCAGTCTTCAGATCCCTAGTGCTCCTTCGTGGCCACAAAAAGTAACCCGCCTTTAGTGGTCAGATATTTAGTGAGAAGTTTCAGGTTCTCAGCATATGGCCAGCAGGCTCATTGTATGGTCAGGGTTATGCAACGATTTATATTTTTTTCACATAGTCTTCCAAAATAATTATTTGTTTTGAAAAAGAACAAAAGTTTTGGCAAGTTTGAATGAAAAGCTTCCTTCCAGCAAGGCTAGGAGAATCACAAAAAACCCCAAGCTTTTGTTTTCATATGTGCTATTAGCAGCATTCTCCCTGAAATAGTTTGGTGAACTGAGGTAGGTTTTAGTCCAGTGCTCTACTTTCTTGAGTATGGTAGCATTTCAGTGAATTCTGATTTTGGCTTCATAATGCTGTCTTACTTGAAATTGCACCTCATGGATACAAGATCATCTTTTAACCTTTTGTTGAGTTTGGGAAGGTTGCAGCAAGGCCAGGCCACTGGAAACATGGTCCAGCAAGCTCATCCTTGTTCAAGCAGAAAGGCGAGGAAGGACAAATTTGCAAAATCATTCTCTCATTAGTTACTTTGGAACAAGAGACATGTAAGCCAACAACTTCTTTTCATCTTTTGCCTTGAAAGAACCTGGGAATTAAGAAAGCATTTCTCCCTGATGGATCTCAAAGCTTAGAGAGGAGACTTCAGTGCAGTCTAGTCTAGCTATATCTCAAATAGGAAAAGAGCTGCTTTGCTTTGTTTTCCTCTTTCAGGAACTGCAAGACTGACATTTAAAAGAAGCCACGGTGCACAGTTAGCCAAGCACTCAGCTATCAGGATATGCCAAAACAGAGGCTTTGCACTTGACCTCCACATTCCTCACCTCTGGGAACCGGCATTACGATGCTATTTACATAATCACAGTATTTCCCTAATACAACTGTATGCTTTTCCCCATGCACCATCAAGTTGTGTCTATATTAGATAGAGACGTAAAGGTCACGTCAAGGACATCCCCAGATTCACCAGTAAGGGGGGGGGGGAATTAAAAAAAAATGTAAATTGTGGAAGGTGGGGAGGATTTTAAAAAAAATGTAAATTTTGGAAGGTGGGGAGAATTAATTCTTGCCATCTTATTTTTCTTAAAAAACAACAACAACAACAACAACAAAAACCAACACGCACTGTAAAAAACAAACAAACAAAGCCACCAACAAACAAAATCCAACAAGTAAACCCTTAAATTATAGCCAGTAACTGGAAGAAAAGCACTTATTTATATAACTTCTGGTGGCACTGAAAACTGAGTCAAAATTATTTAGTGGACATTCTGTATCTGTCTTGAGGACTATTGCACAAGTAATGTATCTGCAGGCTGTTCTTCATCTGCACAAAATATTACTAAAAAGTAATCCGACAAGCAGATTTTTCCTAATGCCACCAGCTTACATGAAAAACTCAATTTTCAGCGAGTCCACAACCACTGTGGGAATGGCAAGCTGGGATGGGGAGGTATCTCAGTGGCGTTGCAGCTTTATGTCCAGCCTCAGTGTCAAGATGCAAAGGCAGCGTGATTCAAACTGAGGACGAAACAGGGAAGCACACACACCCAGAAGCAGAAGGGAGGGGAAAAGCAGCCTAATCAAAACTAACAGCAGGATTTCTGCTCATACTTCAAACTGGGAGCAGATAAAGCCCTTCATTTTCAGTTCTTGAAAGCAAACCCCTGGAGTCCGTGTGGAGAAGTGCTCTGCAAAGAACTGACAATCCTTTGAATTCAGTCAGTTTCAGAAGTACCACCCTCCTTCCACCTCCCTGAACATTTTTCCCATTCTCAGTGGCATATTCATTAGTATTACTATGACACACTTACTGACCTTCTCTTTTATATGACAAACCCAAGCGTTCATTTTTAAAGCCTGAGGTTTGTTACCTGTACTCATTTTAGATGACTTCCCATACTCTCCCTCCTCTCCATTTCAAGCTGTCTGATTTTTGAGATGTTGCTTGAAACACATCTCTTGAGAAGTCTAGGTATTCACCATCTTCTCTTCTTTTTGTAAAAAGGTATGTGTACCTCCTGGCTTCATGTTCTTCATTCTAGCCTGATGAAAGCACCCCCCAAACTTCTTCCCTGAGGTACATGTTACAAATTTAGGGTCAGCATTACAGAAGCCACTTGGGAACCCAAATAATTTTGACAGACATCCAGCGAGGCTTAGAGGAACCTCCAAAAAGTTTAGACAACCCCCTGAAAGACAGCAGGAAACTGGAACGGGACTTGTTCAGGCACTCTGATACACCGCAACAGCAGCAACACGTACCTTTTGGTACCCAAATACCAACAGGGCCAGACTCACAGCAACCAGCATCATACGGGACACCGTAACAGGGGTGTCAAACCTCAGAGTGTGCCCAGTGCTATGTCAAGACTCGCAAAACTTGCAGGAGATTATCACACTATTGCAGAAAGATGCAGGCAGAAGAGAAAAGGTACAGGCTAGATTTTCAAAGGCTTGCTGACATACTTTGACGTGGACAGGCCCTGTGCAAGCAGCCTCTGCCAATGTAGCCAGCCTTTGCCAAGTGCAGTCTTTAGTGTCTCAAGAAGTACCAGCATCCTTGTGAGAAAAATTCCCAAATACCTTAAGCAGGGCTACAAAGGGATGCCCTGTCATTCCACTCGGTTACAACCCAGCATTAAAACTTCAGCCTCTAAGTGCTAAAAAACTCTCAGGGCTCTAACCAGAACCCATCCATCATATGGGAGGCAGGACTTACATAAGCTGCTGAAATTGGAAAAGGAGAGTAGCAAGAGTGTTTTCTGCAAAACATATTACTTTCTGCTGGTATTTTTGCAGAAGATAGGATTAGTTTCTTGCTGTCTTGCAGTATGATCAAGGGCAATATAAGGATAATAATTAAGTGAATTCTATTGCTAGCTGTCACAAGCGATAAATATAATGCATAATTAAACAAGTGGCATCTAGACCGCCTGGAGGAAAAATTATTTAGTTCTTTCACTAGGACAGACTAATATCTCTCACATTTTTGCATTACATTCTCACGTTTCACAAATCCACCGAAAACCAACAGCTTTACATTAGTTCCTGTGGCTGCAGCTGCCCAGGAACTGCCCACTGGGAACAGACCCAACGTGCACCACCAGGTGAGCGCCCACCTTGTGAGTACAGAAGGATCTGCATCTCCAGAAGAACGCAGGTGAAAACCTGGACCAGGTTCTCCAGGCCCAGCAGCTCGAAGACCTCTCGCAGCGGGTAGTCAGAGAGCGGCAGCTCGTTGGGCCCAGGTCTCTGGCAAATGATGGGCTCGTAAACTCCATAAAACTTCAGCGACCTCCCCGGGGGCGGCAGGGGCACCTCATAGAGGATGTTGTGGATGTAGCTCTCCAGGGGCAGAGGTGGTGGCTGCTGGGAGGTCACCGCCTTATAGAGCTGGATCAGGAACTTCTTGCAGGCTTGCATGAAGGGCAGAGGGGTGATGAGACAGATGCATTTGGAGACGTACAGTGTGTCTCTGCTGATGTCGTAGGAGTTGTACCGCTGGAGCTTGGCGAGGGACGTGGCGTCGCCCTCGTCGATGCTGCTGGCCAGGGAGTCCATGCTGCACGAGGAGGAGGCGCAAACGCTGCTGTATTGCTCTGCGTTGTGCATCTGGTAGAGGGTTTGCATGGCTGTGCAGATCTGCTTGCTCGTGACCTCCTCGTAGAACGTGAGCACGAAGCCGTACGTACGAGAGCCATCTTCTCTGGTGATGATGAACGAATGGAGCTGTGGATCTCTGTTATCTGCCTGCGTCCTGAAAGACAGCCCTTTGGGCATACACAGCTGAGAAAAGAAAAGAAACAGATATAGCGAACTAAGCTACAATTCTATTTTGTTACTTCTCCTTCACAGGTACATTCTTTTTTTTGCACCACATCATAACAAGCCAGTTATCACTAAATATAACTCCCTTGAAAAGTAACCCAAACAGCTTAAAACTGATGCTACTTAAGAGTTCGGCATGACTGAAGAAAGGAAAACAGCCCCCAAAATTACCAATCTATTAAGTCATTATGACTTATTTTAATTACTTTGTAAATTTATTTTCACTTTGTAAGCCTTTGTCTCATTTACTTAAACGTCACATAAAGACATCCACTTTTGTTGCCATTCACATATATCATTCCCACAGTAATCTGAAATCAGAGCGCCAAGGGAGCATCTTTTACCACTGAATTAAAATTACAGACTTCTTGAAATTCTTTGATCTTCCTAATTTTCTTAAAAGAAAGCAAAACAATTGACTGACAGCTATTAAACTGACTTTCTTCCTTAAGTGCTACAAAATTGCTTACATTGGAAGAAGGGCGGGGGTGAGGTGGGTGGAGGAGGTGTGTGGAACCACACAAAATCTATGAAAGCTTCATTTTTTATTTACCACTCAGCAAAATCTTCTGCAGTGATTCCACTGCACTGGGTGTTTCTCTGAAACATAGCACTAGTGATAACTTGAGGCATTTTTCCAGGCGTGCCTCAGGAATTCTATCAGCCATCTGACAGAAAACAAACATCCAGCAAAGCTTGTTTGAATGCGCGTCAGCACGAAACTCCTTATGTTCTAGCTACATCAGTTCGTTTATAAACGAAGAACTAAAGCTTCCTCTGTACCTTCCACCTGAAGAAATAAAATGAAAGAAGAGAGGGAGACCCTTCAATGTGCTCCTCCTGTTCCAAAAGGCAACACGAGAAGGCAACTTTCCCAAGGGATGTGAACATAGACACAACTGAGTGCACCCCCTAATGTCTCACCTTGACCAGGTGTAAGTTCTTCTGATGGTGGAAGAGGTAAAGACAAATAATTATATATTTTCAGGCATATCTTATGCTGAACTTCACCAGTGCACCTTGTAGAGACCAGTCGATGACCTGGTAAAGCTGCTACTTGCCCAACTGGGATTTAGGCAAGTGGTCCAGACTCTAGCAAACCCGTAAGTTATCTAGGACAGTTCTTACGTATTCCTCTAAAAGGTAATGTATAGGAAAATCAGTAGCTTGCAGTTGGTAGAATTTAATTCAGTTGACGAGCTTTGCTGACATAAACCCTGAAATTGCAGCTTGAACCATTTTTGAACAGCAGCCTCATTTTCATTCAAAATATCTATATTTTTTTTTTGAGGCATTAACAGCAGTGCCACGATTAAGGCTTCTCCAATAAAGAAGTAGTAAAAAAATCCTTCTCATGCTTTATTTAAATTTATTCTGCACAATAATTATTTCTTAAGGGGTTTTTTTGGCAGGCTTGCTTAATAAAAAATTATTTCTAGAATATGGGCATTCAATGGCAGCTAGAGCCTTATCAAATCCAATCAGGCCGAAATCATAGGTTTTAATCTTGACACTGTCAGAGATTAGACTTTTTTTTCACTTTACAGAAAAAGCAAATGATGTCTACTGGTACAATCGAGAACAGATAAGCACCAAGGAAATTCAGACCATCTGAGATAATTTCAGAAGGCTATATTAAATAAATTTCCTGCCACTGTTGTTAGACCTACAAGAGGACCTGGGAAAAAGCAAGGACAGAAAGAAGACGGGAAAACACGGAGGCAGGGAAGAATGACCAGGAATCACTTAAGAAGCTACGATCAAAAGAAAGGGCCTGTGCCTATTTTCCAGCAATACAGAAAGCTTCAAATTTGCAGTCGATACATGAAAACTTTCATCTTCGTGTCTTGGACATCAATCACTTCCCATCTCACCCGTGCTTGTCACACGTGCCACAGGAGAGTGCTGGGGAAGAGCAGCTTGGGATGTGCAGGGGGCTTGAAAGCTTTGCCTGCTGGTGAAGCGGGGCTGGCTAATGGTGAGAAGGCAGTCAGTCACCTGTGTTATGTCCTTGTATAAACACAGAAAACTACTTAAAATTACTGATGAAAGGACAGGATTTTGGCTTTCAGAGCACTTTACTATTTATATTTAATGATGTCCACCAGCAGAAAAATGTGGAATTAAATCACACCTGCCATAAGGGTTACAATCAACGCGGTTTGTAAAAACAAAAGGAAACCGCACAATGACAGACAGTAATATATCAACTAATCCATACCCCACCTCTACAAATGATGAGCAGGAGATACCCTTTTCCTAAACACAGATGCAGGACACACACACAGGCAGTGTAATCCCTTCCTCCTTCCTCCTCCCAGCCATCACCAGGTGCAGACATTTCTGAACCAAACGTCCCCGCTGGACCACTGCCCATTAGCACCAGCTCAGCTCTTCTCAATTAGATCCTCTTATTTCACTTTTTAAGCCCCTGCATATTTTTAGTGTTCACAGCATGCCGTAGCAGCAAGCTCCATACCTCAATTGCACTGTGGGTGAGGGGGTGGAGAGAAAGATGCTTTTTTTTTTGTATTAAAACCTGTTCCTTCGAATTACACTGCAGAACCTTCAATTCTTTTATTTCAGTACATGACATGTTAAACAGATGATACTTCTTTGGACTCCAGAAACACAGGCAAAGATTTATATACCTCGATGGGCTGAAATAGGAGGTTTATTTCCTAAAAATTTCACTTTCCTCTTTATTGAGAACTTCAGTTTGGTACAACGCATTACTTGCAGAGTGGCCACAGAAGAAAGTATGTGACATTAGGCAGGGATAAACACAAAAAGCAGTGGAGGGAAAATAAATGCTTCCCTATTAAAGGGAACTCCATATACTTTGAAAGGGAGAGAAAACAAGACTCACAGGCAGAGAGATTTCTTGGGAATTCAGGGGGTTATTTTTAAAGCAACAAGATGGTTTCAGAAGGCAATTGAAATTCCTTAGGCATCCAGCAAAGCCAGAGTTCTCACAAGCTAACCTTCAAGGATTTATGCATTTTCTTCTCTAAGGAAAATTGCTTCTGGAAGCTCACATAAAGCAAAACATAGGCAGAACTAATACAGCAAGGCAAGATCAGAAAGGCCAATAACTGCTTCAAGGGATTCTGTGGAGGTGGATATTACTTTAAATGACGTCTCAGATCAAAACAATAAAGAAGTTTTCCAAAAGATGATTTAAAAGACCATTAAATACTGCTGCTGTTAGTAAATGTATTTTCTTTTTTTTTTTTTTTCTCCAAGATACATTGCAATTGAAAGATGTGTTCATCAGCTATTCGATTTCAGCAGAACGCAGCTCAGTTCAACCATTTTAATAGGCCTCTTGCTGGTTTTGTTATTCCATTTTTGTCTGATAATATGATTACACTTCATGAATACTAGATATTTTCAACCGCAACCTGAGAGACAAATAATGCAGCAATTCCAGCTATTGCCTTTTGCTGCCATATTCCTGCTGTACGCCCCCCATCACTTCTCCTCCAAACACCCCTAATTCAAAGGCAAAACTAAAAGGCAAAAGTAGCCTTGGTAGTTATTATCATCTTAACTGTGCTGATGAAACACCGTTTAGAGTCCTTCATCTCTTCTGTACGTGCGAAGCAATGTGGAGACCTGCCCAAATACTGCATCATCTCCATCAATGCACATTTGGAAGCAGAGGACAGAAGCGCTGAGCTGTTAGTGGGCAAAGTGACTGATATTGGTAGCAGGCTCATCTCTGCCTTTCTGCACGTGTGCAAGTGCCAGAGTATCAGCTCTCAGCGTCACTGCTAGTTCCAGCTCCTGGGTTTTCACCTTAAATATTTGGCACGATGCTAAAAAAATAAAATTCAGGGGAAATTGAGATGAACTTTGAGGATTCCTACACCCTCACAATTGCAGAGAAGTTTCATATGTGAACTGAACATAATTCAGACTGCATTTACAAAGACCATTGCTGCCTGTTTCTCCAACAGAGTGAGGGCCAGGAGATTCTCTTGAATTCCTACCTGCACCATACACCAAGGTTAGGTCTGGTTTGAAGTAGCTAGCATGTAGTCCTACACTCCTCAAATGTGAGGCACATCGTGGAAAATTAGGAGTTCCTAATTCTCCAATTTTGAGTTAAACCCAATAGTTTTGAAAACAGCTGGAATCAGTAATATTGCTTTAATGTTATTATTACAACAGCTGTTTAAGTTATAAAACAAACAGCGTTTTCTGTACTGGGAAGCTCAAATACCGGTAATCTGTTGTCTTTGTCAGGATACGTTCTTAACAAGTGCTTTGGTGATTCTTGGGAACATCCTTTGAATATCAACTCTTTGGGAAAATTTCCAGTGGATTACTGGTGTTTTAGCTATCACTACCCACAGCTGTTCCCTCCTCTCTATCCTTTGCCACACAGACAAACCCACACCAAATTCAGCCAAGAGGAAAGAGATGTACAGAAGATGCATTGGTGCAGAGGCACCATTAAAAGCGACCACCTAAACCAAGCCACGCTTTAGGCAAGTTCCAACTTTTTCAGTAAAGATTCCTCTCTCCCTTGCTATATGCAGCATCAAGGTGTTGGGTTTTTTTTCATACTAATGTCCATGTGAAGTTTTTGTGTATCTTAAAAATTATTTGGTTTGCCTTTGCCTCCTTCCCACCTGCAGATACATGTCCTGGGTGACGGCACCCCTTCCCAGCCAGACATGGAGCTTGCGGTTAGGCTTGTTTAATCACGCAGTAGACTTAACTAGAACTAACAAAGGAAATGCAGCATTTTGCTATTGTTATGCCTGAAAGTATTCCGTATTTTCCCAATACCTCTTCTTCTAAAGCTTTTCAACCAGCATGCCTCGTGGATGCACCTAGTCCCAGCAGAAGCACCTTCCTCATCACATCACATCGGCTCATTGTAAACAACTCAGGAACCACTGGAGAGCTGAAGTTGTCAGAAAACAGCTCGAGGAGAGAATTTCTCTACCTACCATGTTGACGGCATCCTGATCAAAGGGGTTCCACTCAATGTTCTGAGGGTAATGGGCCAAAACTTTGGACTTGAAGGTTCTTCTTAAGGGACTCTGGTCAAAATTCTCTCCTGCAACAAATGAAGAAATAATGACTTATCACAGCAGTGAGGTTTCAGAGAGCACTTGCCTGGGCAGCTTACTTTCATTACTTTCACTTTTTCTTTTTTTTTGGTGAAATCTGAACGGCATGTATTACTTACAAAAGAGAAACATAAAAGATGCACATTCAGTCTGATCTTGCCTTCTTTCCCACAAAATCTTCTTACTGTTGAAATACAGCTTACAGGTCAGTATTTACCACATGGAAATGTGTCATTAAGATAAAAAAATAATGCTGGAGTTTCATGGAAAAAGGCCCTGCAATCAGCTGAATTCTCCATCTTCCCCTATAGCATGAATATCTAGAGATGGCTTTACTTAGATCCTGAAAGAGCACTTTCCCTGAAGTTTTTTAGAAACTGTCTTATAATCAATAAAAAGTATGAGCACCTTTCAGCCATTATAAATCATTCAAGGCTCTTTTTTATATCACAAGTCCTGTGTGAAGATTAAACATATCTTTTTTCCTACATCAAATTTCCAGGACAGACTTCTTCCACACAAAGAATTCAGCAAGTGCAAAGAGGAAGACTGAAATTAGACTTCAAGCAGAAATGCATCTAGTTATCAGCACACAAACAGTGTATTTCACAGTAATATTGCTAATGGAGTTTCCATTGTTGGACAGTCTACAGTATACAACACAGTAACTAAAATAAGAAGTTCTTAAACTATTTGTTATACTACCATCTACTACACTTTTCTCAGATACCAGGTTATTAATTTCAGACTTCTTGGTTTAGACTACAAGTGGGTCTTTCTTGTCCAGTTCCTTTCTCACCTCAGAGAGGAGAATGGGATGAAAGCCTGAAGTTTACAACGTTAAATATTTCACCAAAACTTACTGGGCATGCAAAAGCACCTTTTTTCACTTAGTGTTAAATAGATAGATAGTTTTAAAAATGTGTTATCAAAACAGAATTGGATTTATTTTCTTTATATATATATTTATCTTTATACTTAAAGACAGAATGAATATGTCATTAATGTTTTTAATGAGAGGTTATTTTGGATGAAGAAAATACTAAATCACTTGGCAAGCTCTAAAGGCAGTCCACTGTTCCTGCAGAAAAGTTAAACTACAAGTTACTAACCTCACTAACCCCTCTCTGAAAACAACATGGACTGCGGGAGTATAATTTGCGCTTGCTGAGTTGGATATGACAACTCAACCTTCACGTAGCTAAGCAGCCTCTGAGTGACGTTGCTAAATCCACAGTTCAGCAGTTAGGCAAAGGTTTCTGAGGCCACGGGACGTGCCCTTTGCTCCATGAGAAGCACAGTCTACACTGTCGTTTGGCTCAGAGTGAATTAATCCAAGGAAATTTCTGTACAACTTGATACCTGAAGGCAGAGCTTCTCAGCCTTTGCCTGGCAGAACTTAGGGTGTGCAGACAATTGGGAGGAACACAAGAGAAAAAGAAGAGTTGCAATTCACAAGGTAAAAGTTATCCAGGCAAAGTTTTAGGAGGGTTAAAAACCATTCGCTGTATGAAACCCTTAACAAATCTTCAATGCCGAGGGCAGAAGCTGCCCAGTCTCTCAGGGGCTGCAGTACCGGGGCCACCGCAGCATCACCTGCACAACAGAGACAGGTGGAGGAAGAGGAGGCGAAGGTCGGGCATTTCTTACACCAACACCAGCCACCCGCTCCGTCAGGAAGGGGAAGCAGAGGCTTCTGCCGGGGCTCCCCTCCACCAAGATGCGTGTAGGCAGGTGGAAATTCCTCGGGAGGTGCGAGGGAGCTGTGCTGGGCCTGTGCTTTGCCCCGTTGTAAGAGCCACCGCACTGGGCTGGAAGCCAGGCGGAGGAGAGCTCACCTGCTCTTCTGACAGCGCTTGCTTGCAAATGCATTCAGAGAACAGCTCCAAAAAAATCTTCTCCTTCCTAAGAGACCTCGGATTTTTAGGGATACAGGTAATTTTTTTTTGCAGTGGTTAATTTTTAACACATTATTTAGACACATTGCAGCGTTACGTTTTCAATATTATGTCTCATTGATTTTGGTGGATTACTGTGGGGGGAAAAAAAGCAAATAAGCTTCTACAAGTACATTTTGTATTTGAGAGGAGAAAAGGTCCAAGACAATGTAATGCTGCAGCCACATTTCCTGGGGCAAGAATAAATGTAAATGGTGAGATATTAGGAGCTCTGGCAGGGAATCCAGCATGCTTCTGGAATTGCTCAAGGCAAACCAGAAATCCAGCAAAAGCGTATGCGTCACAGAAATAAAGAAAACTGAAGGTATCAGCTAAACTGAACCAAATTAAAAGACATGTCAGGGTATTAGCTCATCACATCTGCCAAATGGAACCAGACTTGCCAGTAGCTGCTATGGCAGTCCAGAGCACAAGCTCTACCAAGATCCTCTCCATCACAGCTGTAAAGCTCAGATTGAAGCACACAAAACAGAGACCATCACTCTATTACAGAACATGGCAGTAGAACAACCTCTTCTTTCGGCCCAGAAGTTCTTTGCAGAGGCACTAAAGATAAAATGTCATCCACTGATTCCTGAAGTTCTACAGAATAAACACAGGAAGCACGTCAGACTACTCAAAGGGATTTGGGAACTAACCCTGGAAAGCTTCTCCACAGGAAAATATCTTCTAGTTTCATGGCTCAGTTGCTAACCCCACCAGAAAGAGCTGTACTTATTTCCATCTTAGACCAAACATTTCATCATCAGGGATATGGAGCAGGAAAATCCTTGATTTTCTGCTGTTCTAGTTACCGCCCCCCCCATCTTGACAGGTAATACTGTGGCAGCATCTGGAACCATTGGAGATGAACAAGGCATATTTGCCAATAAACCATAGCAATCATGAAAAATTAGGGTTTCAATCACCTTTGCAAATGACCAATAATTTGTATGTTGCTGCAAATACTTGTACAGTCACTCGGATGTCAGAGATGTCTAAAAAGTTTTCTTTATTAAACACAAACCTTGCTTTAAGAAACCCAGCTTTCCAAAACCAGCAGTAATAATGTTCTAGTAGGCTGACAACATGGATTCATTTTGTCCAGGAAAATAAATGGCACAAACAACTTACCTTTGCAGAGTCTCTGCAGGGTTTGTGTTTTATTAATATGGTGGTTTAAAAAAAAAATAAATCATAAATTAAAGGTAAAACATGCACACACAAAAGATAATTTTCTGAATCAGTGATCACAAGACAAAAGAGAAGAGCCAAGAAACCACACTGGAGTGAATCAGCTGGTCATTAACTCAAAAGGATAACATTACACCCTGCATACAAAGCTGCCCCCAGAAAACAGGCATGGTAAGCTTTTAGAGACACATAATTTGGGAAGGAAACAGCACAAGGATACAACAGAAAGCAGCTCGCATGTCAGGGTGAAGCGTCATCATTTGGCCAAACCAGAAGGAAACACCCTGACTCTCACCAAAATGAGACGAGCGATGTGGAACATGACACCCAGCTCCACACTGACAAGCAGCTGGAAGAGAACCACAGGGAGCAAAACCTTCTTGGCAAACATGAGGGAACAGATTTGGACCACAGGGTACCTGATATTATCAGATCTCAGCCTTGATAGTTCTGAACTGTGGAGTCACATGTGACAAATGAAGTTTATTTAGCTGTTATTCTACGCAAACAATAAATTTTCATTAAACCTAGTGTGTGCTTACTTAAGTGCTTGTTTGCTAGCTTCCAAAACAGGATTAGCAAGTCACATTAATAATGAAGCAAGTATCAAATGTGAATTGGATCCATATTCTAAAATATTAATGGCTGGATAACAGTACTAAGAATACAGACAGAAACATTGTATTTGATGTGTGGTACCCATTCATGCAAACAGCACATCTCATAGGGTAAGCTGCCTATCAGAGGCAAACTAAAAACTCGGTTTTGAATGGACTCCTTTTGCTTTCAGGATTTTTTTTTTAATCATTCAAGTATTTTTCAAAATTGTGTAAAATGTGTCAGATTCAAGTTCCATTTCAACTAGATACTACATCCTATGTAATGGTACTTTTAAACAACTTGCACTTTCCCTTAAAGGCACTCATTTTGAAAGGAATTTTTAGTTTCAGACTAAAAGCAAATGGTGAAATGATGGGTTCTATATCAAGAAAAAACATCCTGATTTCATTTTAACATCAAAAGATTTCTCAAAATTAGAGAACAAGCATCTTCTGTGTTTTGGATGAAGGATAAAACTACTAGGGAAATGCAGCTACAGTTGTGATGTTTTCAGTCATGATGGCTTTCATATGAGTGATCCTATTTAAAAACTTAGCGATCTTAACATTTAAGCAGATCTGCTTTAATTAATTATCACAGCCACAGAGGCATACAAAAACATGCACCAAATAGGCAGAGGCATCCTCCACCCACACCCTCTGGTTCAGGGAATGCGAGCTATCTGTCGCTCCTTCCAAGCTCTGGAACGTACACAGGAATGCCTGTCACCACAGAAATAAAAATATCTTTTATTCCTTTAGAGGAACGTACTGGCAGCACGACAAACACACGGTACTGCACCTCACGGTGACAACCTCCTTGATAGTTATTTCTAATTAAAAGCGTTTGGCACATCCAGCTATGTTCTTTCCCTGAAGGCAGAACTTGGGTAAGCATTGGGTAACTGGACGACCCTTCACGAGAAGCAAGTGATGTACAACGTGTGAGTGAGAAAACAACGCGGGGATAGGAAAAACAGTGCTTGGTTGGGGAACAATTGAGCTGTTAATTGTCAGGCTCAAGAGATGGATAGTTTAAGTAGGGCAAAAATTGTGCTCTGCTGCTTTTCTTCTGCATCTCACCACGAGACCAAAGCAGCAGTGGTAGGCCGGTCAGTGTTCAAGGGTGTTAACTCAAAGGCACTACTCCTGACCACGTATTCTCATAATCTTAGAGTGGAGGAGGGAAATGATACGAAAGGGAGGGCTGGGACAGGGCAGACAGAACAGCTTTCATTCCAAAGTTTTAAAATCTGAGTTGTTTGTAAGATGGTGGTGGCTTTTTCAGGAGACAGGAGGGGTGAGAAGGGTCTAACCCACCTCTTGCTTGTCCACATGTAAAGGGATTAATGGATCGTATTTAAATAGGAAGCCATAGTGGGTTGTGTATCCCGCCAATACATCTACATCAGGGGTATCAAACTCATTTTCACCGGGGGCCACATCAGCCTCACAGTGGCCTTCAAAGGGCCGAATGTGATTTTAAGACTGTATAACTGTAGGAGTAGTTACATTTATACAGTCCTTTGAAGGCCACTGTGAAGCTGATGTGGCCCCCAGTGAAAACGAGTTTGATATCCCTGATCTACATGATCTGGTTTGGGGTTTGTGGCTTTTTTTTGTTGTTTTGTTTGGGGGTTTTTTTGTTTGTTTATTTTGTTTTGGTTTCTGTTTTGTTGGGTTTTGTTGTTGTTGTTTTGTTGTGGGATTTTTGGTTTGGTTTGGTTTTTTTGGTGTGTCTGTGTGGTCCTTTTAAAATCTAGACTGCAAAACATGCTTCCTTGAGGTGTCAGGAACCTTTGGGTCTCAATAGCAGAAACTGGTGGAGCTGGACCTTCTAATACCCTTTGTACACAAGTCTACATAGCTAAGCCCAGTCAGATTTCTTGGGGAGTATACTCTAAAGCAGCCTCACGCAAGATATTGTTCAGTATTTACTAAGCACACTAAGATCTAGCAATTTGTATATCCATCAATACACCTGACACCCCCAGTGGCATTTCTTTGGAGGGGGGAAGCACATCTGCCAAGAGAGCTTCAAGAAGAAAGACTAAAATTTATCAGATATTGATTCAAATCAGGTAAAAGAATGAAGAAGTTGAGGATTTTTTGTTTCGTTTTTAAGCTCTGACCCTTAATTTGATTCAAAGGGAGTTGGAAGACAGAAAATAAGAGAGAGAAAGAGGGCCTGGTGATTGCTTTTGTCCTCAACGCCTCTTTACCTGAGGTTTTGTCTGCAGTATCTGAGCTCTTGCCATGGAGATCTGCTTCTAGCCATTTGTACAAGACTACACAACACAAACAGAGATAAAAAAGAAAGCAAGTATGAACAAAATTAAAAGATATACAAATGTCCTGGGGAAGGGAAAAACATGAAGCAGACATTAAACACACCCCCGTGCAACCTCTCTTCCTCCCCGCTACTGCCAAAGGGTAAATCCATGTGATAAATAAAACCCTCTGCAACCGTATTACTATAAAGGTGTTGAATGCACTGACAGACACGGTAGAAATACTTGTCAAAATTAGTAACAAGATTAGATTCTCGGCACTTCAAATAGCATGCTGCTGTACAGCTTCCCTATTATGAAACACAGCTCTGTCCATATATTGAGCCATTCCAGAGCTTGTGAAACTCAGGGGAAAAAACACCGGTTCTTTAACTGGTGTTGAACTAAACCCAAGAGGTTTTCTTTAGTATAATACTGTTAGCCATGTTGTTACACCCTCAACACTGTACTACCTGTCATTTTCAGGACTTGCTAAAGCTACCCAATAGTTTTGTTCATCATTTTTGTCTCATAATACGGTGGTTTTAGACAAAGATTTGAATAAGTAATCTATGTTTATAACTTGGATGAACAATTTTAATCTCTCCCAGTAACAGCTACCCCAATAGACACTTGTAATGGAAAAGCTTCCTGCCAGCGTGTCTAACTGAGGTTTCTTCCAACGGGTTTGCTCAACTCCTGCAGAAAAACAAAAACATTTTCACAGATGCCATGACATTCCTCCGTCAAAAACAGTCCCATTAATACGCTACGCAAAGGTGTTATGCAATCCTCCTCAAGTTAAATCTATTTTTATAAACCTAGAGTGTCTATTTATGTTGCAATGCCATTGACCTCTCTGGTCATTCAGTTTCTAGGTATAAATTGAGAGTATTTCCACTGCGACCTCTTACTTGAGCTGCTAATCCAGGCCTCAGCTCAGAGGACCCAGACAATTCTGCCAAAGCTGTATTTTCTGGAAGACAACCCTCAGCACACGAGTTCTTTCAATAAGGACCTCCAGATGTGAATTTGTATTTGAGGATAATTTTTCTTATTTCTTTAGGAGGCACCTAAAGATAAGCCACATTCAAATCTGCAGGATGATGTTTTGCCACCCCAGATGTCTTAAGCTATTTCATTCTACTTTTGAGCTGTTTGAATGAAAAAGTTGTATAAATATTTAAAGTAAAGGAAACAAAACAATTGTCAAAAGGTATAGACTCCCCTTGCTAATGACCCATATCCACTGTGCCTTTACAAGCATCTCTGCCAGGCTGCCCTCACAGCTCTCCCTAGAAGTCCTTTACAACATTATCACGCAAAGGGAATTTGACATTGAGCTTCCGTGGACTTAGCCACAACCTCTGTAATAGGAACTGCGAAAAGATGGTGATTTGCAAAGGGATGCATAGCTAGATGCATTGGGACAGGTTCTGGTTTTGCTGCCCGTTTCAGTATTTTGACCATTTATCATCATCAGTCATATAGCTAAACAGCCACAGAAGTTATGGAAAAACTCCTGTACAAGAAGTCAAATAACAGAACATCACTGACATGATATAAATACAGATTTACAAACACTGTTGTACAGCCTAATTCTTTATACACACAAAATGTCATGGAATATGACTATTGCCACAAATTAATTTCACTCAGAAAATTCTCACTATTTCAAAAATATGTTTAAAAAAGGAGATTTGTTCACCTGGGTTATTGTGCAAGTCTAAATAAAGATTAAAAGGCTATAGTTTATTTCACTATCATCCCTTTCTTCTGACCTTGATTAAAACACTTTATCTGCCTACAGAGTAACATTATACAGCATCAACGCTGTCAGCTTCTTAAAATAGCCCCAAGTCCCAGCTGCCAACAGACCACAGGCATCCCACTACACTAGCAAACAACTATGAATTACACCATCCCCCTTCCATAAAGTTGCATCATAATCTTGTCAAATCCACAATGCCATGGCTTAAATTACAGTGGTTTGGGTGAGGGGGAGTTTAACAAACAGGTACCCCAGTCACAGTGTTCCTACATGGTTACCCTGGAGTCTGTCCCCAAGTGCTGGAACATATTAGCAGAAAACAGTGGAGCGGGTATAAAGCTGGACCTATACTTATAAATATAGGGGATTATTTACAGCTTGGGCCTTTATTTTGTGTAAAAATCAAGATGTGTGGAATTCACTCATTCTGTTCCTGCTGTCACCCTGCCTTTCCAAGCACAGGCTCGCAATCCACTGTTGGTGGTATATAGAAAGCGTGCCCCAGAGATCCTTGGTCTACCTTGTTCATACACAGCAAGCAGCTTTTTAATTTCATTTTTGTATTCAAGTCTGCTGTTGTTTTTGAATACATGATATCGAATGAAGAAGCATTTTTACTAATACAGAAAACAATTCAAGCTATAATTAAAAAGTTTGTTTAAATTTAAGTTTTGTACATCATTATTCTTAAATTGCCTGCTAACCTATTGGTTACTCACATAGCAAACGAGCAACTCACATGGCCATACGAAACTGAAAGGTTTGAAATCCATCTCTCCCAGTTCCCAGAAGTGCATTAACAATGGCAGAGTGAAAAATGTTCAAGGAAGAGCAAGACACCAGCTCAGGCCCTTGAACACAGCAGGATGCCAAAGCCCATCAAGCAAAGGGGTACCCGGCTTTGGAGCAACAGGCACCTGACTGCAGGCTTGGGCTGAACTCCCAAGGAATTTATGGCATTTTAGATGCCATCACGTCCTCCATGAAGTTCAGATGGCTTCCTGCTCAGCACAACACATGTTTCCCACTCCTTATTTCACACGTTCGCCTTCCTCCGAGTGCTGAACGCAACAAGAGGCTTCCAGTCATGCCTTTTGCACAGGAGCCCTTTCACACTTGTGCTTTCTATTGATTTACAAGTTCAGTATCAAGTTCAAATGTACCTGATTTCTTTGTTAAAACATGTCACATTCTCAGACTTGTTCTGGAAACACACTCTCACAAACATAATTTTCGATTCAAGTGAATCTTAACGTAGGCTTCATCCCCTAATCCTCTGGGACAAACAGGAGTCTTGTCTCAAAATCTGCTTTATCACACTTGGTCTTTCTGGAGATGAAAACAAACACACACACAAACAAACAAACAGACCATCCCCCCCACCCCAAAATACAACCAGAACTTGTCATCCTAAAAATCCCTGTGCCATTACTGTTTAGGTTTGTGTGCAAGAATGTAGGAAAAAAAAAAGATTTTTTTTTTTTCCCCCAGTAAATTTTGCTTTGTGGCCTTTTTAATGCTATTAATTTAATACAATTAATTATTAATAGCAATTATTAATAATTATTTAACATAATATTTTAATACAAGTAGCTTTATTTTTATTCTTCATATTTATAATTATAGTGCATTCAGTTATCTTTTAAGTTGGGCTGTATTAAGATAGATTTTTCTTTTTAAACCACTCTGCAATGTCCATAAGACAATGCACCAAAATTAGCCTCCCTTGGATCATCAGGATGGCAAGTTTCAGGTGTTTTGTTACTTGAAGATAGAAGCAGTTTCACCAGAGCTGCATTTACACTACAGCAGAGTGCGAATAAATTCACTGACAACAACTTCTGCCACCATAATTAAGCTCCGTTTGCAAATCAGTACAAGAAAGAAGCTTAATTTGGCCTGGACCATTTTCATCACTAATCAACTTTGACATAAACAGAGCACGAAGATGCCTGTCCAGCAGCTCGGTTAATCAGCTGTGCCTGGTTTGGGATTTTGCTTTTTGGGGACTTTCTGTTTGCCCATCTCACACAAGCCTGAGGCCTCAGTTCCCTGGACTTGGCACCGTTACGCTGGGCAACAGAATTTTCTGCTTTAAAGGAAACTCTTGCTTTCTGAGGACCCCAAAAACTGTCCATTGATGCGCTGAGCCACAAAGAGGATCCAAAGGACTCAAGGTTGATTTTTTTTTAATCAGCCACACAGAACCCAGCCAGTGAAACTGCATCTTCTACATCCATCAGTACCTTCCAGAAGGAAGCTGTTCCCAGTTTCTGAAGACTTTTCTTATCAAATAGCCCAATCCACCACCCAACAGTGGCACTCAAGTTGACAACTTAAAACGCTCAGGGCTGGGACAGCCTCTTCACACTCATTGAAGAGCCAGCCCACATGTTTGAGGTATAGAAAATTGGTTTTATTAGTGGGGCAAGAGGTGAATTTAGAGAGGGTGGACCCAGAATTAGCTCCTCACCGTATAGAGTTACTTTTTTTTTTCCCCCATACCCTTTAGAAGCAATGGGTTACAGCGAGGCAATGCTTGCCTGTCAAAGCTGCAGCTGCTAAGTTTTCATAAAACTTAGTTATATGCAGTTTTGATATGAAGGAGATCCAGCAAAGAAAGAACTTTGCTTCTTGTATTCAGGAAAGCTCTTTCATCAGCATGAAGTAGAAACACTCCTTTGTGCAGCACAAACTGATTTTGTTCAGGGGTCTTTGAGAAACTGCTGTTTAAGCTGCTGCCAACAATTAATTGTCCTTATGACAGTCTCCAAGACCCGGTCTTCTGCCAGTTTTCAACAACTGAATCCTTTTCTAAAAGACAAAAGCTTTCCACACACTCAAAAGTCACAAGCACCCACAGGCAAGGCTTGAAGCTACCAGAGCTTCCGGACGGAGGACAGTGGTGAATAGGAATGAAGACATGGGCGGAGGAGGATTTGCGGCCTGCACAGCCACACTGGACCTTAGAGCTGATATATCTACTTAAGAGCTACCCGAGAAACCACTTCAGTTTGGAGATTGCTCTCAGATGCTTTAACCCAGGTGTACCACAGTAATTGGAGATCACCCTATTGCTGCAAATGCTTCTACTGTGGGCAAATCTACCACCGAAGGAACAAGACATTTATACAACGTGCTAGATGACGTAGTTTTTATTAGCTTTTGAAAAAAACAACAACGCAGTTTTGTCAACTAAAAATGTTAGAACATCGTTAAAAGGCAAAACCATCATTATATTGAAAGAAAGATCAGTTCTCGGAACTATTCAGTTAAAATACCTCTTCTGCCACAAACATCTCTGCAAGAACCTACATGTCTTGGTCAACACCACCTACATTTAGAAACTGTTTGAAGATCAGGCTGCTGCCAGCAACTTTACACAAGGGATCATTAAAAAGCTATCAGTGCACAGTAATTTCACATCTTAGCCACATGAAAAATATTCTCTATGCTTAAGTAAACCATGACTAGTTAGATACAGCTTTAGGTTTTTTTCATTGCAGCAGATCTCTATACATATCAGAAAAAGCATAAACAGATTCATGATTTATCGGTGCTGACCGTTTTGTGGCCAGTTTCCAAGTCTACTGAAAACACAGAATGCTGAAAGCAGGACTCAATCACCATGCCACAGTAAAGTGTCAGGATTCAAGTCCAAAAGTGTGGACCAATACTAATTTCTAGATCCAAACTAGACTCCAAATGAGAAACTGAAAGTGCACCAGTGTTTCTACCATGCCTCTAGATTTGGTTCAGATCTCTACAAAGGGAAACCCAGAAAATAAATCCTTTGGCTTCCCCTAATGCCTTGGGGAGTCTTAGGTGCCAAAGCATCTCTGTAAAGGTGGATCTCCATTGAGAAAGCTAGAAAAATAATAGTCTCTGGGTTCAGCTTGCAAATACCCCTGCAGCTCAGACCCTTTCTTCTCTTGTCTCACTTGTTCCCATAGATGTCTGGAAGTGATTCTACAGGTGCATCCCTAACCTCCGTGCACCCCAAAAATACCACTTCAAAGTTTCTATCAAATTTGGTCTCCAGTGTATTTTGAAGTTTCCTGCTCTCCCAACAACCCAGATTTAAACCCTGGGATACATCTTCCACTGTCATCAACAAGATCTCTTAAAGAACACAGGTAAAGTCCCACAAAACAGGCAAAAGGAATCAACAGAGAGGGTTCTGTATCTTAAAAGTATCTCCTTTGCCAAAGTTCAGCAATGAAAGACTTCCACTGCCACTCCAGTAAAAATCCCTCCGTAGAACAGTAGACACTCACGTAAAAGCAGTAATTATTTTTTGAATGTTTTTAGACCCTAAAGGTAACAAGAAGGTAGAGAGCCACAAAAGGTGACAGAGCCTGTTTCCTGGCCTGAAACGGGGTTGAAAAGAGCTGGTGGGACTTTGAAAGAGGAGCTGGAGAGATGTACAAAAAGCCAAGTAAGCAACTGAAGTCCACTTTCACTCCAGGTGCCTATTTCACCTGCTGTTTTAGTGTCCTGCTAGTAGAGATGGAAACAGCACAGAACAGAGATCTAAATAACCCTAAAATTACCTGGCATTTAAGCAAATGTTTCCTCTTTACCACTAATCCACTAATCTTCTAGTGCCTGGATCCCAGGTTGATTGGCACACTAAGAATACATAGGATAGAAGGCATATAATTGCTGCTCTCATTTTAAAATAAGCATGAGTTGTCACTGACTACAGAGAGGTTAAATCAAAAGCAAACCATTTAGAGCCACCCCAAATAGCCACAAGAGCCCTCCTGGCCACTGCACACATCTCATGCAAAAGCAAGAGGAGTTATGTTATGATATTTTACACTTTTCCTTTTGCATAAAGGGCAATTTTGTGGAGCTAAACAGAATGCTTCACATAATGAAGCAACCCACACCATGCTGCTTTGGAGGCCTCAGTAACTGTTTGAGCACATGTTAGAAATTGAGTATTTCACACTGAGCGGATCAAGGCTGGATTAGGCACAGACCGCACCATAGCTGAACACGCATTAATACCTACAGTCTCTGTGAGTCTATTAAGGTCTGGGAGGTCTAATAAATACAGGGAAGCACATGTAAAAGGAAAGAGGACTAACAACATACATGGGCATAGCAGCACAACTCTGAAAATGATGGTGTGACAATGTGGGACAGCTAAATCATAGCATCCTGTTACAGAAAACAAGAACATAACCATTTTTCATGGAGGAAGAAGTTGTTATTCCTTAAATCAAGACAGGAGAGAGTTGCTTATGCTGCATAAGGATGGGTTTCAATAGTCCCCACTTATATTCCCTATCACGCATAAGGCTCCCAGCTAAAGAGCATTATTCTATGTAGGAAAGAGCAGATGTGTAATGTATTTCCAACCACACACACGCACACTCCCTCTCTCCCAAAGAGAGCAGACTGACAGGAACACACTGTTACAGGTTTGAAATCTGGCCCCTGCACCCAGGGCTCTTCCCAGCTCCACCAAACAGCCCAAGCAACAATAAAGATGGTCCTTAAACCTGGACACCAGCTGGCTCATCATTCCTCACAGCACTATGGTAGCATCAGGGGTTCCTGCATTGCTCCCACAGGATTAGAATTCCCATCTCATATCAGACAGGATACACACGTGCCAGATTAAAGAGACGCAGGAATTTGCATTTATCTTCAGGGCTTGACAGGTTTCTGGTGATTTATTCTGCAAGATGCAAATCAACTGAGAGCATCCCTGATGGATACCTCTTCAATGCAAAGGTTAACAGGTTGGATTAAATATTTACATTAAGGAAGGACTTTTTTTGGGGGGGGATACTCACACAGAAAGTGCACACAAGAGGAAAGACACAAACTATAAATATTTGTGGCAGCAAATGATGCAGATCTCAGCAGTTACATAGTTGTGAGTTTACTTAGCAATAAGCTAAGCAAAGGGTAGCTAAATACAAGGATTACTAGATATTTGCTTACATAAAGCCTGCAGCTTTACCGTCAGGCTGAAAAAAATACCTTCTTGTAAATGACTGTAAGGTGATCCACTAGTATTAGATTACCACAGAATATAATTAATATTTCAAGGGCTTCACACGTGTACAGAGAATCAGTCCAACGGGGCTGGTCTCAGAGTCATCACAGGAACAGGCGGTGCACGCGGGGAACAGAATTCCCCTTTGAAATCAAAGAGTACGTATGTACACCAGATTAAAGGGATCTGAGCACTCACATCCTACAGCTGCAAATTCAAGGGCTGTGAAAGAATTAAACAACATTGAGACTTCTAGCGAAGCTTATTTATAAGCCACAACAACAAAGCTTCAAAAATACACTCCTCCTGCCTCTGAAAAAGGCTGTTTGTTGAAATAGGAGTCCACCTCAGGCTTTGAATTCAGCAAGGTTTATTCTCTGTTTATACCAATATGACAGCCTGAATATGACTTATTTTAATATAGAAATATGAAACGTCAACCTGAATCTGTATTTTGTGGCATCAGAGTATCACTTTATAAACAGCCTGAGGAAATGGCTATTTTAAATCAGCTATTAAACTAGTGCAGTACCAGTTCTGGAGCTGCTTTTGGTTAACGCTTTCCCAAGATTAATCCTTCCCCAAAGAAAACATCTTTTTGCCACCTGTCCCAGAGATCTTAACTCTTCGAAGAGTTTCTCTAGGTATTTCCCTCACCTTTCCTGCTCCCTTTCTTGTACCAGTGCTTTCTAACAACGCTGGCTTAGGCTGCAGGTTAGTGCTGAGCCCTGTTTTTCAGGTCAGCAAAACTTTCCACCTTGTGGTGAGGGTGGAGGATGTGCCTTGTAATGATCCTGCAATGGCACTAGCCTGCATCACCTTCCCACCTCTCCATCGCTTCTTCTACATCTGAAGAGATGATGGATTTGGAAGCAGCCCGCAGGGGTAGATCTTGAGCAGCTGACTTAATGGCAGCAAAACCCGAGCCCTGTATGGGTACAGCTCCTTCTCTAGTTCAGGTCAAAGTGCAGTCGCCCTACCCAAATGATAACATACAGGCTCACATGACCCTGCAACAGTCATCCAGGTGGACTCTGACAGAGTTTTGCACTTTTGTAGGCAAAAAAACAACATTGCTTCATCTCCCTGAACTGTCAGGGCATGTTGAAGAAGCCATACAATCAACATCGTCTAAAATAACTTATGTTTCCTAAGCCTTTCTAGTTTCTGCTTTGAAAATGTGTCTAATCACAGCTTTGTGTTAACGTGTAGAAGCAAAAGCACTTATTTCAGTACATGTTCTGTCCTGACAGAAGGTCAGCTTTTCCCTTCCCCTGACCTTTCTTTTACTTAATATTTTGGAAATTGTGCTCTTTCGAGAAAGCTTTAACCTCAGTGGCTACGATAGAACAATACATACATCAAGCCTGCATCACTTCAGCCCCAAACACAATTCCCAGGTTGTATCTTGGTCATTGCTACTCATTGTCCACACGGCCTTTGGTGAGCTGCAGGCTGGCGGCCCGGGGGGCAGGTGTTCCCCAAAGCTGCAGACACCCAGCAGAAGCAGCAGCAATACTTTGGGCACCACAAGCAGCTCCTCTCACTTCTTCTCATTCCCAGCCCTGCATCCAAGCTTTTGGTTCATCAGCTCAGGCATTTCCAGCGGGGAACCGCACCGCTGAGCTGAGCCAGCTGAAGGATGCCTGGGGGAGGGATGGAGGGATGAAGAACAGAGGGGAACGCGCTGCTTTTCAGCCCCCAGCTGGATTAATCTTTCCATCCAGTTCATCACATCTGTGCAAAAAACTGTAGGAGGGTGGGAAACAGTAAGTGAAGGAAAGGAGGAGGAAGGAAGACTGCATACACTGGCACTGATACCTGGAACAAGGGAATACATTCCAAATGCAACAAAACCCACAACATCTCAAAAACTGAAAAAACAAACTGCGCATCTACAGAATGAACTTTTAAGCACCATCCCATCTAGCTCACAAAGGGTACAGGGAAAGCTAGGCAATACAGTAATAGTGCACTACAGCAAGAAGCATAAATGTGCATTGTTGTTTTTTTTTTTTTAACTATAAAATTAGATCACTATAAGCAAAGAAGAAGAAAAGCTTTTGACCACAGCTTCCCCCTCCCCAGCATTATTCAGAACACAAAATTTCCAAGTCAGATCACGCACTTGGAAACTGCTGCGCCTTCAGACATTTGAAGTCCAAGTTGTCCCTTTCTTTAAACCCCTCATCTATACAAGCTGGACACATACAAAACTCGAAACTCACACATGGGTCCTTAAGACTGAGAAATGAGCTGCATCAGGTCGAATTTTCCTGAAGAGCTCTTCTCCTGGAAGATGAATAATTAGTTCCCTGACAGGCAGAGCAGATCTGTGCTTCTCGCAGGGTGCCCTGAGGCAGAAGAGGCAACAAGGCACTTCTGGCTGCTTCAGCTCCTCCAGGACCAGCTTGGGAGTCGCTGCAGAGCACCATGAAAAAGAGCGTTTCCAGCTGGGATATCACGTAGACAGGCTCAATAGGATTTCAGCCTTGTCTTATCCAGCGCTTCCTTTACGGCCTCAACTCTGTCTAGAACACCAAGGTGCCTCTCTGGCCTATAAGGTAGACCTTTTCCTGCCTTAAAAATGCTACCTGTTGTTTCTTCTTACATCTTCCCACAATTCCAAAAAAGTGACCAAATGCAAAAACCACCTTTTGGTAGATAATCATGATATTTGGAGTTTGTACGGGGGAAGGGGGAAGGGAGAAAATCATACCCCCACAAAACTAGTAAGGGATTGGCATAACATTGCACATGCAAGCTCCATAAGAGCATTAGAAATCGAGAAACTGAGGTCTGGACAGCAGGGGAGCCCTGGACACAACAATCAAGCAGGAGAGCGAGCACGGGCAAGCAGGTAACACCTCAGACCACAGCACTAGCCGTCACAGGGAGCATCAAATCCCTTCCACATCTGTCAGGGACACGGGATCTGTTCAAACACATTTGCAGAGACAGCCTTGCCGCTCTCTCCTGAAACCCTGTTTGTCATCACCAAGGTAGGGATGAAATTGTTCCAGCATCCCTTTAGCTGCCATCTGTGCTCCCACAGGAAGGAGGCTCAAACCTGTCAAATGCCTCAAATTAAAAAAACAAAACAAACAACCTCTTGCATTAGAAATGGTAAGAGGTAGCAATTTCAAGATAACAGCCTGAAGCCACTGGCCGTCAGCAGAACACACTGCATATGATTTAAGCAAGGAAAATAGGTCCCCAGAATCCAAGTGTAACACTGCATTTGGGAAAGTCACTTTTGAAGAACCAGAGACTCTGAAAAGCTGACAATTTGTTTATGAAAAAGTCTTCAAGGAAAGAAGATAAAAGGGGGCTTGGGTTACAGCAAATCTAGTTTCTGTTACTGCCTGCTCTCCCCGCTTTAAAGCAGCTATTTTTGATCTCTTTTGTCATGGAAAGAATGAGAAATGAGACATATCATTAGCACAAACAGTGCAGGTTATGATGTTGCTAGAAGATGGCTAGGACACAGGAGAAACCTGAGAGATGTTCTCTGTACTGCAATGTCCAGTTTGCTCTGCAGTGTGGGAGGTGAGGGTGATGAGGGACCAAATATTCCCCAGCCTTCCTCACCTGCAGTGGGGGCAGAACTTGCACAACAGCAAGGTTTCCCTCACCCAAGACTGGTGCCGGAAAAGAGAAAAAAAAAAAAAAGAGATAGCAGAGCCATAAAGGGGCC
>VWYH01003949.1:55305-86921 GCA_013399365.1 Pampusana beccarii | reverse complement strand
TGCTTCAGTCTGTGCCTGTTGCCCCTCATCCTATCGCTGGGCACCACTGAAAAGAGCCTGCTCCCATCCTCTTGACACCCACCCTTGAGATATTTATAAGCATTGATGAGATCCCCTCTCAGCCTTCTCTTCTCCAGGCTGAACAGACCTTTAGGAAAGCAGTGTTTCAGAAAGCACTGCTGGTAGCCAATACTCTTCGGCCTAATAAATAACCTCACATCCACCAAATGCTCCACGCCGTCAGACGCCACCCGAGGAGACCTCAGTGGAGAAGTTGTTCAGGTTTTACAGGAGCTCTGGTCACACAGCGCTGAGCCTTGTCACACCCTCACGCCTAAAGCGGCCAGAGTCTCGCCAAGGTCCCCACAGGTAATCTCTCACATATGAGTAAGCACAGGGCAAGGCTGGGGACTTTGGTCCCTTCTTCACAGAGACCTGATGGATTTTTCTAGCAATGAGAGTGCTCAGAAAGCAGATCTCTTCCTGGGTCTGTGTTCACTCATCTCAGACAGGTTTGTGGCTAATGACTTTTCCATGAGAAGTAGTATTTCTTATGTTGTGTAGCTTATAATTAATTGGGGCATCTTAGACCATAAGGTCTGCTTGCTCCCTCTAAATAAGCTTCCTCAACAATGACAACATGCTTAACACGTGGCAGCGACTCAGTTCAAAAGTTCATTTGGGCTTAGCTTTGCACTAGAAAAGAGTTTTGATGTGTAAATTTAGGCAGATGCAGATTTACCTAGAGGCTTAGGAGGCCTAAAAGGCACTTAGAGCATGGCTGTGCCCATTGTGGATAATACAGGAGCATACCAATTTTATGTAGTTATACAATGAACTGTTGCAGCTACATTCAGGGAAGAGATGACTAATGCTGAGCAGATACACAGACAGACCCCCTAACAGAGTCTGAGAGGAAGATGGAGAATTTTAGGCAAAGAATTATTCAAAACACGCACCTGCGAAAACCAGAGGATCAGAATAACCAGGTTGGAAAGGACCTCTGGAGGTCCAAGCCCCCATTCAAAGCAGGATCGACTTCAAAGCTAAATTGTGCTGCTCAGGACTGAGACAGAAATAATTTCTGACATTAAAAGCTGCAAAGACAATTCAACAGCTGTAGGGAAAGGAGAGCAAAGTATGACATCAACATTTCAGCATATTTGGAGTGAAAAAGCATATGTTGGCCTCTCTCCGATTTAATGCTTTCAGTGCAAACCAGGAGGCACTCTTGAATCTGCAGTGTAAATACCAGGCAGAAAAACAGTGATCGTGAAGCCTGAGAGCTATGAATCATCCCTTTCCAAGCCTCAGGTCTCCTCTCAGAAATATTTTCACCTCTCAGCCTTTATGCTGCTTAGTACTAACGCATCTATTACAGCATAACATAAGACTAGCAGCAACATCACTACCATCTTTTGGCTGGAGACCACACACTGAACTTTTTCACACTCCCCTGTCTTGCCTTTCCAGGAGAAGAAAGCCCAGCACGCTCAAAGGCACCACCTCTGTCTCCTGGATATTTCAGTTCCATGGACACTGCACCTTCTCCTGCTTTTATATTTATGGACACATACAGCAAATCATGCTGATTTCTCACTGTGAAGCCACTTTTTCTGGCAGTTGGCTAGGGACTTTCATAACTGGTCCCAAGGAAAACACTCTGTACAGTTTCGGTGCCTTTCCTTGCGCAGCTGCAACCCGGGCAGGACTTAACACTAATCCCTCCTGAACAGCCTTGCTGCTCTTGCCTTGCTACAGGGCAGCCCGCCGCAGCCCTCCCGACATCGGTTTAATGCCGATTAGTCCCGACACAATTCTGGTGCAGGCTTCCTGCCAGGCAAGGGAATGAACAAAATTGGTTTGTGCACAGGCCAGACGACAGCTGCAGTCACTCCAGCTCAAATCTGTTGAATAAGGACCCTTTTCTTGTTTACCAAGATGAGGCTAAATTAGCCCAGCATGAGACAGAAGGACAGAGCAAATCCTAAAAGCCAGCGATGCCAACCTGGCTCTGAAGGTGCGACAGGCAACTTGGTCAGGCCCCATCACTTGGGCTACAAATAAGCCACGGGGGAAGCAGAAGCTTTGTGTAAAGTGAAACACTACAACTCCCCCCCCCACTTCCCTGCCCATGTAAGAGCTATAGTTTTAAAAATAAAGGATTTGAGGGGAAAGATTACAAACAGAATGTCTTCAGGTTTTTTTTCAGAGCCAAAGAGAGAGAGTCAGTGCACACTTGGAGCATATTTTCCCCCTTCCCTCTTTTTTCCTCCAGCTCTATGAAGAGAGAAGCCCCCAGCCTCCATAAACTCCCCACCCCCAGTGCCCTTAAGGTTCTGTTCTCACTACCACATCTTCCTCCAGTCCTGATTTCCTCCTATGCTGAACGACTGGAATCAATCTGTATTTATCCACCTAACTTAAAATGCTTTTACTGGGTAGAAACATAAAGCTTATAGAGCTTTACACATAAAGCTATACACAGACATCTCCAGACTGTTGCCAAAGGCAAACTCAACATGTTTTCTAAATTCATTCTGGTACATATTTAAGGACAGATGGTCTTTAGGTGCAAAAGCATTAAGATTGGCAATATATTGTTTAGTTTACAGAACATAATTAAAATTAAGATGCATCAAGATTGAGAGACACAGTATAAGTAAAGTCTCATTTAGATGATTGCTGCTCCTTGTTTAGAGATGAGGAAATAGGGAAAGAAGAAAGAGCCGAAACAGATTCAATCTGAAGATTAAAAAAAACAAATTATTTTTTTATAAGATGGCTCAGCTAAAACTGCATTACGCATAGCTCCAGAAGCTGCCTGAATAGCAAGAGGTTAAGGGTAGGCCTTCTGTTTGGTGTAGTCTGAAGGGACACTCCTGTCATCACTTAAGCATATACTTCCTTGTTCCTCTCCTTGGGGAGCACTTTGGGCTACTATGGCCTGACTCCCCACATGTAAAAGACACAAACCTCAGAGATGCTCCAAAGAGCATCTACAAATCTACAAAAGTTTCTAAAATAAGATGCCCTTATCAGCATGCTGTCAGTAAGTACCTGTATACCAGTATTAGCTATGATGCTTGTTTTTAAAATGCAGAGGGTATCCTCTTTGGAAGGTTTCATGCTCAGGAGTGATCTATTGATTTGATCTGAAGCATCACCTCTGTTTGCAGAATGACGCACAGAACTCTAGACATGAATTACAGAACCCATCATCTTCCCAGAGGCAGCACATGCACAGAGGCGACGCTTGCACGTGAACTGCTTGTCAGCAAGGCTGGTATTACTCAGGCTCTTTACAAAACGGATTTAATGGAAAAGTAATACTGCTGAGCTCTCTGGTCTTTGGGGAAAAAAAAATAAAAATTAAACCCATATCCAGAAGTGGATACAGCACCATAGGATCTTCCTTCTATATATATGAAAAGCCTGGCTTTTGGCACTGGCAGTGTTGGCTGGTCATTGATTGGGGATTTATGGATTTGTGAAGTAACTTCCGGTTTAAGCCTGAAAATTCCTTGGGCACCTCCCATCACATTTCCTCAGCTGCCAGAGAAACAGCTCCTGCCCACCTCAGCTACAGTTCAGGCACCACTTTGCCTCATTTCCAGTCCCTGCATGGCCTGATCCAGCAAGCAAGCTTCAAGTGTTTCACAAGCATAGTGTCCCCACAAAATGAAGCTATAGTATCTTGCTAAGGGAACAACAAGGGTCTGCTTTTACATGGCGTAAGAGGTAGAACACTTCAGGCATGAAAGATTTGTTCAATTTGGGGGTTTTTACTTGCTGGAATGGAGAGAGATTGGGTCTAAATTTCCCTCTCCCACCTCCCAGAAGAGGCGATATCAACCCAAAATGGCTTCCTCCACAGAAAGGAAGTGCACCATTAGTATAACAGAAGGAGACACGCAAGACGGATCTCAAACCTAACCCAGTGGTCCAGGATTTTCAGTCAATGCACGAACACTCCTGGGGTATGCTCCCTGCCCAGCTTCACGTGCATGGGGATCCCCGTAACCAGCCCTCAAGTAACGGTGTGAGAGCAGGGACTGGCATCCAGATAGCCCTGGAGAAGGCTCTGGGTGGCATCTCCCAAGTGATGTGTCTAGCCAACGAAAGAGGTCCCAGCAACTACAGGCTACTTAAGAAAGGTACTACTTATTTTAGGCTTACTTCATGTAGGCTACAACACTCCAACAGAGCAATATGTCAGCTTAATAATGAAGTCCATTTAAAAAAAAAAAAAAAAAAAAAAAATCTTTTTTTCCTGTTAATTTCCTGCTAACAGGATTTAGCTCCCATATGTTCTTCAACAGCAGAAAGAGCAAAGGAAGAAAAACAAAATAATCTCTTCAGGTAGTTCTGTTCAAGAACTCTGGAAGGAGGGCTGAGGTAAAGGAAATTTTATCTTTGAAAGAGTGAAAGGAAATGCATCAATTAACCTTTCTTAGGTTATGAGAGGTTACACAACTTCTGTTTCACATCAACTAACCAAACTTAACCAGTCAGACATGAAGCTTAGTCAATCTGTTTTCCTGCATCCTACTGATCCTACTCTCCTCTCCACTCAGGTATGGCACCCAAGTTCCAGGACAACTGTAGCACCTTGGCTGAAAAGGTAGCATCTTCCTCCACCTCATTAAGAACAAATAAAGCACACACCTGAAGAACTTTGGGAGCTACCTTTGGCAATAAACAGCATCTTTCAATTATCTGCGTACCTGCAGAGGAAGAAGGCATGTCACTCTTTGCAGGGCAGAGTAGGGTTCTCAATCACAACAAGGTTCCCAGAGCTACTAGATGCTACTTCACCATCCCCACAAGCAACTCCCACCAAAATCCTGCCAAAAGAAGGAATTTTACTAAGCTCTTTGCTGGCCCACCTTAGACTTAAGTCTTGCCCAGCAGGAAAACAGAAGGAATTGATATTTCCCAGTAGTTCTCAGCATCTATTATAGATGCAGACCAAAGGAACTCCGTATTTTAAGCCATTTGGGGAACTCAGTGCACAAGGACCTGGCCATGCAGAAACCAGTCTTGGGTCACAATCTATACAACTTTCCCTCATCGGCCATTCAACAGACAGCTTTTAAATACAGCTAAAAGAAAAAGCCAGTCTTACTGATGATACTGAGAAGAAAAAAAAAACTTTGTTAGGAGACAAAAATGGACACAGAAGTGTGGCGAAGTACTAAGTGAACTTTTATTTGTCTATATATTGACAAGACTGAAGTATTACTGATTTTACATTCAGAATTTATTCATGCAGTTAACAGCTTTTCTGAAGTTCCCCATTTTATCTCCAAGGCTTAATGTGTTTACATGAAGATAACCGTATCAAAGACTGAAGGACATTTTAAGCATCTCAGGATGAACACCAACAAACCACTAGCTTCTGGAACAATAATTTCACTTCCCTGAAAGTAGCAGACTAGAGAAAAAGGCCAGCCACTTAGCAGTCAGCAACGCTCACTAAATGGGTCAGTAAATTCACCACAGGAGAGTTATTTAGCGCACCAGTGCTGGAAATTCACCTCCACCAAAAGGTTATTACAGATGAAGCTTAGCAGAAATCTCAGATCCAGCACAAGACAAGCAGCACATTTGTCATTCCATCAGCCCTCAGAGAACAGTCAGTCAAATGAGTTTCTGTTAATCTCTTTGCTATGCTGTTCCCTATGACTAAGTTGCATAAGTCACCCTGAGAGACTTTAACTGTCATTGCTGGTCCTCAAGTGAAACTTCACAGCGTGCAAGGTGCATTGATCGTGGTTACACCCATGTAAACTTATAAGGTTCATATGGAAAACTCCAGTGATTTGCCACCGGCCCTCTGGCATGTAATGCTCAGCCAGGTGCCAGACCAGCACACAACTGGCCGGCTCCTGGGGAGGTCAGCGGTGTTAGAGGGACCTAAGGATCTCCAAAGAAAGGAGGACCAGCCAGCTATTTGGCTGGCAGAAGGTAGTCCCAAGAAACCATAGGTCTAGTTTTACTTCCACCTCTGTTTCACCCATTTGAGCGTTTCTCAACTTTGCGACTGTGTTGTCCGCATTTCACTCTTGTGCTTTATTTAAAAAAAAAAATTTATAAGTCTTTTATGTTTACCCCAAGCTGCTTCACAACAGAGATTTCAGGTCAAGTGATGAACACGAGACATTCCCTTTCTTCAGGGTAGCTATCCCAGACACGAGGGCACTGGAGCACCGTCACTGTGCCAGACCTTATGTCCTCCAGACCTCCTGGAGAAACCAGCACAGTGCCAAGGAGGTGGCCGCTCCCGGGTGGCACATGGCAGGACACAGCCAGCTGGCTCCATGGCAGCAGCAGAACAGGGGGTGAGGGCACCTAAACCCCCAAGGAGCCCCAACCCAGGAGCCAGGTAACAACCACAGGTCAGAGCAGAGCTGCTGACTCAAAGGGCAGAATCCACCACCAAAAGCAATTAATTACTCACAAAGCGCGGTTGAAAAATATGTATGTGTTGCTACAGATTGTTGCTTTGCTGCTTTCCCTCCCAGTGGCCCAACAGTTCATGGCTATTTCTAACCCCACTGGCCCCAGGTATAACTGACACTTTACTATCGAGATACAAGCTCCAGCAGGCATCATCCTATGTAACACAGCTTGAAATTATTCAAAGCAGGAAGCAGACTCTTAATTCACAATTTCTAGCCCAGCCACTTTCCCTTCAGTCCATCCCAAACTGTCTCTGCTACAACTCCATATTTCTTTACTTCTTTCTTTGGTTCGACAACCCTAAAATTGTACATGACTTGAGTCATAAACTGCATTATCGAAGAGAAAGCAAGCTTGCAATATGTGATTATGGTCTGATTTTATTTTTTCCTTTTTACAACTGTCTTCTATCCATCCTTTACAATAATCTAAAAAGCAAAGGAAACTCACATATCCAGAAAGCAGCTAGAATAAACATTCTCCTGTTTTAATGTGTCCTCAAGTGTTATTTATATGGATGCCTGATTACCCTGGGCTTTCTGCAGCACAAAAGCTGACTTCAGACAGCTCTCATGCCACAGGGCTTGAGGGATGTTTTCCACAAGGGCAATTCTTTTAAACGGGAACCAGAACAGGCCCTGGGAGGCCAGTTCCCAGGCAGGTAACAGGTAACATGCCCTCCTGCAGCTACCGCTCACCCTGCTCTCCAGTGGAAACTGTGTTCAGCAGTGGCAGCGAGAGAACAGGAGTGACATCTCAGTTGGCTCCCTGGGGCAGGTCAGGCAGAAGAAGGGAGTCCTAGGGACGGGCAGCTCCGGGCAGGCCCGACACGGGCCGGTGCTGCCGGCTGCCCGCTTGGCACCACCCTGGAGAGACAGAGAGGGGCTACACCAGCTTCTCACTGATACAGGAAGGGTCCAGAGGGACACCAGGCAGACCCATCACTGACTGCCGAGTCCTTCTCCTTTGCACCCCTCCAGGCCCTGCCCTGGAGCCCTCTCCAACCTCTAGACAAGGGCAGACTGGTCTCCTGACACCCCACTCCCCGCATCTCCAGGGAGCCCGAGGGATGAGCATCCAGGGACTGCAGCCGTGACCAGACAGACTCTTGTGCCAGCAAAAATAGAAGGCAAAACTGGGCAAATGGGGAGACTCCTCTGCCAGAGGGTAGGGATGAGAATGGGAGAAGGAGACCAGAGGTGCCCACCAGTGCTGCTGTGTGGGCTTCACCCACCACCACCCCGAGACATGACATGAGGGCAACACCACAAAATGCCCCTGCTGCGAGGAATGGCTCATGCTCATTCTCAAATGGTAAAAAATCAACCATGCACAAGGCAGATCGGCAGGAGACCCAGGCTCCATTCATTCCAGTGCTCAAGGAATTGCTGGTTGTTCGCTTTAAATATGTATTATTCCCCACAATAGCAGTTAACATACCACCTATTACTCCTACCATCTGATGTGAATGTGTATGTTGATGCCGGTTTGTAGTTTGCATGCAAGTCACCTACAGCTAACCCAGGAACTCTCTCTTAGAATCAGACATAAAGAGCGCTTTGCAATTTAAGTTAACTCTGATAGAAGGGAGGGGGGGGTGGGGAGGGAAATCCACTTGCAAGCAGAACAAAACCCTGTTTCCAGGGGGTCTGTCTCCATCGTTTTCTAGCTACTGTTTTCCAACAGTAGCAGCCACTAATCCTCAGAAAGATACGCTTCCACTTAAAGAGAAAAAAAAAGAAAATGAAAGAAATTGGAAATTGTAAAGTTGCAGTAATGACAGCAACTGTTAATAGAAGATTTTCTGTGCCCTGCTGGCTCCTATTTAGTAGGTTTCTGTTCCAGTGTAACCATAGGAACGGCAGTGAAGAGTCTCATTTAAAAGCCTTCACTTCAGCTGGTAGGTTAAGTTATGAGACTGCAATGGGTTTGAATATTAAAAACGTTCAAACAGCTCAAAAAAAAAAAAAAGCTCAGTTTGAATGGGAACTGTACGACTGTATTGTAGGAGACAGACATCTGTGTTGTAAACAGACGCGGTGCCCCGCCAATAAATTGGCAAGAGGAAGCCTGACACCAGCCACCCTAGAACAAACAAATCCTACTGATGGAGGCAACTAAAAATCAGGCTCAATAAACAGGTTAAGAACACAAATAGTGAATTGCTTAACACACTGTGCCGCTAAAACTGAAACCATATGTTTCCTGTAGCTGTCGTTTTGTTTAACGGAGCGCAGCAAGACGACGGGTTGAACATTGAAGGTAACACAATGGCTTCACTGCGGCGTTCAGTCAAACCAGTAAATTTCATATGCCAAATTGTACTTAATCTTTCAAAGTAAAAAAAAGGACTCAGTTTTAGCTCATTATCCTTCTCTGAAGAAACATGAACAAATGCAAGTCAGCTATTGTAAAAGAAATCCAGTCATCGGAACAAAGCCAACCAAATACGTAGCCCAAGTAGACTAGGGATGTTAAAGGCAGCTCTCAGAACAAGGGAAATAAAAAATTATGGACCAAAAAAGTGAGGCGTACCTAGGCGCACTGTATGGAATTACACCTTTCTCCCCAAGAACATTAAGATAGCAGCTAACCTGAGGCATCTGTTACTTTTCGCACATTAGCAAGAAGATTCATTTGAAAGCACAGTTGGCGACATGTTCGATTATTCAGTAACAGCTTTTTAAAACGACGTACTACAATAAACAACTGGACAAAAAATGGAAACACGTTTGCATTGCATTAGTTGCAAGGGTCAGGCCTCTACATACTAAGAAAGCATAATGTCCCTTTTTTCATAAATTAGCAAATATGAAAACTTTAAAGCAAATATTATGTACACAATCTAAAGAAAAAAGTATATAACATTCCAGTGATTATCTGTACAATTTGCTGCCTTAATTTAGAAGGAGTGTTGAAATATTTCAAGCAGTTTCAAAAATTACAGGGTCTCTGCCACACCACATGAGAGATTAAGCAGAACATAAAACGAAGCTTCAGTAACCATCTACATACATTTTAGGGAACACGATTTGCTGTCATTAAAGTGGCTGTAACCTTCTGCTCAATTTCTCATCGGTGTCCCTATTCTGGAGGCTCTGGTGGGGAGGAGGCAGGAAGAGATGAATACTCTGTTCCCTGGGCTGCCTTAGCATCACTTGTCAAGTATTTAGCCAGCATCAGACACATCCGTATTCTTTTTCTTATAACTTTAATAATTACCATTTCACTGGCTCATTTATGTTTTTCTATCTATTGCTACTGCTCAAACAGGCTCTCCAGTCTGTCTTACGCATATTCACTTTTAACTAATGCTGAGGCTCTATCCCCACAGATCACTATCTGCTTTGCCTGTAATAATCAGATCTTCAGAAGTCCCCAAGATCCCACCATTCCCTTTAAAAGTACAACTGATGTGGTAAGTAATATGGAAAAATCCCAGTCCTTTTATGCTCTGTATAATGTCAGTTACCTCTAATTGCCTCAGAGGTACTATCAGAGCTTCAGAAGTACGATCTTTGTAGCATTAGAGAAACCAAAGAAAACGTAGGCTTCATGTCATTTCAAGTGTTTCAGATCTGACGCAGGGCCAGCAGTCTTTACTGCCTCACTGTTGTCTGGAGGAGAATACAGGTGGTCTGCTAACCAGGTTTATACTGGCTAAAATAGGCACCACAATTTGCACTTGTAGTTAATGTTGGCTTGATTTTAAGAGAGAAACCAAAGTTTTCTATTTCCTATGTCCTTGTTGTTCTAAGCACCTGTGCAGCTGAGCCAATTTGCTTTGCTAGCAGTGCCACAAAAGGATCTCTGACATCTGTTTCCGATTTTCACATTTCTTTTGACTAATGAGTCTCATTATTATTGCAAAGCCCTGTCCTTGTTTTATTTACAGATGGTAAATGATTCCACATTCAGATCCACATATAAAATTTTCATGTTAAACATCTGCAAGTTAATTATGATATAAAAGTCTCCACAAGCTCCAGTGCACTGCATGGTAGGTTAGTGATGCCTCGGAGATGGTTTCAGCCTCTTCTGTTAAAAAGACACCTGGAGGATGGGGAGGATCCAGGGAAAAGCAACCAAGCAGCACTAGCTTTAAACAGTTCAGGGAAACTCTCTGGTTTCACAGGCAAAAGTTGTTTTAAATTTCTGAGTAGTGGAAATGTTTACTAAAAGGAACAGAGACTTTAATGTGCACTGATTTTAAAAAAATTACAATAAAAGATAGACATTCTCTATAGCATTTGAGACCTCAAACTTGCAAAGGAAAACTGTTAAGACACAGTAGAAAGGAAGAGTGAAATAGGTGAAAACTGACCTGAAATGTAGAATGATGAAAAACATTTAATTACCTCTTTTTGAAATAAGGTTCCCATAGCTGGCTTACAAATGGGTAATCATGGGGTTTTCCACATGTGTAGCCAGAGACTTCCTCTTAGGGGGATACTGCTCATTTCTGCCTTCCCTCCCACACACATGCTACTGCAAGGCAGTCCAATATGCCGCTGTTTGACATGACTGCATTTATAATTTACACCAAGAAAACTACTGCAGTGAGAGAAGCCTGCACCTGATGAGCCTGAGGCTCTTCACTGCTTTGGAATAGTCATTTCTGCAATGCGCTAGGGATATATATTTTTTTTTAAATCTTATTTGTTATTTTAAGTAAGGGGTTAGGATTTAGGATCAAATGAAGAGGACTACCAGTTTTACAGAACCGCTGAACTATAACTGTTGCTGCATGCATTGTTGAGGAATTAGCCAAACTAACCAAGAGCAAAAGGCTCTCTAAGAGATGTACGCCACAGTGCTCAAGTTCTCCATATCAGAGACACGGACCACAGAGCTGCAAATCACAGAATCATTTCAGTTGGAAGAGACCCTCAAGATCATCAAGTCCAACCATAAATGGGGCGCTCCAAAGCGTTGCCAAGTTGATCACGACATACAGTCCTTCAGAGCATATATTAAGGATTATGCATTACTTCAAATGGTGCCATGCTGTCGACAACACTTTAAAGGGAAAGTGTCGTGCCTGGCTAAGACAAGAAGCTTGTAAAATAACCACAGATAAGACCCATAAGGTGACTAACAGTGTAGTTAACCCTGGTGACACCACTCATCTGACAGGGACGAGCTTCATGTTGGAAGGTGAAATGCCTGACCCATCACAGCTGGATAAAATACAGGGACAAATCCCAGGAGTGGGGACTGGGATTTCCTCACTCTCATGCTGAACCTTGTAACTGTGTTACAGAATCAAAGTTCTTCTTGTGCTCTGCAGCTTTCATTGGGTCAGAGAGATTTATGGGCCCCATTAAGCAGAGGGTGATGAGCAATTGCTTCTTACTTCCTGGGGCAAGCTCTTTTATGCATATCAACCTAGTGACTTCAGCCCATGCAGATGCCTGTAACTGGCACTGCTAATGTCATACTTTACTTTCTGATGCTTCCTCCCTGCTGTTCTGAAGGTGGCGAAGGGCAGGGGAAATCCTGTTCCCATGCATATTTCAGGATAATCTTCTCCTGCTTGAACTCACACTTTGAACATGCAGTTTTAACATTTTAATGAGGTGTCTAAACCACGCTTGTTGCAATTAAAGTTTAACAAGCATTTAAAGCAAGATTTTAAGTTCTACATTAATATTTCACAATGTGCTTCGTTACTTTGTGCCATTCCGTACCAAATGGTTTATCCAACCTGCAAAAGCTTTTGATTCAGCCAGGCACTGCACTTCTCCAAAACATAGCAAAGCAGTGACTCCTTCACACAGCCTTTTAGAGCCACTACCCACCCCACAATACAATCAAAAGGTTTGTCCTTGTAAACCAAAACTGTGACAGAACCTTGGAATATGGACAACAGGCTAACATTTATGATATATCAACTTATGTTTTATACCACAAGGATATTTAATCTTTGCATCAACAACGACTAGTCCAGGAGCAGCTACTCAGAAGTCACACAGCATCCAGTCCCACCCATAACAGATGTTCATACAACTTTCAGAGTTTGGGGGTTTTTCTCCCCCCCCCCTTTTTTTTTTCCCTAAACACATGAGATTTGTTGAAGGTAACCACAACAGTGGGACCTTAAGCTCTCCTTAAATAGCCAAAGTACTTAACACCCCCTTTGTGAGGAGAGCTTCAGCAAGAGGACTTTCACCTTCCTCAACCCCAGATACTATACACCAATCCTCATCAGAAGACAAGGTTTTAGTATCACTGCTCCTCTTGAGGGACACCTCAGGGATATTGCCTAGACAGGAGAAGCAAGAAGAGGACAGCAGGGAAGAGCGTGCGGCCTGAGTGCAGGACTCTGGAGGGGAGCACCCCCAAACCTCTTCTGTCAGCCTGTGCCTCTGCTTCCCATGTGCTCAGAGGCACAGATCTGCTGAACCCTCAAGCCAACCAAAACAAAAAAACCCCATAAATTAAAATGGACTTAGAAACTCTCTTTTGCTCTTCCTAGAAGGATTCCTGGGGCTCTCCCAGGAATTTTTGATAGGCAAGCCCAAACTTGAGGCCTATACACCACAACCTGTATACTTCACTTGCAAACCTGCAATGAGCAAACACGCTGAAAAACTGAGCCTTGCCACAGCAAGTTGTCTCATATGGAGGGCTGAGACTGTGCGGTGGGAAATAACAGCTACATAACAAATGAGCTGGATAAAATGAATGCAAAGAGCAAAGCATTGATGGAATCATTTGTAAATGAATGAAATCCATATTGATGAGTCTATTACTTTGTTTCAGCTGTTCTTGCACTACATAGCAGGGTGGTTTTGATTAATGCAGTGATGACACTGAACTTCAATTTCCTTAATATTTTATTTCTTCATATTACTGCCTCTGTTTGAAGGACTGTGGCTTATTGAGCAGGAGTAACCACACATTGAGAGGATTCTGTACTACTTGAGACAGGTTTCCAAAACGGCGTTGTGCACTAGCTCCTTTCCAGGGGCAATGAATGCAGTGGTGCTGTGGTTTCTTGGACTTCCGGACAGGCACAGTACTTTCCTGAGCTGGAAGAGTTTCTTAATATTGCGTAAAAGAGCAGTAAGCATATTCTTCAAAACCACTAGTTCTGCCTGCACTTGTACAGCCTTCAGAAAAAAAAAAAAGAAAAAAAAAAAAATAAAATCAATCTGGCAGCCTCAAGGAAGCAATCCAAATAACTACAACCTCCTCTCTCTCACTTCCAAAAATATCATCGTGTCTCGATAAGCTGTGACTCCCCCTCCACCAACTGACTCAACAACTTTCCAAAATAAGGAAAAAGTTGGAATAGAAATGTAATACTGTGGTGCGGCTAAATTCCATCCATTAAACAAACTGAACAGAGTTATCCCGGCATCACCAAAATTATTTTCCAGGCTAGGGATGCTCATGACGAGAAGAATCCTGGGCACGCAGGAGACAGACAAACAAAAACTCCCTTTGAGATCAGTAGAGAATGAAAAGCTGACTGTCCATTGACCCCATCTGCCCATCATAGCACACTGGACTCAGCAGAAGTATGCACATGCACACAGACGAGCTCCCTACTATTTCAGCATGTAAATCAACATTTCCAAAGGGTAACCATGAAGACGTGCCCCCTTAAGGAGAGTTACTTTATGACACTGGCTATGAATCATACTCCATAGTAACAGCATACACCAGGTATTGGACAAGATGGACAGTACATCTGACCAAGCAATCCCAATCCTCTTTGGCATTAGGTTGAACTGTTGATGATCTAGGCAGACACTGATACACAGCACAGAACAGCATTCGCAGCTCAAGCTACTTAATCAACATGTGGGATTGCCTGGGTGAGACAACCTGGTTTTTTCTTTTTTTCAGCCTTCCAACTAAATTTAACCCAGTAATACAACATATGGCAACAACTACGCTTAGTAGTCTTTGAATTGCTTCAAAAAGGAAAGTGCTTTTCTTTGGAGATGTAGCAGCGTGAGAGAAGGCAAAGAGTTGTAAGACCATTTCCTACTACACAGGTTAAGTATTGTGGAGAAAGATGAAGCTTGCAGAGCAGAGGACTCCTCCGAAGCACATCTACTTCTGTCAGAGCAAGCCTTTTCAGGCCTCTTACACCACACCCCTCTTGAAAAAAAAACCAAACAAAAAAACTTACAGGCCCTCAGATAACCCTCTCCTTTTTGTTAGTACTCCAACACAAGAGTCAGACTGAAGAATAAGAAAACTTGTATTGAAAATCGTTTTTGAAGGAAAGAATTTCAGGTATCAGCAAATGGACATGTCTTTGAGAACTGTCCAAATCTGCTTCAAGCTCCCACCCACAAGATTTTTAGCATGATAGTTCAGCTAAGCCTTTTTGTGCAGTTGAGCATCACCAGACAGGCCAGTTCCGATCAAGTCCCTCATCTCCCTAAAATTCATCATGAACTCTCCTCTTCCCAGTGCTGCTTTGCCAGTGCTGCAGTAACCATCATCACCCCCACACCAAAATGGTTAACTCGGTCCTCACCCACTGCTACAACAGCAGGGTGATTTTTGCAGCCCATTTCCAAAGCCACTCATCACCTTGCAGGACTATGTGGTAGCTGCGCTGTGGGGACAGAGATCACACATGCAGCACTGAAAAGCACCACCTTGGCTGAAGACACACTGGCTGCCAGCTTCAAAATTAAATTAATACAAAACAAAAACAAAAAGTAAAAAAAAGACAGCTGTCAGCTCTGAGTCGCTCTTCTCAGACCACTGGACATTTCGATGAACGTGGATGAAACTGAGCTTGTGCTTTCACAGCACAAACGAAGCCTTCTGCATAAGTTTGTGGTAAATGACTTTCTGTCAGAGCCGTGTCACAAGAAATATGTATATGCTGTACTCATCTGGAAATGCTGTGATTTGGTATGCCAGATGTTCAACAGTAGTTTATCTTGTACAAACATATATATATATATGTATATATATGTAGGGCAATCCCTATACATCACCTATCTCAACAAGTCATCTTAGAAACCTTTACCAAAAGCACTCCCATATATATCTTTTTACTTCTTACTGCATGGATTTTGAAACATGGATTTTATATTAAGAGTACTAAAGAAGTTAAGAACATCATCTTTGTTTATAATGAACACACACATAAGAGAGACTGATTTCTTGTTTCATGTTTCCACAACTTTCTGTTTGTGAACTGAGGGACAGAGTGAGGGAACAAGGTGTCAATACTGTGAAATGTTTGAAGAGATGCAGAGGATCACTCCTGGTGGAATAATAGAACTTGTGGATTAATAAGGCTCTTGAACAAGCATTAGAATCAGTTGTCACGTACCATTAAAAAAAAGCCACTACACATTCATCTGCAAGGGCCCTGGCACCAAAGGGATTTGGCTTCTTTGCTCACATCACTGGACACCCCACACAAAAGATTATTATAGTTACTTAATTCTCAGATCTGGTGTAGAAAAAACACACACATGAAATTATTAAGCTTCCATTATTTTTCTTGAAGCAGTACCTGTTGGCCATCAAGGTCTTCATCTCTCATTTAGGACTATCAGAAAACTCCTCTGAATCCTCATCTAGTGAGGGGAAAAGGGTCACGGAGAGCTGTGAGCCAGCAGAAACTTCATTTTCTAACAACTTGGGTTATTAGGGGTCCCTTTGGCTTTAAAGGAAGAAAGGAACATGATCCGCAGATGGATTCATACACGTATTTCCCCACTGATCTGGAGAAGGAAAAGCTACCACCACCCTCAGCCTCCTAGGCACTACGCATCTTTGCTTTAAGGATTTTTGACATTGTTGTAAAACTATTAGACTTTCAGCATCACCAACTCATCTCTCTTCTGTTTCGTAATATTTTTCCCTTATAACCTAGAAAAACTATCAGGTCTTTTATCGGTTTTGCCCATTTCTTAGGCTACAGATTTCTCCTCCCTTACAAATTTCTGCAAGTTCCCTCTTCCAAACAGCAATCCATATTCCAGTTTTAGTGTGCTTTTTAACCTCAGCCTTTGTATCTGGGCTATCTTAATGTGGTGCATGAAACAAAAAAAACAAAACCAAAAGATAATCTTAAATGTGTTCATTGCCTCCTATTCTTCACCCTTTTCACTGCACTTAAAATCACTTCCTCTGGGTGCAAAAGCAGCACAATCTCCTTTAATCCAGGGCAGGAATCTCACATGCCCAAAGAGGCACACCCATGCCCACAGATAAACTGCATCCCCTTTCCCCTGACTGTATTAAATTCCTCATTTTTGTCGGCACATTTTACTAACCTGTGTTTTGGATAGGACAAACAGAAAGCTTTCATTCTAGGACTGAGAACACAAACCCACCAGCAAGCCTGCCCATTTTCACAAAGTTACAGTCTTCTTTGTCTGTTGGTTGAAATTGGTCTCACTTCTCAGAGGCACCTCAAATATATTTGAATATTATATTCAAATATACCTGAAGAACTTGAGGTCTCTGCCTTTCTAATTTAAAAACTTTGAAGAGTTGGCATTCACCCCAAACCAAAGCAACATGCATTTTACAAGGTTATTAAAACCACCTTCCTGCTCAGGCTTGAGCCTGTGCCCTCCAATTTCCTTCTCCACCTCAGTTTATCTTCCTCCAATTGAAATCGCTGCTACAGCACTTGAGGTTTATCAAGTTTATCAAACAAAAACAGCAGCTCGTACATCCACGGCTCCAAATTAACTCAAATGGAAAGCATTCATTTGCACACTGCTCCTCCCCTTCCCAATTAAAGCAACAACTAATTTGGCAAGATGTTAGTCCCTCGCCATTCCACTAGGCAGGTTGAAATGGTTCAGAACCATCCCTCTGTACACATAAATAACTGCAGCTTTTTTCACAGCCAACACTTCCAGTGCCCTGTACAAATAACACATTTTTTCCAGTAGACTGCAGGAAAGACAGAACATAAAGGAGCTCAGAACCCACAGTCAATGCCACACCAGGATTAAAATTCAGGATTCAGGCTCCCTTACTATACCCTTATTCTTCCAGACACAAATGACGCTCCTGTGCAATGGGATGTGAAAACTCTTGGCTTCCTCTCACAGCTCCCAAGTAATCTCACTTTTCCTTCTCCATAAAGGCTTGATCAGATGAGATGCATTCTCCAGAGCACAGCCTGTACAGGCACCTGCCTGGATGGCACCAACTACACACACAGATCTCTGCAAGGGCAAAAATCCTTGTGGTGGCAACCCATGCTGCCTGCAGTAAGCAACTCATTTTTGTGCATTGGACACATGCCCAAATGTCCCAGGCTGACTCAGAAGGAGGAAATGACCCACCATCACCACCGGGTCAAGAAGGCATTTCAGGGCTGCCTCTCCAGTTCACGCAGCATTGGCTCAGCATTTTCCTTCGCCTCTCTGCAGCTTTGAATGCTGCTGACTAGCAAAGGCAGGGCTTGAAACTGCTATGTCAGGGCTTGTTCCAGCTTGGCAAATTCTATTAAGGACAGCAGAAAAGTTCTTACCTGATAGAGCCAAAGCTTCTTTGGCTAAACCAACTAAATCAGCTGCTGTTTCCATGAACAACGTTTCCACCATTTTTGTTCTCTTAAGTATCACTTGCCACCTGCCTTTTATTTTGAAGGTGTAGAAGATACAAAGACCACACAGAAACAGAAGACACAGAGGATCATACAGCTAACACTGCAGCAAGTTCAGTAGCACCCAAGGAGCATCATATATACACATTGACAACAGCCTGGAGACCACAAACAGACCACAATGAGCATGTTGGCTTCTTAAACTCAACACTCATTGTAAATACACTGATAACACAGACACCTGGAAGTAACTGATATATCATCATTGGGTACTGCATCCCATTACGAGAACTTTTCTTAAACAAAACCCTTTCGATTTTAATCTGCTCCCTTAAGCTAATGAAGACACTTCAGTGAAGCTTGCTGTGTCAGCCTGTAGTTTAGCGGAAGAGAACCAAGAGATTCTCAGCTTTGGTAATTTAAAGTTAACTGCACAAAAATGGTGGGCTTCCTCAAGCACATTTCCAAGGGTCCCATATAAGTGCTGGTACTGACATGGCAGGACCTGACAAGCCCTATCTTGGCAAGATATTCAAACTCCATGAAACGCCAGGTAAAGCACCTAGGGGCCTGTATTAGCAGGGGCAGCCTGCAATCAGACTGCCTACTACACTCAAGCTCTGGTCTTTTTGTAAGAGTTTGGTACGCTGTCATTTAAGTTAACCCCATTGACCAGGAACGCCACTTCTCTGGGGCTCAGGTATTTATCTGGAATGTTTCCAGGCTTGTTATGCGCTTTGGACCTTGAAGACCTCAGCTACTCAGAAGCGAGACAGGAACTTCTGCTGCAAGTGACCTTCCCTCAGCACCGGTGCTCCACACCAGCTGCAGAACCACCTCTGACAGCAACTTTCCTACCATATTTAAGGATGGGATCTCCAAGGAAGACAGATGATGTCTTAATCTCAAGATGAAGCCTGAAGAAGATTAAATGTGGAGGCTGAGAGAAGGTGGAAGAACTGACCTTATCAAGGCCACACCACTGGTGTAGTTTCTGCAGGGCATCAGGGGCTACTTCTCAGGAGCCATTAATGGACTTTAGAGGAAATCCTGGCTACTACATCCTGCAGCAGAGAGCTTGGTATACAACCAGGCCGCCACATCAAAGGCGGTCATTTTATTCATTTCATTCCCTCAAAAAAAGCTTCCCCTCTTCACAGCTGCCTGCACGGGAGAAATTCCCTCCTTGCTCAAGCAGCACGGGCTCAGGCGCAGAGCTGCAAGGAAAGCCGGGGCAGGAAATCAGAGCTGGTCATGCTGCTTGGCAGCTGATCGCCGTGTCTCCATCTTCCCCGTGGCAGGCAGGGCAGGCAGCTCCCTCTCTCACACCAGCTCCCAGCACCACGCTGCTCACCAGGCCGGGGAGCGAGTTTGGAGAAAAGGTTAATTCAAGGAACGTCCAGAAATACGGCACTCCGACAACGAGAGCGTAGAGTCCCCACGCCTCTCACCAGCTTTCTGCTAGTGGCTGGCAACCCGCAGAAACAAAGAACAAGTGTTGGTGGCAAACGCTGCTTCACAGCACAGTGCCGAGGCACCCAGGATGGCTACAGAGGCAGGTTTTCCTGGCACAGGACACGGGGTTTTTTGGGTTTGTGGGTGAGTGGAAGGTGCCAGTCTTTTAGCTGCCACCCACATTTTTAATGTGACGTTCCTCAGTAGTGTATTAACTCACTTGCCACAATGAGGGGAGCATTGCCCTTCCAGCCCCATATTCAGTGATGCGCGTGTGTACCTGCACAGCTACAGCAGCCACACCAGTCATTTCCCTTTACAAAAATGAAAAAAAATGAACCATAAGAGCATTAGAAAGGACTGGACCAACCCTCTCCCCCCATTTTTCACCATCAGAGCAACTGGCTAAATAAATGGGCAGGACAGGATTGCAAGCCAGGACCTCTTTATCAGTGCTGGAAGACCTGCTCGTTTCCAGCTGGAAAGAAGAAAACTGCAGAGGCTTTACTCCTTTTTTTTTGCTAAGTCCTGCAGCAGGATGTTTTCTTGCCCTCCAGACCTGGACTGCGCAGCTCTGTGCTACCTCCAGTAGTTATACATAGAAACAATCCATTAACAGTCAGGTTAACACATGGCACATAAATAGATCGTACTTGTCAGCATGTCTAAGCCCTACAGGTCGGCTGGTTGTTTTATTTAAGAGACTCTGCAGTGGAATCACTGCAGGAAAGTTGGACTTTGCAGTCTGGATTATAGGGGCAGAGTATGATAAGCTGTTCTTTTCTGCTGTTTCCAAGAGGGCACAAGACAAAACTTTGACACAAGTGAAAAAGCAAATGAAGTCTGAACATTATTTCTTCTCCAATCTATGCCTTATATGCTTATGTATCATAATAAATGCAAACAACCTGAAAGTGGCCAGATATTGCATTACAGAGAGCTTGGGTGGAGGCTAGAGTAAAATAGAATACACTTGGGGGATGAGTATATGTATCATTCTAAAATACAAGTATTTCAGAAGACATCAACCCATCACTAATGAGATTTGGACAGCCAGCTTGCCTGGGGGAGGGCAAAAGGGGAATCCTGCTATTAATAAACTGTGCTTAGTTTTGAAATTAAAAACTCAAATACAAAGGCCCAGGAGTTTTCAAGAAAAAAACAAAACAAAACAAACCACGCAACTTTTATCAGCATGCAAACTGCATCCCTTCTCCACAAAAAACTTGCTTTTAGAAACAGATGGCAGCCTGCAAGACCTACAAATCCTTTGTCTGGAGTGGCAAACTGGGCCCTATTGCCCATCAAAGTCAACCGTCACATTGTGAAGCACTGACCCTAGCAAATCCATTATGTTTCTTTCTACCACAATGCTAAACCAGACAAAATGAGTTGGACTTAAATAGGAAACTGTGAGGGATTTAAAATCCCTTCCTCCCCCCATCCTCACATAAAATAACGACAAAGGGGAGAGGCTGCGTTGACCCTCTGCTCACGAACCCTGCCAAACCCTGCGGTCAGGGCTGCCCGCTTGGGCCAGGCTGCCCCAAAGGAGGGTGGATTTGGGTTTGAAGCATTTACATGGTGCTCTGCGATGGCTTTGAAGTTACACACGTTGTCAGTCAAACTACCCACACAGTCAAGAGCAAATATCCCAAGCAGGAAAGAAAGGCCCTTCTGCTAGCTGAATAATTAGGTCTGATGTGCTTTGTAGTTCCTCAGCCCTCCCTTCCCAGCTGGGCCAAAGTACAGATACACAGCACACAGACGGGTATAACTCTTCACAGGTGGCTGCAGGGAAGAGAATATAATGTTTGTTGTGGTTTGGTTTTTTGTTTTTGTTTGCCTCTTGTGTCAGCTGAACCCAGGCAATGGAAAGAGAAATGTGAAGAAACAGGAGCCCGTGTCAAAGAGCTGCTGCCTTCAGTCAAGGGAAGAAACAACAGAGAAGCCTGCTGAGGAAGTGACGGATGGGGCGGCGGTGTGGAAAGGATCGAAAAGCCTTTTCCCTGCTATGGGTATTTGGTGCATCTTGACACACAAAAGGAAACACCCACCACTGGTACTGTCAGCAGATACCTCCCAGCGAGGAATACTTACGTCAAAGAGAAAATCTCTCTCAATAACAGCGGGTCCAGTTTATGAATGATCCAACAGCTTTTATCTTGCATATTTAACAACAAGATACAACAAAAAAGTCAATGTCCTCAGAGCAACAGATTGGTTGGATTCTTCACACTCTCATAGGAATTGCCCCCCACCCCCCTTTACTGATTTTGTTTGGCATAAAACAATCTCTCAAGGACATGGCAAGAACGACGCTGAAATTCAAAGCATTGAGATCAAACACATGAAGCTGATGCTCATTACGGCTAAATTATGTCACCTATCTGAAGGCTCAAGCTTATTATTTAAGACAATACAATAGTCATTAATCACAGCCATTGTGTGCCGCTCGAAAGGCGTCCAGAAAGCTAAAGAATACAAGGGAGATTTCTTATACTACAGTGCCAGATTTAATTACACGGTTTTCTCCTCAGTACCTCGCCGCTTGTAGCCCACCACCTGTTTGCACCAGAGGACCAGAAATAAAGACGTGCCTGCCCTTGAGGCTAGGCGCACCAGAGAGGCCTTGTGCTAGGCTTTTGCTACGCCTGCTGTAGCAGAAGACCAGTGGGCAAAGAGAACAGACCGTTTCAGGAGTCACTGGCTTGAAAGTCACTTATGTAGAGCTATAGCTTTTCTTGAGACGTTTTAAACTTCCAGTTCCTTTGAATATACATTTCTGTAGAGGAAAAAGTACACCCTAGCCCATGCACAAGGAGAAACAACTCACTGTCTTCTTCTAAAGCTGCAGAGCAAAGATTCATGCCCTCACCAACACAACAATGTGTTTAAGCAGTACGTCTGTCTGCTGGCAGCCTTCTGAGTTTGCATTTTCTTCTATAAATATTTAACGTAGAAGAACTGTTCATGTTACCCACTTTGCCCGAAGTGTTTTGACAGCCATGCTCACCACATGACAATGATGCTCTATTTAACACTGCAGCTGCAGACAGGAGGATTTGGTTTCAGTTTTATACAATATTGTGAAACCGATGACCTCCCACAAAAATAAACCAGATAATGCATTTTTAAGTAGTAGAATTTAAATGCATTAGCAAGACAATTATCAGTAAGCCGCTGCAAGAAAGGAAAACAGAAATTTAAGTCCTGAACGCAAGCGTTTGCTTAAATTTAGCTGCAATCCCTTTTTTATTAAACATATTCGGAAAGTGAAAATAAAAGACAATCAACCCTGCGAAAGCTAAGTGGCCTCCTGAATTGGTTTCTCTTAAGGCTAGAATAATTTCCAAACTTTCTGGACTGCAAATTATCGTCGGCCCTCAGAGACCTCTACACACTTTTACCAACCAGTTAATTGAATCCACTCAAAAGAAGAAGATGGCTCAGAGGACCACTTGGCCAGCCCTGAGGGAGGTCTGGCCCCAACCTCTGCCTAATACAGTGACACTCAGCATAGCATAACAGTGGCTAACCAAGAGTCAGTCTTTCAGATCGGAGGAACACAACATTTTTCAGGTGGAGGAAAGTTCAGGGAGACAAAACAAAAAGGCTTAAATAACCCAGCCACTCAAAACCACACAAAACAGCTCTGCGACTGTTAGTGATGCCAAGAGGCATTTTAAAATGCTCACTTTAACATGGAATCACTTAAGCACTGCTTGGAAAAAAAACACGTAGAGGTAATATAAGAAAGAGAAACTGAGTCAGCAACGTTTATCCTTCCTAATTTCCCTCTGAGCCCCCAAGCATAGTTCCGGTTACCCAGGGGCCCATTAATGCGCTCATCTATAACAAACTTGCAAGAAGCATGGAGCGATGCCACTTTGGTATGAGAAGATTAATCAAGTGTGGATTGCCACCCTCCCACTGCACTGCAACGCAATGCCGCCTCCTTCTAGGCTGTTTTGGTGGACAGATTCCACAGAATATTGTCATTTACCTCCAAGACAACTCATAAATGCAGAGTGATTAGCCATCCCTTGCGGTGCCTTTTACTGGAGTTACTCAAAATTTAATGCACTTAATAGGGTTTTATGACTCCTTATGCATCATTAGCACTTTAATAGATCAGAATACAGTTCTTGGTTCTTGACAACATTATCAGAAAGGTCAGAATAACTTTAAAACAATAAAGCATGAGGATAAGCTGGTTTGTTTCAAATGTGGGAAGGAGGAAGATTAAGGAAAAAAAAAAAGTCGAGAACCCCCTTCCCGAGCACGTATCTCCCACTCAGTGCATTTTGAAAAACAAAAAAGTGCTTTTGCATAGATACATCTATTGGATGAAAAATCACCAACACAACCAAGCTCCTACATCCTTTCGTTGACCCTGAGGAAGGGCTTGGACCAGCAACCGACCATCTTTGTGTTGCTATTTATTGCCAAAGATAGCTTTGCTCCCACCACCTGTTATCACACCATAGGAGCTGTAGCAGAATTGCTCCCCTAACTAATACTCTTCCTTTGAGGCCGAGAAGGAAAGACGAGGGAAGATGGCATTAACACAGCTGAACGGATTCACAGGTCTGGGTGAAGAGCACTCGCATTTATGCGACAGGACGCCAGGACAGAAATCACGGTCCTCTCATCTGCAGCCCCTTTTGCTCACACAAGCCTGTGAGCTCCCATCTTCCTTCCTTTCCCTCTCAGTACCACGGGTTACCAACAGTCCCCGACCCACCAGATGGGCAGGAGGCAACACTCGCTCTGCTCACATCCCCGCAACCCAGGCTGCCAATCAGCAGGCCAGGGTACCCGTGTGGAGGGGCCTCTCTTGCTTTACAAGTGCTGTTGCTTTTCTCCCAGCCTTTGTATGATTGGAAGGTTAATTAGGATCTCGGCTCTAGCCACAGGGACTTTTCACACACACACAAAAAAATCCCACATCTTTTCAGTTTCGCCTCTGACAAAATTGACTTATGGGCTCAGAAGCTGATAGATAAGGATACAGATTTTTTTTTTTTTTTTTTTTGGGGGGGGGGGGAGGGGTGTATTTTTTGACTTTTTTGTATAAAGGAAACAGGTCTAGTGTGATCAGGTTATCAATCGTACAAGCCTGCGTTTTAAATGCGATAATACTACACTAACTAACAACACAGATGGTCTCTTGCTTAGCGCCAACGTCCCTTTTGAGCTGTTCAGTACACGAGTGATGCTGGGACACAGTCAGAAGTCACTGCCACGAAGCGCTGACAAAATGCTAACCCATAACTGAAAACCAAGATAGATTTTGAATTGCAAACAGTTTTCAGATCTTCACCACTATCAACTATGATATTTGGACATTTCACTGCGATACTTGCTCCGGGCAATTAATTCCCACCTATAGGAAAGACCTAAATCTGTGCCTTTTTTCCTCAGCTCCTGAACAAATGCCTTTTCCAGCGCTAGCACAGACCTGCAGGCAAGGAGCATGAATACATCCAGGCCCCAAGACAAGATGTTTTCTCATTCTTACTCCAGCCGAAAGCACAAGAGCTGAACTAATCGGGGCCCTGAGCCCCTGGGTCACAGCCAGGGCACCCGCGCCAGGGACCTCAGCTCTTTCTCACCTGCTGACCGGGACAAAGCAGGGCTGAGGGGCCTGAGCTCATTAAGGCAGAGTTTTCATGGGAAGTTCACCCCCCATTAAGCTAAATGGGGGTTTTTTGTTGGTGGTGGTGATTTTTTTTCCTCATGTGCGTATTAGATGGAGCAATTTTCAACAGGGCTCTTTCTTTCCCCTCCCAACTCGCTATCCTGCATGCAGCTCCAAGAAGAAAGAAAACAAAGAAACGGGCATAGAAATTGTAGTAAGTTATTAGCCAGAACGGCTACTTGCTAAAGTTAACATCTGCCATCACCATTCCCCTTTCGCTAAGTAAGAGAGCGGACCACAGCTACAGCTGCCTCACCCTATGCAGATGTTCATTTTTTCATAAATAAATATGATTACTTAATAGCATTCCTCACACTGGGATTCTTGAGTTCTTAGTCATTCCTCAATTTGAGATAGAAACACTAGACTACACATCACTGCTTGAATTAAGAGAGTCAAACAACATCTGCTATCACACTACAGCCAGAATAAGACACTAAAGCCAGAGCCAACACATTTGCAAATGCTAGTCAGACAGCTTATCTTGAATAGCATCATCTTGGGAAAAGGCTAAACACCTAATTCATCTGGGCTGAAGAGCTGCTTTCCTGACTTCCAGAGATAAATATTCTCCCTTAACAGATACATAACGATAGATATCAGAGACAAAGGTTGACAACCCAAAAGGAGGTGCATTAGAGAGACTGCAGTACCATTCTTCCTGGCCTTCACATTCTTGAAGCGTTTACAAGGCAAAACCTAAAGCAGAATACACCCCTCAAAGCTCTTTGACAGAGCGTACATCACCATCAGTTGTTTTACAAAGTGCCTGGCAGTTTTACACACTGAGTCACGACCAGCCATTTCCTATTCGTATGATTACACAAAATTTTAGGGGTTTGGATGTTTTGTTGCTTCTGCTTTGTTTTAAAATAAAATGTGAGAATTCTGCCCCAAATACTCAGTGCTGTGTATTTTCAAATTGTTATACTGGAAGAATAAACAAAATGAGAAAGCACAACATCTATATTACAAAAAGTCCTATCCTAGAAACTGTACAACAGCCCTTCATCACTCCCACACCAGCCAGCATCACAGCCGAGACAAAGTCTATGTTAACATGTCTATGTTGTTTTAAGCATAAAATTGTTTTTCATTTTAAATTCACGTCAGAGTGTTACACAGCGTAAAGCAAACAAGAATCTCAAGTGGGAATACTGATGGAAAAATAGTACTGTGTGAATAACTAACTAATCAGCAAATCCTCCCCTCCCTCAGCAATGAAAAGCCAAATATTTACTCAATTGTATATTATTGCATTCTTTGCTCAAATACTTCATAGTTTGAATCTGAAAAAAATAAATCTCAATTCTCTTTCCTGAGCATCTCACGGGAGACCAGACGCCCTAGCAGAAGGTATTTGCATCATCTGACTGGATTCATCTCAGCAGCAACCCAGACAAAAAGCAGGAGAGGGGGACCCCTAAATCAGAGACTTGGACCCTCTAGACAGTCACCAGGCCAGTGAGAACCTGGGCTCCAGAACTCAGACATTTAAAGTCAGTGTAACCAGTACCTATTTGGACCACGACAGCATTCTCCTCTCCCAGCAGGCTCCAGCTACACCTCAAATGTCAGTCGGTCCAAAGCAGACTGCTTGGCCCATTTGATCAATATTTAATTGAGAAACTACCAGTTCAGTAAGCGCTTGGTTTCATAATTTCTTTACAAAGAGCTCGGCTCTCTTGTCGTTCAGTCACAAGACAATGGAAGCACCTCTTCTACCTGGGGAGCCCCAGCTAAGGGGCATCCACAGCAACACTTGCTTTTTCCCTGTATCTATAGTTACTGCTAACACAGATAATGTTGCATTACATCGCATGCCACCGCATGCCAGTTTGCGTGTGGAAATAGCTATGCATGGAAATGAGCATGGGTTTATATAGATGCCAGGGGGAAAATGCAAATTTACACAAATAATTTCAGTCATGCATGAAAAGCAGCAGCCACTACATATCCATGACAGTTGAGCTCTACTTTTTTCTTTTTTTTTTTTTTTTTTTTTTAAATCCTGTTATTGTTTAGACAGAATGGTGTTTCAGATTAAACCCCCTTACCCTTCCACAAGAGAATACCAAGAAGAGGGTGGACAGATGATGCTTCTAGCTTTCATGCTGTGCAACCTACCACTCACACAGCTTTGAAACATGATTTGACTCCATTTGATATACAGCTTGTTAAAACAAACAAACAAAAGCTACTAGGTGCCAGAATTATTGTGGCAATTCAAAGAATAAAATTACTGTAAAGCAAAGCAAAGAGTGTCCTCTAAGGTGGGAGGCAGAGGGGGAATCTCAATCTCCAAGACTGACATTGCCTCTGAACACAAAACAAGGACTGCTGACATTTTTGTATGAAATCCTGAAAGTTGTTCTCCAGTGAGAGAACAAGTTTTTTTTGCAGATCCACCATACTCAGACTCTTTTCCCCATATCATATTCTACTAAGAGTTAAATTTTGTACTATCACTCAAAGCAGCTCACTGATATCTAGCAAAGTCCTTCAAGACTACTCTACATAGAGTATCTATTAGCAAGGTAATACTGTTACCATTTCACCATTTAAGTATCTGCTCCGATGTTTTGATGTTATTTTTCAAGGATTGGGTTAATATGTGGAGGAAGAAGCAAAACTCCTCACCCTGAAAGAGCATGGCTTCTCATTTCCAGCCAGGCACCTTCATCAAGCCTAGCACATCCTAACGAGAAAGCTCTCAGCTAAGATATAATAATTAGACAGCCAAGTAAAACCATCTTTGACTCCAAGCAAGGAGCAAAAATTGAGCTCTTTGTACTTTCATACTGTAACAGAAGCTTCTTCCAGCCATGTCAGCATCTGACACCTCAGCAGTCTGTCACACATCAGTCATCTCCCCAGTATGTGTCTTTTATTGTGATGATCCACCATAATTTCTTCCCTGTTTACATTTGAGATTGTCAATATCGCTCATGTGGCCAAAATAACACAGAGGATGTCTACTGTTACCTAATCAAATTTGGTTTTCCTCAATGTAATATTTCCTACTTCTGGTCAAGAGGTAGATTAAAAAAAATAAATTAAAAAGTCAGTTATTTACATTCGCAAACTTTATCAAGGTTCATATATTGACTGTTACAGTTCCTCTCCGTATGCACAAGAGACGGCTGAACGAGCTACTAATGATCTTCTTCCCACATATATAAACGGCCCTACAGCTCTCAAATAGAACCAACCAAGCACCACACCATTAACCGGATCAAAATCCACACGCTGTTCAGCTTTTTTTCTTTCCCTGCTTCATTCACATTTCTCATTGTCTCCAACCCTCGTTGCAGCAGATCAGCAGCTGCAGCAGGGAGCAGCGTGCCAGCCGTGTATCCACCATCAAGCCTGCGCAGGGGCTTTGCAGGCTGTACGTCTGCTGGCATGTTTCAGGGACGAACTGGCATTAAGGACAACTTGATTAGCCCATGACAAGCAGGTGAAGGAACCCAGGCAAGAGAGCCCTGACACCCTTGCCCTGCTGGCTTGCATGCATTTCAACCAGCTCATTTTGGAGGTTTTCCTACAGCGAGCGCTGTGCTGGCAGAGGAATGCTGTGGGCACGGTGTCAGGGCGCTGGCACAGCTCCTGCAGCACTGGTAGATTGCCCTGGAGAGGACAGAAAGGCTTCACGGGCAAACAGCTGAGCAGAGAAATCAATACTACAGACACGCACCGCCCTGGGCAATTCTGACATATTCACCGTTTCTGCTCTCCCGTTTTGAGAAGAGCAGGTATCCCCTTCCCCCAGATCCCACCGTCCTCCAGCGCTGCAAGGACCACCACAGAGGTGGATGCTGACATGGGAACCTCTCCACCGGCAACAAGGACCTTCAACATGGGCTCAAATCTATCATCTCATGCTCCCTACAAACACCTAGCCATGACAAGGCCTGATCCAGCACCGCCACACTCTCCAGGACATCACAGAATCATAGAATAGTTTGGGTTGGAAGGGACCTTCCAAGGTCATCTAGTCCAGCCCCCTGTCATGAGCAGGGACATCTCCAACTAGATCAGGTTGCTCAGAGCCCCATCCAGCTGGGCCCTGAATGTCTCCAGGGATGGGGCATCTACCACCTCTCTGGGCAACCTGGGCCAGTGTTTCACCACCCTCATTGTAAAAAATTTATTCCTCGTGTCTAGCCTGAATCTCCCCTCCTTTAGTTTAAAACCATCACCCCTTGTCCTGTCACAACCGGCCCTGCTAAAAGGTCTGTCCCTGTCTTTCTTATAGGTCCCTTTCAAGTAAGACACATGCATGTTTGCCTTTCAGTGCTCTTTGACTGAGGCAGGCAGCTGCAGCTCCATAGACCCCGGCACCCCCCAGCCACTGCACCACTAAGCCATCATGATGGGACCAGCCTTGACTTCAGGCTGATGCTCAGGGCCAAGATTAGACTTGGATTTAGGCCATTCTTATGAAGGACAGCAGCTCAGCCAGTCCGCCTGCCAGCAATTTGATTACTACGGAGGTTTACACTATGTGAAGAAAAAAAAAGCTACATACCCCAATATTAACAGATCAGTACTAGAATCTTCCCTAAAACAAACCCTCATGTACATGGTCACACCTTCCTCTGTGCTACTGCAACAACTGCTGCTGGCAGCTGAACAGCCTCTCGGAGTGCAAAAGGTTTTAGTCTTCCTAATTGGAAATTAAAACAGCAGCTTATCTAGCAAAAAAGTACAAGAAATTATCTTTGGTTTAGCGTTGTTGAGTCAGTGCTGTTGATAGGAATAATGATTTTTTTTTCCAAGCAAATGCCTTATTTTCAAAGGAATACAGTATAAAAACTTAGATGAGGGCAGACATAGAACAGAACAGTCACAGCAAGGTTGGGAGAGCATTTAAATCCAATGTCTCCCTGGCACAGAAAATGAAAACGCTATTACTAAAGCATAAGAACACGTCACGACCATTAGGAATTCCACAAATGGTCTGTTATCCGAGTAAGCAAGACAGTTACTCCTTGTTAAAGGTTATTATAAATGGAGATGATACCTGTCAATAATATTGACAATTCTTTATAAAAAGCACTGCTTCCTTTGGCTGCAGAAATCCTCCTACAGCAGCTAGGTCTTTAATTTATAATTCAGAAATCTATTTTTTAAAGTCTGTGTGGTGTTACCATGCAATTGTGTCTTTCCCCAGTAGCAAAACAAACAAACAAACAAACAACTTTAAGAATAAATCATTACAGCAACTGTCCATGCCATCACCTTTAAAGATGTACAAGAGAACAGAAACATTATTTCCATTTCAGCATCAAGTTGAGGTGCACAGAAGCAGGGATGATCTCCAAACTCCCTTTAACTACAACAGCTGCTCTTTACTTACACAGATCAAAATCAAAATATTTGTTTTCACATAAACAAAATATTAACCTGGCTTAGATTTTTATCTAACAGGTTTCCAAAATGTATACCCAGTGTTTGTTTATTATGACAAGTTACAAAAAAAGAAGTTACTTCAATAACAAGCAACTGCTTCATCCAGACCCTCATTCATGAGACTTGCTTATTCCAGCCATCAAGTTAGAAGATTTAGCCCTGCATTTAAGCATCGCCTCTTAAGCGGGAGAAATGCTTGAGTCCCATCCATCCCACAAGCCCTATAATTATCAGAAAACCTCGGCAATCTACTACAACTGCTTCTGAGGAGCAAGTTAAGTTTTGTTAAGTTGTACAGCACAAGCTGTCTTCTCCTCTACTCATATCACTCTCATCCACATCCAGATTACTTAACCCAGGCAATTCCTCCAAAAATCCTTTGTGCAACCCCAGATTGTACTTAAAAATGAAAAGCAAAACTTCCATAGCACGCTTTTCATTTGTGGCAACTGCATAAGTCATGAACAGGAACTGCAACTGCTCAGATATTCCTTGGTAAAGGGAAATTTCTCAATCTATTTCCACCAAACTAGGAAAAAACCCAATTACTTATTTTCAGAAAAACCATGTACATAAGAAATGGTATCACTGTAGCAATGCCAGAAAGTTACCTGGCACTGCAGGGTGACTTGGCATGAAAGAACCACGATGGAGAACTGCAATAGAGAAACGGGACGGGCTGCAGGGACACGCTGCAAGGTGTGAGTGCGCAGGTGCCAAGCTCACGCAAGGACAAAAAAAGTCCTTCAGCTTTCTAAAAACAAGAGCCCACTAGACAAAAAACAGTTAGCCAGATTGCAATACAATCCGCTTGGTTTTCAACATGATGAACTGAACTAGCATTTAACTGGGGGGAAATTAATTACCAATATCTGGACATTTGTAGGGAAACAGCATGAGTCAGAAGTAGTATCTATTTTCCCCAAGAGACTCAACATTTCCAATGAGCACGACCAGTAAAAGCATTCTCAGCTGCGGTGGTCATGAAAAAAAAAATATATATATATATATATATTTAAG
>VWYH01003949.1:34131-55278 GCA_013399365.1 Pampusana beccarii | reverse complement strand
TTTAAAAAAAAAAAATCTTAAAAGTAGTAGTGAAGCTCTCTACAGCTTTGAAGTATACACTGAACCAGGATAAAAAGATAGTGAATCTTTATGCAATGTCCAGAACGAGACAGTGCAAAATATGTTGCTAGACAAGATACGATAACTGGAACATGTCCTCACTGTAAGCATAGTCCTGAGGTAATATTTTTATGGTTTATGTGTGGAAAGAAGCTATAAAACTTTTCCTTTCACAGAGCAAGAAGGCTACCACACCTCCACTGATACTTGCATTGGGAGATGCAGAAGGCATCATCCAACATGGTCCTTCAGACCCCAGTTCTCATTCTGGCTTACTGCATCCTCTCTACCTCCAAACTGCACCGGCAACAGCATCCTCAACGGAGCAGAACAGTCCTTCCACTTGGGAACAAAACACCCATCTGTAATTCTCTCTCTCCTTTCCTCCAGAGCACTAAGTTACTTCCCCAATAAAAGATATTTCATTTTCTTGTTAATTGACACACAGGTATTTTGGATTTTTCTAAATTTTAGTTTGTGACACCCTGTAACAAGATACTACAAAATTTAACATGCTCGCCAAACAAAATGTAAAAGCCGCTACAGCCGGAAAAATTCTGTGCCTTGCACACACTCTTATAAAGTTCATATAGTATAACAAAATATGCAATTAATGAACAATTAGGCCTTTTTGTTTAAGCTGATGTTAAATATTTATTGTAACAAGTCCATTTAAGCATATGCAGTTCCAAGGCTGATAGTCTCAAACCAGCTTTACCTGAAAGATGCAGCCATGAAGATGAAAGTGAACTGAAAGGTACTTTCCATCAGCCTGGAACATGAGAGAAAAGCTGCCTTCACCCTATTTTGGTGGAGTTCAACAGGGCACAGAAACCAATACTGAAGTTTTCATGTTTTTCAAGATATTTAACATAAAATATCCTGCTTTTCTTTTCTGACCTCTCCAACTATTAACTGCCAAGAAATCCTTAGATAGCTTCATTTCCTCCCTCAAGTCCCTAGAAAGACTTTTTTGTTCCATCCTTGACTGAGAGCTTTGTGATTGTGCCACAAGTGTTTTGATAGCATTACAATCCAATACGCCACTTCGCTGTGTGCCTGGATACATTACTAAGTTGAACAATAAGTAAACAGCTTTTTACCTTTCAAAATTAATTCACTTTTAAAACTAAAATTAATCCATTTGAAAAGCCAGCTGTGGAGTAATTTGCTAATAAAAAAAATAGGAAAATCTGTACCAGAAAATAGCATACAGGCAAAAGAAAATAAAAAATCTAAGCAAAATTAACCATTTGCATAGTGGCAAATTCTCATCTACCCAATTTATTTTAAGCACCGAGTACCCACAGAAACAAGAACCACAAAGCAAGTCACACTTGCCTAAAAGAACATCAAGACCTCACACAACTTTAAAACCTTGATTTTGTTTCATTTCATTTTGTGAAAAGACCCAATTAAAAACTTAGTTCTTTACCCCACCTCCAAAACGATCATCAAAACATTTCACTTCATGCCTGATGGAGTAAATGACGGGCTTTTGTGCCTTTTGGTTTGGTTGATTTTGTTTCGGGGCTTTCTTTTGTTGCTGTTTTGTGGAGGTTTTTTCGGTTGTTGGGGTTTTTGGTTGGTTGGTTTGAGTTTTTGTTTGTTTTTTAACTGCAGAGGCTTTGTGTGGAAAGAGATTTTGGGTTTAACCCATCAGGCAAGGAAAGACTTCACATGGGATGGGTCCTGGGCTGTCCCCACCAAAGGGAGGATGCAGGTCGGGGAGCTCCAGATGACACTGGAGAGGACTCACCACATGCCCTGGTGAGGCGTCTGTGCCTCAGCTGATCACCAGCAACTCTATCTGGAAACCAAAAATCCCTCCGAGATTTTTCAACTTCTGCTCCTCTGTTCAGAAGAGGCCCCAGGCTGGCAGAATTGCTTCTCTTCTCTCCTCCTGCTCCTCTGCTCTGCCCTAGCAAAGCTCCGTTCAGCCAGACCTGGCTTGAGCAAGGCACTTTGTGTACACCAGCTGCTAAGGGGCTCACGAGTCTGGAGATAAGCAGGTTCTTAATTACTTTTTTGCTAAATTGGGGATGATCTGTGCAGCAGCTTAAGTCACGGCAACTTTTCATTGACGCTGTGACTTACCTCAACAAGCTCTTTAAGCACAAGGCTAGCAGCATGGGAAGCTATCACAGCAACGTAATTCAATACTGGAGAAAACAGGATCATTTATTTCTACAAAATGTTGTAAGAGCATTTTTAGGAAAAAATAACCTTAATTTGTGAGTTTCCTGTGATACAACAGACTTTCTATTTCAACGAATATCTCCCCCCCTACCTGTTTGGTTATTAATTCAACTCTGGTAACTTGGTTTTTGAAAACTGTTAACACAGATTTCCAGATGAGATCTCACTACTGCTTGCCTACAGTGACATTAACACCCCCCCAAGCTTTAACAGAAATGTTTTCTCAGCTCTGTCTAAAAGGAGAGTTAATTTTTCCATGGCTGCATTATATTTGTAGCTCACAGCACTCCCTGTTCTTCTCTAACTGCTGAGTTCCCAGCTGATAGCAGAAAGCTCTTGTCACGAGTCCCTAAAAATATAACATTGCTCAGAGGCAATACTAAGTCTCATCATATTTCTGTTACTCCACTTCTTCCTCTACTATATCCCAACCCTCCTAGGTTGCCACCCAAACTGGCATTACTAAAACATTTAAGTTTAAACCATACTGCTGGACCTCACCTACTTTAAATGAGTTACAGTAGACATTTCTACTTGTTATTTCCAATTGGAGGGGAGGTAGAAAATAAAAGAAGCCCCACTTGCTTTAAGAACAACTACTTGTGACCATTTCTCTTTGAAATTATTCAAGGTTGCATTAAGTTTTATAAATGGGCATACCACAGATGTGCCAAAATGTCTTTATTTTACAGAAGAATGAAGAGGGAGACTTGCTTTAGCTTTGACATCTGCTTAATGTTGCTGGGGCAGTCCAGCTAAACCTACTGAATGACCATGAAAGTGGAGCCCTGGTAGCTGAGCTACTACACTGCACAAACCCACTGAGCTTGGCCTGTCCTTGAGCAGCGCTCCAAGAATACACCTGCGCATCTCACTGGGAAACAGAGCAGAAATCAGCAAAAGACAAGCTGAAAGTCTGGGTACTCATCAGGGAAGGCAGAGCCTGCCAGCCTGTGACGGGTGCGCTCTACGCTTTAAAAATAGTTTCTTTTCAGATAGAAGAATTCGAGATGACTCAAAGTTTAAGAAGCTGAAACCCCAAGAGGTCATCCTATGCAAATCCAACTCTGTACAGCATCAGCTGAGAGACAGGTCACAAGCCAGGAGTTTTCTACTAAAAGCAGCAAAACTGAAAACATACAATTGCGGTCACTAGTACACTTTAAAAAGCAAACAGAGATTAAAGCACATTCGGCTAACACTTCAACTTAGAGATCCTAGGGCTACCTCCAGAGTGTCCTCACTGCAAAGGGAAAGATCTAGGCACCTTGCATTAAGATAAAGCTCCTTGGAATGTCAGGTGCATGTATCCACCCTTTTTACAGGTTACAAAAACATGAACTTCAACCAGGGTACATTGGTCAGTGATGCAGATCATCAAGTCTCTCTCTTACACAACAAGAAGGTGAGATATGTCCTGACACGATAGCAGTGGAGACCTCGCCAGGATCCCGTCTCCTGGATCCCATTGCCTGGCAGAGGTGCCCACTGTGACAGCTACAGCTGCCTTCAATTTCAGTCACAGCCCGTTCACTTGCAGTGTAAACACATAAGAATGGTTAAACATAAGCACTTAGGGGCTTTCACACTCAACTTAGTGAAAAAGTCTTTAGCTTCCATGCTATTAAGCCGTGTTATTTATTTTGTGCGTAAAACCTGACAAACAGCTCCTTTTATTTAAACACAAAGGACATTTGGGAAGGAATACTGCCTTTTCCCAACATAATCAGCTCAAACCCAGTCATAAACTTTCCAAAAAGAAGTATTTTTTTAAAATGCATTTTTGTTCTTTGATTCTGTAGCATTCTTGGGGATGGAGAAGGAACGAAGGATGCAGAAAGACTATTTCCGAATAGACATAAGATGTGAATGAAGCAACATAATTAAAGATGCGATTCCGCTAATTTATTCCATTCTTCCCAGATTCCCCACCGCCTCCCCGCCCTTTCCAGCGCAAATAGAGAAGAAAATGCAGCTGCCCCGACAGAAAGCCCGGTCATTCCGCTCCCCTCAATCCTGTAACCCTCCGTACCCTTCTCCCGTCAATCGCACCCCGCTGGCGGCAGCAGAACCGCTGCACCCGCCCGCCCAGGGCTGCCTTTCCCCTTCCACCATCAGGGACCAGGGCCAACGGCGGAGCCCGGCCGGCGGGGGAGGGCGCATCCCGGCGGCCGACAGACAAACGCCCCCCGCGGGAGCTGCCCTCCGGAGATGCTCCACCAGCTCTCCCGCGGATGCGCTAGCCTTCAAAGTTGCTCCCTCCCTGCGGTTTCTGCCGGCGGGGCGACCCCCCCTCCATTTCCCTTCTCCCCCTCCGCGGGGTAGGGAGGGTGGGGGGGCAGACATTTTGAAGCAGCGGATCCCAAAATCCCGCCGGGCCGCGGCCAGCCGCAGCGGTGCGGCTGCGGGCGAGGCCTCCGCGCCGCGCTCGGCCCCGGCGGCAGCGCTCACCTGCCAGCTCGTCGGGCTCCAGNGGCGGGAGCGCGCAGGCCGCGGCGGGCGGGCGGGCACTGAGTGGCTCCGGCGGGCACCGAGAGGCAGCGGCGGCTCCGGCAGGCGGGCACCGAGCGGCCCCGCTGTCAGCTGAGCGGGGCGGAGGGAGCGGAGCGGGCGGTACCGCAGTGCCGGCCCGCCCCCGCGGGGCATTTAAACCCTGGGCGGCCGCGGCGGCGCCTCCCCCGGTTCGCTCCGCTCCTCCCGCTCCGGGGCTTTAGCGGGACATTTCCGGCCCTTATCGGCGTTTTGGGTGGGAGGGATGCGGGCGAGCCCCGGGCGGCTTTGCCGCACGTTTTTTGCACAATCCTCGGGATGTGTGATGATTAAAGCTCTCCCCCTCCTCTCTGAGGTGTGAGCAGAAGAGGTTGGCTTTTGTTTAAATAAAAGAGGGGATGATGCCGCTTCCTACCGGAGATGTTGCTCCCGCCACTAGGAGGGAGCGCCCGAAGCGTCACAGCCAGAACGGGCCGAGCATCAGCCAGCGCCCGGGCTGCGCTGAGCGTTTCCTGCGGGAATCCTGCGGGGAGAAACGGCTTTTTCTTCTCCCGACCCGAATGTCGAAACAACGACAACAAATTCACCCCAGTGAGGGTCTGCTGACGGGCAGTGGGGAGCTGATGGTTGGCTTTTGTGTGGTATACATCCCTGTACCGTGGTGGATTTACACGTTACGTTAACTTTTCCGGAGAACTGTTTCTTTGCCACACGCTCTCTGTTTCAAAGCAAAATCTAGAAAGTTTCTTCATTCCCAGCTTACTTAAGATTTTATAACCATTCTGCTACGTCCAGGAAAAAAAATCAGTATTGTTTTAATCCCCGTTTCTAAAACCCCTCCCGCTATTATTACCCGATACCAAAGTACTGGCAGATCCGCACGGGAGTGCCACCTAATTTTAAAGGGACACAGACGATGCTTTTGAAGTTCTGAGATTTTTTTTTTCCTCCAAACCGATGAGATCCCTGCTTATGTCAAATAACTCTGCCATCTGTATATTTTAAGGAGGTTGTTTGTAGAATTCAGTATGCACCTTGATCCTTCTGGGTTTATCTGTTTGCTAGTCTTGCTCCGTGCAGTCTGTAATAATTACAGTCGCATCCTTTGCTTACTGTGGACTCTTATGACCTCTTTCACTTATCTCTCAGCAGCGTCAGACTTTTTTTTTCCCCCATGATTTACATTTTTTTTTCTTCTTGAACAAGCGTCTTTGATAAGGAAATGCCTGCAATGAACTTGATATTTCATCCAGCATGGGTTGTTTTACGGACGTATGTGGAACAACTGTTCCTTCCTACCTGGAGGCAATCCAGACCAGCATATCTCTCTCTTCTTCCCTTTGAATTAAGAAGTTGCATGCTCTTTTACTTCTCAGCTTCCTACAGTGCTCTACTGAGAGCAGGAGAGAGCTAAACCAATTTCCTCACTTCCCAATATATCCCAGTGAGACTTCTGTCACAGTCACTGATTCTGGTGGTTGCAGCACTCAGTATAACAAGCTGAACCTTGCTGGATCCACATAGGAGTTTGCCAGAAGACCAGTTATTTTTTCGACTTTGCACTTAGAGCTAGGTTATTTTATTTAGTTTGGTTTGTTTATTAACTTGTATGTGTTTGCTTATTCAGCTCTAGGTCAGATGAGAAGTCAGTCTCTGACTCTCATTTAAAACTAATTGCTCTTACTGTGGAGAGACACCATCTTGTTCTTTTGTTGTAGGCTTCTCTTTTGGAGGCCCAATTACATGGGTGTCTCCAGGCAGTCCAAGATAGAAGCTTTACCAGTTTCTCTAAAGGATGTATGGGTTAAGATTGCTTCTAAGATTAACCTAAAATGTAACACAATGGTCCTGGTCTTTATTTCTTGGGCAGCAAGCAGTTCTAGGTTGCTTTGGCTTAGCTGTCTTCTGTACAGAATAGTATTCTTGGATAAAGTTCAATGCACAGATGCTTCAATAAAATCAGTAATTCATATAGCATTAAACACGAGCACAAAACACACAACACGTGAGACTGCAGGTATAAAGTCTAATAAACTCACTCCTCTTCCTGGAACAGCTGTGAGGTTGAGCTCCTGCTCCTCTCCATGAAGCTCCCACAGGCACTCTTGTAAGAGTTTCATGGGAGCAAGGATTTCTTCTAATAAAACAGATCTTCTGGACAAAGTAATCCCAACAAGGCCGCTCAGCCCTGTCACAGTGTCAGCAGACCTGGTTGTGCCAAATGTGTCTGGGCTCTGTTAAGTCATGTTATGTCCCAGGGCCTGGATTTTTCTCATCTAAAACCTGCCATCTGAGTTGTTCCAGTCTTTCCCTCCAAGCTGGTCTAGCTTTAGACATGGCATATGCTGCCTTTGGGTAGCTCTTATTCACTCACGGTTTTTTTTCTCTACCCTGGCTCCCATCCCAAGGAATCAGTAACTTTTAGGAGATTATAACAGTGAGAGCAAGCTTAAAAGGTGGCTGTGGTAAATGCCTTAATGACTAAGTGATTCCTGTTGCTAAAAGAAAAACAGTGTAAGTTTTAGAGAGAATAACTCCTGCTACTGATAAGTAGAAAGAGGAACAAATAAATCTGGGAACCAAGAACAAATAGCAACTAAGAGGCTCCAGCAGGATAAAATGGTGATGAGGAGGCCTCTGTGTTCTCTCAAAGAATAACAGCAAACCGATAAGCAAGAAGAGGAACCGATAAATCGTGAATAACACAGATCGTCATGATTTTCTGAAGGACACTAATTGCTTCACAAGGATAGCGCAGATCTTATAATTTACTGAAGAACATTAATTGCCTCACAATTGTGAATAACACAGATCATGATAATTTACTGAAGGACATTAATTACTTCACAAGGACCCCCGATAAGCAACACCTGGAGGAATGGAAGGAATGGAAGAACATTCATCACTACGACCACCAAATGATGTAAAAGACCTTATTATTCAGATAAGAGCATGCGTATTAGTTAGTATGAATATGTATTAGTAGGAGGAATGGTTCCCGAAAATGATTAAGTTGTAACTTTTTGAAGGGTATATAATTGACACCAAAAACTTCGTTAGGTGTGCGTGTTGGTGGAACGCTGAGTCCCCACACACACCCAGCGCTGCTTTGCTTAACTCTACTATAATAAACCTCTCTTGAACATAGATTCTGTCTGTGTCAAGTGAATTTATCTATAACAGTGGCTCACTGGACAATAATATCAGTTATAATTGAAAATTTCGGAACTCTACTGCACGATCTTAGTTAACATCAAGAGACTTTTCTTCCTGCCCAGAGGCAATACTTACCTCCACTCCAGGAGGCAGACTGGATACCCATTTACAGCTGTTTTTTCTTTTGTCTTCTTTCCCTCTTCAGTTACATGTACTGCAGCACAAAATGGATAGGAACACAGACAAGTTTGTCGTAAGCTGCTTCCTTCTTCTATCCGGGTATAAGCAACAAAAGGCAGCAGGAGCTTTGCCTTTGGCTGGAGCAAGCCTGCACAGCAGAGCAAAATCGTGTTGGCTTGCAGGACCCAGCAGAGCTTTGTGCCCACCCCATGCTTTGTTCTGCCATGGAGTCTTGCCACATCAGATGTGTGAAAAAAGTGCAACAGCACCTCTGTGTATCATGTGCCATCACCTGATGCACGCTACCTTGTGGTGTACAGCACAGGAAAGCACCAAGGTGTTCCCTCACTGTCCATAATTCCCTTTTCTCCATACTGAGATTTTTTTTGCACTACTTTTTTTGGTTGGTTTTTTGTTCATTTGTTTTTTGTTTTTTTCCCTCCAGAATCTAGGCATTTCTGTCTTCTCACCATCCCAGCCTACCCTGTACTGGTCACCAGTGCCTCTCTAGAGGGGCTACCCTGCTTTAGAGACATACCAAACACTTCTGTTCTGCTTGCAACATCGATTGCTTAAATTTCACAGCAGTCACAAGCAAGTCCACAAAGAGGCTGTGGAGCTTCTTTCAAGAGTGAGAGGATAACAAAAGATGAGGCCTCAAAGCATCATCAACTGCTGCACATACTCACTAATCAGGCAAATGCCATGGAAAAGCATTTGTACAGCTTGGGAAGAGGCACTCACTGATACGATTGTGCTGTGAGGCACATCTGGGATGATCAGCAATAACTGGGTGGGATTATCACTATTTTTTTCCTTTCGCCAACAAAAGATGTTAAAGCTCCAGAAGCAGCACGGATGGGCTGGATGTCCCCTATTCAAAGCATATTAACAATGACCCCGGGGAGATAAGGCTTTTCCCTGGCACAGCAGAGCACAAAGCAGTGTCAGAGCTCTAGAAGCTTCTTACATGTTCCTCAAAGGAAAAGGGATAAGGTAAGATTGCGAAATTCAGACTGGGACAAGAATGAAAAACTTACTGGAATAGACCTGGGACCCTTCTCTTTGATCTGCTCTCCTGTGGCAGCAGCTTTGTCCCGTCTCCAGCTGGATTGCCAGTGGTGCAGCAGAGCAGGAGAAGGTTTTTGGCTTGAGGGATTTGTTCTTGTTCCTCAGGTGCTTGTGTCTTCAGTTGCAGTGAGTATTTCAATATCAAGTCAGTTCAGCTTTCCCTCTCCTTAACCTCTTGGCCAGTCTTTGTTTCTCAGAACCTGTTAGTTTAAACTGGGTCAAATGCTAACAAGCGTGTCAGCCCCCTCTGCCCTTAGGGTCTGCCATAAAAGATCAGACTAGAGGCCCGTCAAGCTCTTTGTCCTAATTCTGCAAGGAGCCAATGCCTGCTGCTTCCAAGAAGTGGAATAACCCTTCTATTTAAAGGTTACATCCCTTCTTCCTTGCTGTGACGCTCTTGCTTCACTTTTTATTTTCTTTAACGTTCTTCAATGAGTTGGAAATCATGCTGCTGGTGAGGGATTGCTCAACTCCTTCACACAGCTCTACAGTTCCCCCTAGAAGATCTTTCACCAGCTGCCAAGACGCATTGGTTTTCCGTTCAAAGCCTCTCCTGTTCTGCTCTAATATCTATGTGATCACAAGATTCTGTAGGTGGAAGAGAGTGATAACAACTAAGATGCAATACAAGTGTTTTGTGATGCTCGGAAGAACAGTATTTTACTTTTGGCTGACTTTCAGTTGAGCGGTTCAGTATTGTGAGCTACTTCACGAGAAGCTAAGTGTGAATAGTCAGCTGAAAGAAATGGGATAAGGATAGACTGTAAGGCCGAAACTGAAGTCATTCTGGCATAAAGCAGAGACGACTATATAGTGGAAGTGAGAAGAAAAACAACAGCAGAAGATTTTATAGTGAAGTTCATTTAAAAAAAGGATTTTTATTCTCTGAGCCTATGCAAAAAGACTAGTTAAAGCATTGGAGGTGTTGGCTGCCTTGGGGTTTTAAACCAAATAGGCCAGATCACTAGCCATAAGACATAAAGCAAAGGACATTTCTTCCAGCACAATTCACCATTGCTTAGAAAGCAGATACTGCAGGCACATATTCTAACCTTAAATCAAATTATAATACCATTAATGCAAGTAGCTCATCTTCCATACTGGCCTTATATCTATAAAGATTAAGGTTGAATAAGAGCACATGGCTTTGCTCTGTCACATTGTGTAATGATTAATCACACAGCAGAATATAGATAACAAAGTGAAAGATTGCTAGTTTCTTGCCTCTCTGCCATAGGACCCCTGAAGCTTTTGTGATTTAAAATTTAAAGGTCTAAAATCTCTAATCTCCTATTGTAGCTCATTGCATTTTATTAATTTTATGTACATCCACCATACACATGCCCTTGAATTGAAAACACATATAGACACATTCTGCTCTTATCTACTTCCAGTGAGGATCCTTGGGGGAGAGGTTTCATGAGACAACTGAAATGATTGAATAGCTAAGTGCGCCTTCTTCCCTGCTCCCTCCCACAACAGGCCCTATGTTCCTGCTGCTTCTTTCACAAAAAAAATCTGTAGTTTTGTCTGCCTCCTCGGTGAGTGCATCCAGTTCACAACCAGGAAACCTATCCCACAACACGGGCAAGGATGGGCATGGGACAGGATGGTTGCCAGTCTTCATCTGCATGGCCACTGTGCTGCAAACCAGGCTTTGCAGTATGCAGCTGAGCCCTCTGCTGAGGAGGCACCTTCTGTTCAGGGCTGGCCTCATCTTCTGTGTTTCAAACTCTACCCAAGCATGAATCAGCCTTCTCTGGGGGTTCAGATCTTGGAGAGGTGGGGAGAGAAGTGGCAATGACACCCCAAGCAGATAGGGCACATGGACTTTGAACATCACCTCAGAAATTACTCCCAGGCAAGTCCAGCAGTTGCTGTGCCAGGTTCCTGGAGGTTTGTGTCCTTTGCCACCCTGCCCTTTCCTCTCCACGTGTTCAGTGGCACAGAATGGCGAAAATCCGTGGTGACTCCTGCCGTTTCACTCCACTTGTGTCTTTGATTTTATGCTGAGCTTGTGAGATGCACCTCCTCCTGCTGAGACACCAATTAGGCGGGTTTTCCTTCCCTCCCTCATGAAGTCAGGAGCAGGATCATATGCAGCCATTACCTTTTGTATGATTCAGTGCCAAGACCCAGAGGTCAAAGACCATATTTTGCTCAGAGTGAGGTATGCCTTCTGCTCTTTGCTTGTAGGAGATGCACAGACTGTTCCAGCCGCTACTGAGATAAAAACCTAATCAGCAAAGTACGCTGCTTGGATAAATCATCAGCATGTCACGCACTAATGGAGGTGTTGCGCTGGGACCATCAAGCTAAAGCACCCACACAGAGATTTCCATCCATCTCTGACAACATCTCTCACTCACTGCATGACCTTGGCCAAATCACTCATAGCCTGACTTGCAGAAGCACCAGCGTCCTGGAAATCAACCCAGTGCACTCCCTGTGCTTCAACTGTCCCCAGGAAGGGAAAGCAAATGCTGCTTCTCCTCTGCCTGGACATCTGCCAGGAACAAAGCTCTATTGTTCCCAAAGGCAGCCCCGATGGCGTCGCACCGGGAGGCAGATGCACCTCTAAGCGGGCAGCAGCCCTGACGCCGAGTCCTTCCAGCCCACGCGTCCCAACTCCATAGTCTGCTGACAGATGCCTTCCACACCAGGCTTGAGATGAAGCAGGTTTTCAGTGGGGAAAGCAAAGCTCTGTTTTTCATTTGGAAATAATTTTTGCTCTCTGCTGAGGGTGCTTTGTTTCCCTGCCTTTAAACTCTGATTTCTCTGTTTTCAGTGCTCCAGGACCTTGGTACCTTACAATATGTCTGCTTTGGGAAAGACCTGAGGAGGTAAAAGAGTCTTGCAACATAATACACCTGCCCATGTAAAGCATGAGNCCCAAACCAAACCGACAAAGAAACAAACAAAAAAACCCCACAAACAAACAAACAACAAAAAAAAGCCCCAAACTAAAACAGACCAACCAAACAACAACAGAAAAACACAAAAAACCCAAACAGCAAAAAACCAAGAGCTTCATAGGTATATATTGTGGCAAGGAGAAAGGCAGGAGGATATCCTGGTGAGCTGCTTGGACTACATGCCCCCAGCAATATTGTCTGCAGTGGCAGGGGTTCGGGCACAGCTGTGCCAGGGGCCTGTGCTCCCAGTTAGCTGACTTCTCGCACTGGGAAAGCATCCAAAGGAGATGCACTCATACTGTCACATCTACCCAAGTAACAACATTTTGTTCAAAGCCTAGTCACAAATTCTGTTTTCCATTATCTTAGTTTCCAAAAATCAGGCAATCCCCTGTCTGCTGATACCAGTGGGAGCGTGAACCAAGCCTACGCTTTCGTGCACTCTGGACAAAATCTGTGCATGAACAGCAGGTAAGCTTTTTGTGAGAAGGCCTTTGGCCTCTGTACAAATGTAATTAGAGTGTGATTTCGACTTCCCCGATTTCAATTTCCTACTTCCCTTTGAAGCCTTGTTCAGTAAGAAGTGCCAGACACCCTGCATCTACATTACAATGCATCCTAGCACACTTGAAAGCCCAAGGGCGTGCTAAAGAAATCCAAATCCAACAAATCCATAGCCAATATACAACATGAGATCAAGGACAGATGAAAAGTATTTCCTGCAATGAATATGCATGGTGAATTGTTTCATCGTTTAGCAAAGACTGCTGCTTTGCTGCCTGCTGTTACCTGTCGACATCATTGCAGTGATGTTACATTATGCATCTAAAAGCAGTTCTTGCTAATTAAAGCACTAAAGGATCTGTTTTGATTTCCCTATTAGTGTTTTTAGCAGAAGTCTAAATGTTTATGTCCATAGGTTCAGCCATATCTCTCTGCCACTTATTATTCGTGCCTGATAACAGCACATGGCCTTGAAGTACATGCTGAGACTTGCTACTGATGACATCTAGATTGTAGCTTTTCTGCGATGCTTAATGCACTTGTGCTTTAGCTTAGAAATACTGGAAATCAGCTCACATGGAACAGAAGGAGAGAGATCAAAGCAATTCGCTTCTCCTTGAGGATTGTATTTCTTGGTGACTTCCTTGCAAACCAATAACCACAACTTATTGAAGCCCGGATCCATGCTGAGCAATTCCAGCAGTTCACATCAAGCACATCCTTTGGAGGTGGAACATTTGACACTGTCTGATACGTCAAAGGGCTAGCTCAGCACCTCCTTTGAGGCCAGAATTCTCGGACTATTACTGAGCAATCCCGGTAAACAGTATTTCCCAGGCTAAATCAGAGCCATTGACTTCCTGGTGCTCAAGCAGGGGTGAAGGCAGGAGAACAGCAGCAGGTTTTTGGTGCCAGGCACTGTCAGTGTGTCTGGCTGCTGCGACTCTGCTCTCAGCCCATGGGTGGGGGCCAAGATCAGGCCCAGCAAGGGGAACCAGCCTGGGAACATGGTGCTAGGATGGCTATGGAGGGGGGGACAACTTGGTGGGGCCCGTGGACGAGCAGGGCTGCAGGGAGCTGGAAACCAGCCTTGCTGCAGTGTCCCTAGGGCAGGGACTGGCAGCTCCAGGGGCTGATATGAGCCATGGGCAGGCTGGGAGGAGCCCTGGAGAGGCAGAGGTCAGGGCAATCGGGGCCCATTAGTGCTGAGCTGAGAAACGCTGATTTCAGTCATGGAAGCGCTCAGTTTCTTGTTTAGAAGACGACAGAGCCTGTGTGCTCTGTTATCCTTGGGCTATTTATTCAGACACAGCATTAGCCTGCCTGCAGATGCTCCCCCCCTGGCTCCCCTAGAGCCGGCTCACAGAGCCACAGCTGTGGCAGCTGTGCTGCAGGGTCACAGTGATGCTGTTGCTTCCACTTGAGCTGGATGCAGCTGTTTGCACGAAGCCTGACGCCTCAGCTGATAAAACCTGAGATGCAAGATCACAGAGTGCAAGGTTGGGGGTCTCTAGCGCTGCCTTCACTATTAGGAGCCCTGGGGCTGTGACAAGGAGGCATCCAAGCAACTCCACATCCAACCTGCCCAGCCCTGAAGGTAACAGGTCCAGCTGGAAGCAAAAGCCCTCCCACCCAAGCCCTGTGGGTGCCACTGTCCCACGTCCTCTGCCACGGTGAAGGAAACTGCAGTGCACTGGCAACACACCGAGCTTGGAGGAGCTTGAAACGCACAAAGACATTACATATGGGCTAATGTCAGTTGAGGCTGTTCTGTAGGAAAGCCCCATGGATCTGGTCACCTGTGTATTTGGAATTTGTTGATACAAAAGTGACAACAGTTGCCTGTATCCTAAAGAAGAGGTGTGCCAAGTGCCCCCTTCAGAGAGTATGCTGCATAAGTATGGGTGGGAAAGCCAGTGAAACGGACACTTTGTAGGATACCACTGAAAACTGATAAGAGGTCCAAGGACTGAATTATTTTTTTCCCAGCCCCTTCTGACCTTCCCATGCTTCCATGTGCATAAATAGTAACTATTGTGTCCTTGGTCACATTGAACTTAAGCTCCAGCCTGTTCATCACGTGAGGGAGCTGGCTGGTGTTTCCATTCCTCTGAGCACCCTTGCAGTGGTATCACTTGTTTTCTATGTCCTCTGGATACCAGTGCAAAATAGTGAAGAGCAGAGGTCTTGACACAGCACAATGCTGACTCAGAACTAACTTGCTTGAGGACCTCAAAACCCTCCCAAGATGCAAGAACACGCATTAGCCAAAAGAGGAGGCTTACTGTACCAGGTTCTTGGCAAACAGCTTCCTCTAGGAGCTCTAGAGAGTAAGCACCACCTGCCTGTTTTGTGTATGTCTCAGATCTCCATCGTTTCCTTTGTCTCCAGGTCCCTGGAAGAGTCCAAATGTTTGTCAGACTACCATGTGGAAAGTAAAAGGAAGATTACAGCTATTGCCAGACTCTGAGCACCAGTGGGAAAATAAGAAGTTTGAATTGGAAAGTCACCTGGCTGCTGTGAACTGATGCAGCTCCTTGTAAACTTCATTTCCTTACCTTATCCCCATCATTGATGGCCATTAGTATGATCCTTAAAAATCAGATGACCAGACAAACCACGGCTTCAGGCTTTATTTCCAGAGTAAGCTGGAGCAATTGCACTGCCTGGAGAAAACAGAAGGAATCAGTCAGAGGGTTAAACACGGCAGTGAATCCAGCCTACCTGGCGACACAGAGAGCTAAGCTTGGGAAGCATCAATTGCATTAGTGCCCCAACCCACGGTCATATTCTCATGCTCCAAACTAAATGTTGGCATAGCTCTGTTGTTTGAGTGAATTTCTGCCTGTCTGGGAAAAGCTAAGGTCAAACAAATATACTGAAGTAATAAGACTTGTGTATCACCCTTGGTACATCACATGTGGAGGGGATGTGGGGACAAAACCATGTGGGAAAGGCATCCAGGATGGATTTTCTTGTCATTGGAGGTCAACAGGGATGAGGACATGGAGAACACCTTCATTTAATTCAGGAAAACTTAGGCAGCTACCAGTTGTATGGAGACCAGACTGGAGAGTCCCCATAGTGTCTAAGCAGCCCCTTTCCTTGGCTGCCCATTTTCTCTCAGCTTCCACTGTCTTTCTGTCTCAGGGCTTTTCAGGAAAGCACAGAAAAAAACCCCAAAACGGAACAAAAATATGCCAAATAATTGCTGTGACACCAGGCATGGCCATTGCTCAGCTCTACAGTCCTTCCTTCTTCCTCTTGTGCCTCCATCCCACCTTGGGCTGGCTCCAGAGCTGGCCCAGGCCTCGGGGGTACCCAAAAGCTTCCTGCAGACAAGACAGGACAGTGGCATCCAGAAAGCTATTACAGATGACTGCAGCAGCATCACAACAGTACAAAAAGTATGACAGGGATGACTCAGTTTGTGGAAGACCGGAGGGAGTTACAAACCGTCCCCCCCACCCCATCCTCTTTCAGTGCACTAATGCAGGTAGCTCTATCACCACAACTGGCTGGGCCAACACGGTGGCTGGTGCCTGTGCTGCAAACTTCTTCTTGTGCAGCTAACACCACCAGGGCATCTGATTTTTCAGGGCATATCTCTAGATGTGTTCATTAGGCACAAATATATTAATCAGGCTGGACTGCTTTCCATTTAGTTTTCCTTCACAGTGAGGTTTCACTCGTGCTAGCTGACTGTCACAAAATATTGCTGGGACCCAAAACTCAGGAGCCCAAGTATCATTACTGTAAGAGATATGTGGGAGTTAAAATCCTACTAGTTCAAGTAGAGTTCAGCTGTTCAAATACAGGGCTTGAAAATATGTACCCTCTAATTTTAACATCAAAACAAGCATCCAAACTATACACCAAAGAGAAGCACAAACCATCTGACTCTGTGTGTCTTTCTAGTCCTCATCTCTGCTACAAAAATGCTCCCATGTCTGACTGTATACGAACACACGCAGCCAGCTAAGGCCAAATGTGCTTTAATTACACACATGAACAAAAGACAAAAATCAAAAGTAAGCTCAGAGATTATAGTTTCAAGTTGTTGGTCTTACTATGAAGGGTCTTGTAGGGACTCCTCATACCAGGAAGACTGAATGTGCAGTGGCACAAGGGTCAGATTAATACAGCTTCTCCTCATTTCATCATCCCACCTCCACCCCCAAAAAAGATGCGTCTTGCAGATTCCTCTCCTTGCATCCACTGCCAGAAGTTACTTGATGCCCCCATCTCTGCCAGCTGCCGCTCCTAACCTAACGCAGCTGGTAAGGCAGCAGGGAAAGGTAATCCTATGAAAAACATATCTAATGCTTTTGGGACATATTACAGGTAATGTGTGATTCGCTTTGTTAGGACATCTATTCTTCAACTGCCAGAAGTGTACAGTGATTCTGAAATGAGGAGGTGTGGGTTATAGCTGGGGGCACAACAGAACAATTGAATTGCCTCTCCCTTACCTGGCCAGAGCTCTCGTCTTTAATTTTACCTTACCTACTGGCTAACGTGCCAGCTACGCACTGGTATTGGCTTTCTTCCGCAGCCTCCGGGTGACCACAAATTGATCCTGATGTGCAAAACCCCCTGACTATTGATATGGAGTTGTCAGGATGCTCTGAAGCCATCCCTCTTCCCTTCTGTGAATTTCGCTGCAGCAAATTGCGGCAGCTGGCCTTGCAAAAAAGAGGTCTGGAAATTGGGGCTGGAGCTTCAGCTGTAATAGCTAGAAGAGGAGTGAACTGAAGTGATCACCTGGCTGTTGAGCCACAGACCTGCTTTCTTTTGAGTTTAACCTTTCCATCTATGAAGACTCATGAGTTGTGGGCTTGTTAATGTGAAGGTAGCTCCTCTCTGCCTTCCCCTTCTTTCTGTCCTTGTGCATTTCTGTTTCTTTGTTGTTAATTGGCTCAAACAAGATTTCCCCTGAGACTTGGGCAGTGGTATCATCAGCTAGTAATCCACTAATTCCCTTGGACATGTGGAAGTCCCTTGTGTGCTACTCTACAATGGCATTTTGCAAGTGTTGCACTCCTCTGTGATACCCCAAATCGATATTATGTTGTGATCAAAGATGTCCTTGTCCTCAGAGCAAATTCCAGCACAGTTATGGTAGTTGGTTGCACAGTATACCATACATTTAAGCAGCAGAAATTCTCAAGATGTCACCATCTAAAGCAAAAAGCCTTTGGAAATGAAACATTTTTTTTCTCACAGGGAATAGGCTTTGATACTTTGCTGAAATAATCAGCACAAAGCATGTCCTGGAAGTCTGAGTGGTTTACTCAGGCTTTCACAAGAGGGCTGACAGCTATCATTGGTATCAGAGCTCTCTTATGTCATGCTAGGAATCTATACAATAATAATTAAATATTGGTAGTCAAATAAGAATGAGCAGATTTATGGCTTTAACATCCCAGCCAATGTTATTGGAAAGCGAGGACTTCACCCCTCCTTTTTTACCTAAGCAATCCCTGGGCTGGAAGCAGCCAGGGAAGGTTGTGGTGGTTTTTGTTTTGATTTGGTTTTTTTAACTGCCCCAGTGTGGTGTCAGTCTGTATTAGACAGAAGTGACTTCACTGAGGTTCACATAGCTACTGGGTAATATCATATATCAGGAGTTCAGAAAAACAAAACAAAACAAAACAAAAAACCAAAACAAGATCTGAGGAGTTATGTGTTAAAATACCCAGTGAAAGAGGCTGAAGATGCACATGAAAAAGGCTTTCCTGTCAGATTTCTCTGGGAACCTTCTCAGGCATAAAATAAAATGTGCAAGGTAAAGGTGTATCATCACCTGTCAGTGTGCCTAAAGCTGCTACCATGTCCCACGTGGCATCCTGAGCTGATGCTGATAAAGATTCTCCTGTTACATTACTGAGTTCTATTTTTCCTAGCATGATGGTGAATATCTAGAGGACACAAGGACCTCTGTCCTGAATTGCACGTCTTGTGCACAGTTTTGGGTATTATAAGTGCTTTTGACGTCTCACTCCTTGGAGAGAACCGTCAAGAACTGCAGAAAGACTCAAGACCTTTGAAACCCAATGGCTCCCCTAAGTGGTCCAAGAAATAAAGCCCTTCCTGAGCCTAAACCACAAAGTTCCACACCTTTATAGAACATTTGAGGATCATGTCTGAGAAGACCGAGCGTGAATCCTCCTTCACAAGAGTAAAAAGCATATAAGTATCCCTGTAGCTTAACCTGTCTGTGAACTTCAGGCTCCTTCATGTGGCAGGTGGACACAGCTTCTGTCTGGATCCTGGCCTCCTCCCAGTGCATCACCTCCATCCCAGCCTCTCCGCACGAAGGAAACACCTTCCCTCAGGACACTGGGGATCAGCCACATTTAGAGAAAAAGACGGGTTTTATAAGCAGCTTTCACACCCTGGAGAGCACATTTTAATTGTACTAAGCCAGCAGTTCACTAGATGGCCTCATAACCTCAGCGATTTGGGCAGATCCAGGCTTAGGCTGTGTAATCGCCAGATTTATTCTTAAAAACCTGTCACCCTAAGTGCTGTAGGACTTAACGGTCATCACCACAGGCGATGCACAAGAGCCTTTTCAAACCTCAGCATGTGAAATTTGGGACACTTAGTCCCAAAGGGAAGCTAGAGAAAACCAGGTTTGTTGCTCTCATTGTCAGCAGCTGCTTGTATTCCTGAAATCCCAGCAGATGGGACTGGAGTTAGGGTAGAGACCCAGTGGGACCTACTGGAGAGCCGCTAACCAACACAGCAAAACCAGCTCCTGCAGGAAGGGCGGCTATGGGATCACAGCAGTGGACCCACAAGGTGGGAATCCAGGAACCCTCTCAGCCCCCACCTGGGAGGGAGGCAAGCCCCCGTCCGGGGGATCCCTTTGTCGAGGACAGAGGCCGGGGAAGGGGGGAAACATGGGAGGGTTTGGTTCCTTGCCCAGCCACCGCAGTCACTGCCTGGTGAAAATGCACTTTGTGGCCTCAGAGGAAACACCGCTGCCGGCAGGCTGTAGGGTGCTCACCTACCGCAGAGCTGTGCCCTCGGGAGTCACAGCAAAACAGCACTTTAAGGGGAGACCCCTCCTGCATGTCCGTACTGGAGAGGGTTTGGGGAAGAGAGAAGCAATGGCATCTTTAAAGCAGCAGAAATGCAGAGTGTTTCATAAAATCATAGGATCAATTCAGTTGGAAGAGACCCTCAAGATCATCGAGTCTAACCATAACCTAACCCTGGCACTAAACCATGTCCCTAAGAACCTCATCTAAACGCCTTTTAAACACCTCCAGGGACGGTGACTCCACCACTTCCCTGGGCAGCCTGTTCCAATGCCTGACAACCCTTTCCGAGAAGAATTTTTTCCTAATATCCAATCTAAACCTCCCCTGGCGCAATTTGAGGTCATTTCTTCCTGTCCTATCAGTTGCTACTTGGGAGAAGAGCCCAACACCCTCCATACTACAACCTCCGTTCAGGTAGTTGTAGACAGCAATAAGGTCTCCCCTCAGCCTCTTTTTCTCCAGGATAAAACGCCCCAGCTCCCTCAACCACTCCTCATAAGACTTGTTTCAAGAGGATGCACCCGATTCCAAAGCAACATGATTTCAGATTGGGTCCATCTTTTTGAAACACCCTCTGTTAACAGGATAGATGGGGCACAGGGAAGAGAAACACATGGAGGGAAGACAGAGGTTCATCTTGCCCGAGAAACAGGCCCAGCACTGGCTGGCCAGCCTTCTGGTGGCCAGCACCTTCAACAGCTGTTGCGGTTACAAAGAGGTTGGGAAACCTTGGTTAAGCTGTAGAGCATTTTACAGTGCACTTGATGTGATATGCTAAAGTAAAAAAAAAAAATTCACTGCTGTCAAATTTGGATGTGTGTTATTACTCCTTTTCCCACGTGGATTTTTATTACCGCTTTAAAATACAGAGCTACTTTACATTGTCACAAGTCTTCTAAAAAGTATTTCAAACGAAGGGGGACCAGAGCAAGCGCATGACACTGATCGGTGACCTGCATTCAGAGAGGGGCAGGCCCGGGCCGCTGCCCCCAAGCGCTGCGGTCTTGGAAAAAAGAAACAACTCCCAGCACCAGCGAACACTTCAGCCGGGGGAAGGGGCCGGGGTCGGGGCCTCACGCTCCGCGGCGCTGCCGCTTTAACGGCGGGCGGGGATCCCGGCCCCGATCGGCCCGGCCCGGCCCGGCTCGGCCCGGCCCCCGCGCAGCGCAGCGCAGCGGGGCGGGACGAAGCGGCGGCGGCGGCCGGGAGCAGCGGTAAGTGAGGGCCGGGGAGCGCCTGGTCCCGCCCCGGCGGGGGCGGTGCGGCCTGGCCTGGGCCTTCTCTTCCCCTTCCCCCTGCCCACCGCGGAGGCCCAGCCCGGGGTGACAAACTGGGGACGCCGGGCCGGGGGTGGTGTGTCCCCGGGCTGCGGGCGGGTCACTGGTGACCGCGGGGCTGGGGGACCGGGAGCTGAAGCGGGCAGCCTTTGGCCATGGTCGGGCCTGGCTTCCTCCGGCGGGAAGCGTGGGGTCTGTGTGGTTATACCTTGAACGGCACCTGCTCCTTTTCCTGCTCCTTTT
>VWYH01003949.1:0-34079 GCA_013399365.1 Pampusana beccarii | reverse complement strand
TTTTTTTTTTTTTTTAAAGCTTAAAAGCTTAAATCGCACTTTTTTTTTTCCTTTCTTGTTTTTGATTTGTCTCCTTTTCCAAGTTCTGCTCACCCACTGATTGTATTCCCATTAAGATGGCAAGGCCAGGAGTGTTAAAACACAAGGATATCCATCCTGACGCCTTCCTGCACCGAGCGCTTAAGCTCGGTTTGGCGTTTCGAGCAGAAGAGCGCTTGGCAGATGTTTCTCTACAGACCATCAATTTTAAAAGAGTAACCACCATGACAGGCAATGCAAAATACACGCTGCCGAATCGCAGCCCTGCTAATTTGCAGCAATTCATGGGGAAAAAAAACAGCATAAGGTATTAGCTGACAAGATTTATGTCTGTGATTGATTTCAGTTAACTTCATGCTTCCCCTAGGCAGATGGGGATTACATAGCTCTCTGCCTTCAAGAAGGAAGGCAATCATTAATTACATTCATTAATTGCATGGACTCTGCTGAATGGCATTCTCAAATGTGGAAAAATGCAAAAGGTTCGGTCACATGTATTTATTTGTAAGAAAAATTGAAAGCCTTTAGCCAGTGGTTTAAACAAAGACTTAAACTGGACTGTTTGCCTAAATAGCAAAGTGTTACTGGAGGGAAGGTCACAGCTTAATACTGTAGTAAGTGATGGAGCTAAACCCAGCCCCTAAAGCAGAGCCCAGCACTTAACAAAAATGCCACTAAAAGCATATAAACTTCTACTAAAGATACAGACAAATAAAGGAAAAATGAAGTAATGATAAATGAAGTTTTAAGGCTTTGTTTTATTAGCATATTTTCCTGTTGTCCCTTTGCCTATTTTTTTAAGGGCAACCTGCACAGCCCTGGATGGTGGAACTGGCCACAACTCTTCTGTTGTGAAAAATCGGCAGGGGTGGGCTGAAGCTGATTTTCTTCATGCATCATTCTGCTTTTTCATGAAAACCACTGCAGAAGAGGGAAAACAATCGCAAAATAGAGACTGCAGTTTCCCTTGTGTCTGTTCGTACTTGCAGCCTTGCTGTAGTGGAAGCGCAGGCCTTAAATTCTCTTCTGGTCATCAGTGTGGGGGTGGTTCGACAGCTGTGCCCTGAAGCAAGTAAGTGCAAGTTATTGGAAAGAAATTAGAGAGCAAGATGAGGAAGGAAAAAAGGGAATATTAAAGGATGGATGAAGGAGATCTGAGCAGGAAGGCAGGAAAGCAGCTGTTCTCTCTTCAGGGCACTGCTTGGTAAGGAGACTCAGAGGATCAGCATATGAAAGACCCAGGGTCTGCAAGAAGTGGTGGGTGAGGAGAGGATGGTAATAGTGATGAAGTGCTTTGTTCACTTTCCTGAGTGCTTTGGCTCTCCACTCTCCGTTCTCCTGATTCTTAAATGAGTCTAAACTCTGATGTACCGATCTTCCGTTCTCTTCACGGCTTGTGACCTGAAAGCTGGCTTTGTGTGGTGTCAGAAGGCCTTTGAGTGTGAGCTCATCCTGTCTGAATGTGTCACCTTTTACAAACTTGGGGGGTTTTTTTGTATTTCTTTAAATGTTTCTGTCGCTTTAGACTGCTTGAAGCATGTTTATATAGTTTCTCACAGGGAGTGGGCTGCAGTGATGGAGGTCTGCTTTCTTCTACAGCTGAGAGTAGCCACATGAGACTATTGCACCATGAGACTGACGATCCTTTAAAATACAGACTCCTTTCAGTGGTGCTGAATGGTAGGATGAAGGGCAACGGGCACAGACTGAAGCACAGGAGGTTCCATCTGAATATGAGGAGAAACTTCTTTACTCTGAGGGTGCCAGAGCACTGAACAGGCTGCCCCGAGAGGTTGTGGAGTCTCCTTCTCTGGAGACATTCAAGACCCACCTGGACACATTCCTGTGTGATCTGCTCTGGGTGAACCTGCTTTAGCAGGCAGGTTGGACTATCTGGTCTATCTAGATCTCCAGAGGTCACTTCCAACTCCAACCATTCTGTGATTCTGTGAAATGCAACAAACTGGGAATATTCTGATTAAGACCAGTTCTTGGGGTGGTTTGTCTGGGGTCTTTTTTGTTTGTTTTGTTTTTCATTTTAGAGCTGGCAGCCTGACAAATCAGAGGAAGAAAGAGGAAAGTATTTTGAGGAAGTTATTCAATTGCTTGCCTTTAAAAAGATGCTTTCATATAAAAGACTCATCACCATTACAAAACTTGTAATTAATAGCGCCTCTCAAACAACCTACTGATAACCTTTGCTGTGTCCACAGGCCCTGCAATGCTAGAGCCCTACTGCAAAAACCAAATATTCAATGGAAGAACCCTAAACAGGAGTAGTTTGCTATGTGTGTATCTTCAAGACAGACAGGGGGAAGGTGTTAAAAGGCTGCATGTTTAATTTTTAGCTCTGTCAGCTGTCCTGCTAACTGGTTGGTTGTCACGGGATATGTTTATAGTACTCTCCTGAATGGGTCTCTTGATAGCTTCTTCCATAAATACCACTTCTTTCAGACTTCAAAGGCTCTTCAGGCAGGGGCAAGGCACATATTCACGGTGACACAACAGCACATGGACTTCTTCTTCCTAAAGCCCTGGTGGGGCATACTCTTGAAGTCACTGAAGAAACACCACTTATGTAGCGTTGTTCTCCTTTCAGGAATTGTCTGTCATCCGTCGCTATGAAAAACGACATCCTGTGAGTTTGTTTCGAGCCTTCTGCCCCGTCCCCTGCTGTGCTCATCAGATAAGCTGTGCTCCGAGCTCTCCTGGGGAGGGTTTGTCCCTGGGGAGACATGGCCTTGCGTGGCTGGAGGCGGCTCCTTCTCTTGGGCAGGCAGAGCACCTTTGCCAAGGTTTGGAGGAGCAGGAGGGGAGGCCCCTCTCTGCGCTGGAAGCGCTGCTGCCATTGGAGCACCAGCAAGTCTCTGGACCCCGAGGTGAGAGCGTTTTTGGAGGAGAACACAGAGGTCACCAGCAGCGGGAACCTCACGCCAGAGATACGACTGCGCCTCCTCACCCCTCGCTGCAGGTTCTGGAGGGAAAAACCTGACCTGTGGCCTTACGGAGACCCATTCTGGGCAATTTACTGGCCAGGAGGCCAGGCCCTCTCCAGGTATGCACCATGCATCACCAAAAAGTCCAACTTGCTGCAGGCCAGGATGTCAGACCTGGCTCTGCTTGTAATAATTCGTGGTGATGTGTATTTGCCCTGTATGAGAGCGCATTATCCATACTTCCCTCTGCTTACACAGGAGAGATGCAATCTCTGGTGCTTGGCAGGGAAGTTTCAGCACCTGCAGAATATAGAATAATTTACAGCTCTTTAAATTGAAATCTGTTGTCTTCAATGGTGGTGCATGTATTGACAACGGGGCTGAATTTGGATCTCTGGAAGGGCTGTGCAGTTGCCATCAAAACCTAGCAAGGTGTTTAATTCTGTCTCTCATTGTCACTCTGAACAGGAGGATTGCTCTTTTGTCATACACATGGTTCGGTGGGGTTTTTTGTAGGAGACAGACAGGAGTGCGGATGTGCGTCTGGTCTGTTGAGAAAAGTAGGTTTATGCTGATGCACTTGAAGCGCTGGTTAGCCTGAATCACTTTCCTCATTTAGGATTTCAGCAGCCTCATTGTCGAGCCTTATTGTGGCTGTCTTTTAGTGACATCAGAACCCAGTTTTCATTTTGGCCACTTCCTGTCAAAATGTCTTTAATGTTCCTGATTTCCAGGAACTAGTTAAGAGTTCTTTTATCCTGTAAAATCCAATCTCTCGCTTTGAACAGCAGAAAAACTCTCTAATTGTTACAGCAAAGAACAAGCTGTCAGACATTCCCGACACGGATGAAAGGGAAGGATCTGAATTGGGGTTTGTTGTTTTTCTGCAAGAAAGCATAAAATAGAAAGGCATTTTTGAGCAGGAGAAAGTTGAATCTTAAATTGCGAGTTGATTAGCCTGCCATGTAGATGAACTAGAGTGCTCCTGAATGTTGCATAATTGAATTAGGTATCTCTTACATTTTGTTATTGTATGATTCATACGCCCAGATATTTGAGTAGCAATAATAATTATCTGGCATTTCACCACTTCGTTGACTTATCGTTTATGCACTTGTTTTGATGTATTGGGAATCTCAGAAATCAGCTGCATCATATGGAGAAGTAAAAAGAAAAAGGGAGCATGAGAACACGCTGCGTCCGTAACTGTGCTCGTTTCACAGTTGGCATTTCCACACCATCAGGAGTCTCCTGTTTTGAACTGTTCCTCTTGGTGTAATCCAAGACACCCCGTTAACCCAGCACGGCAAACAGCAGGTTCCAGCAGCAGTGTAATGCACTGTGTCTGTGCCAGGGGGTACAGTCGGTTCCAGCTGTCCTAAGTCACCACCATCATTAGCGGTAACTTGAGAACTGCTCAGCTGGAAACACGGCGCTTGCAGCATTGGGCCAGGTCATGCTCTATGCACGTTACTGCTGGAAGGTCATTGCAAATCCAAGCATAGCCCCCAGAAAGGGGAAATGGAACACTTTCTGTGGAGGTTGCGCCCCTGTCCTCTACCCTGTTGGCCATGCTAGGGGCTGGCCTCAGAGGAGTGGTGGTCTCGGGGAGAGTTGCCCAACATCTGAAATGCTGAGCCTCTGAATGAATGTCCTGCCTGGGTGCCCTCGAGAGCATCTGTAGGTCTTCAAAGTAGCAAATAATGCTGCAGACCTCATAGGAGAAGGTGCTTTTTCATTAGCACTGAGCCAGTTTCACTCATTGGATCCAAACCCATATACTCAAAAGCACCAAGCTGTGCATGTCCAAGCTGTCTGGTAGGATTCCATGTGATGACATGTAGGACAAGAGGCATGGGATGTCAGGCCTTCCTCATGTCTCCTGCGTTTCTGATCTGGGTATTTTGTAGCTTCAGTCCTAGTCTCAACCTTCCTGCTATCATCTCATCATGGCTCAAACTGGTTAGTTTGACGGTAGGTTGTCTTTTCTTCTTCCAGCCTGTGCTCCTAGGAATCTGTATACAGATGTGCTGGGATCTGGGTACCATTAACACTTGACATTCTTGTTAGGCCTCCTTCTGCCATTCCTGATGGTGCTTTCAGGCCCAGACATTTCCACCCATCCATTTGCCATTTATACCAGTCTTCACATTTCCATTACAGTTCTCTGCACTGGAACCCACCTGCAAAAGCTCTGCTTACCAGTAGCCCAACGTGAGGAGTCAGCCATCACCCTCCATGCCAGAAGACGCACAAATGTAGAATCCTCTCCTGTTTCTACTCTATGGCAATTGGTACTAAATTTATGGCAGTTGCAGTAATTTATGTCACCTGGGGTCTTCCCCTGTCACTTTGGGCCTTTCCCTTTGCAGAAGATTGAATTTCAAGGGAATTGTTAAAGTTCTGAACCCTCAGTAATGGTTATGATTTGTAGCGTTTAACAATAACCGCTGCTTGTCTTCAGTCAGTTCCTCTCCTATTTCCAGCCTAGAGGTTTTTGCTTGTTGATTCCTCAGGCAGGTGTCAGCAACTAGATGAAGATGCTCTTTCTGCTCACCACTGCTCTGTTCTCATTTTCTTCTTGCTACTCAGGAGCAACATTAAACAGACTAGAAGAATTTGCATCTGTGTCTGCACGGCTCAGGAAAAGAAAGAGAAGAATTTCCTCTTCTTCCAAGCAGTTGCAGCAGCAGTGTTTTAGGTCGATGGGTAGAAGCCTTATCTTTTGATGGGTGCAACATTCTCTGCGAATACATCTTCACATTTCTTCAGCCAGATTCCTTTTAATTTCTACAAATCTTTACATCCTTATTTCTGATACCAAGCATTTCAGTCACCTTGCAGTTTGTGTCCATTTATTAGATAACCTCACCTGTCAGAGAAAGAGCATAAAATGTTGCTTACTTGGCTGGATTTCTTCTTGTTTGGGGAATGAGAACTAAGGAAGAAAGACGATGGTTCTTAATTCTTATATCAGCAGAGACAAATAAGGAGCTATGTAGCAGCTGCACACGTGGAACGCTGTTTTTAAGATACCATGCTTCATTACATGTATGATGTGAACTCTTCTGCAGTGTAATGCAAAACTGAGAAACGTGCATAATCTTGTTAATTGCTTTAACAGTTTTTTTATTTTCAGGTACATTTTAGATAATCCACGTGTTGTTAAAGGACGGTCAGTTTTGGATCTTGGAAGTGGATGTGGAGCAACAGCAATAGCTGCTGTGATGAGTGGTGCATCACAAGTCCTTGCTAATGACATCGACCCTAGTAAGGCCTTTTTTTTCATCTCTCTGTGAAGATATTTATTATTTTTTAAAGGACATTTACAGTGGCTTTTCTTTGCTGCATTTGTGAGAAATCCAGGTTCTGAACAGACTTCTAGGAATGCTAAAAAGATAAATGGATTTTGCCAGTAGTGGAAGCTGGGTTATGCCAGCATCTCTTGCATCAAGTATATTTCCATAGCTCCTTAGAATGAAGAAAAAAGCAAAGGTTCTCTCAGATGTTTCCTCTACACCATCATGGCTGGTCGGGAAGAGAACTCTAAGCACAGACAGCAAGTTGGCTTCTCTGCAGGACCATGGCATTCTCCTGCACTTTATTATGTTAGGGCCTAGATTTTTGCCTTCCCCCCCCCCCCCCCGATTTTGTTTTCCCATAATTGACTTACATATTCAGCTTATTCATAATTTAATTTTTCCTTGGTTAGGAAGTATATCCATAGGTTAAGGCAGTTGGATATTTTGGTTTGATTCCATGATTGGTTTCCATTGGTATTGATGCCAGGAATAGTTCTTCCCTGTTTCATGGTGCAATGAGGATAAAATTGCATCACTTCATGCCAGATTTTGACCCATAATGAAAACTGTGGAAGTCCCTAGATAAGAGGAACAAAAATATTTAGATGAAACCGAAAGATTTGTCAAGGAAATTTGTAAGAAGGCCAAATGGCAGAATCCTAAAATCTAATTTTCATTTTACTTTGACTCTTCTTCAGTTGCAGGAATGGCAATGATCTTGAACTGTGAACTGAACCACCTGAATCCCTTCCCCATCACTATTAAGAACATCATTAATTCGGAGGCTGGAAACTGGGACCTCATTGTTCTAGGAGATATGTTTTATGATGAACAACTTGCTGATGGTCTCCATCACTGGCTGAGGAAACGCATCAGGATACATCAAACTGAAGTGCTGATTGGTGACCCTGGCAGGCACCAGTTTTTAAGCCACAGTATTCACAGTCAATTGCACAAAGTTATTGAATATTCACTTCCCGAGTATACTAGACAAGAAAACAATGGATTAACATCAAGTATCGTCTGGAGTTATCAGCCCTCAAATAGCTTAGAAAGCTGTTGAAGCTGGCTTTCTTAATGAATTTGTCTCACTTGGTTGGCTTTTTTGTAAGTATGTAAAATAAAAATGGGAATTAAACATGGGGCGTACCTGTTGATGCAAAGTAGATTACCTTCCCTGTACTGATTGCAGTCATACTCACTGAGGCTTTTGCCCCATTTGAGGTACAACCTACATGCAAACTGTATTCAAAGGGGCCTACACTGAAGTGCAAATCTAAACCCAAGCTACATGTAAGAGTTTGCATGCTTGATGTTTTTCATGTCTATTCATGTATCAGTCTTGCTCTCTGATGTGATTGTGAAATGTTTTAGACATCCAGGATACCGCTGTGGGGGGAGGAAGAAGGTGCCTGAAAGATTACTGCACTGCTTTCACAGACTTTTTTAGCTTATTTACAGAGAAAATCATTGCTGTTCTTCATAAATCTCTCTGCTAGACTATTAGTTCATACTATACTCAACTGAAAGTGCCTTGTTCTTTTTCTGGATATCTCTTCTGAATGTCAAAGTAACTAATTTGAGTCTCTCATCTCCCTTCTATAATAAAAATTTACTCTTTCTTGAAGCTGCCAGATTGATTATTTAGGAGTTGCACACAAATCTAAAATACTCTTCTTGAACTCCAGCTAAAGTTTTAGTAAGTGGGAAGTTACTAAATAGTAATAGCTACAGGGTAACTTCATCCCCTAGCACTGGGGTGTCAAACTCATTTTCAACGGCAGCCACATCAGCCTCGCGGTGGCCTCCAAAGGGCCAAATGTCATTTTAGGACTGTATAAAATGTAGGAGTAGTTACATGTATAAATGTAGGAGTAGTTACATTTATACAGTCCTAAAATGACATTTGGCCCTTTGAAGGCCACCGTGAGGCTGATGTGGCCGCCGGTGAAAATGGGTTTGACAGCCCTGGTCAAGAGAGTAGGGTCAAATGATTTACATTCACTAACTTTGCAGGGGTACAAAAGGTAATCTATCATCATGGGAAGCTGGTGAGGGATGAAGAAATTTTTCCTTCCATTAGTGTTTCTGAACAGAAGGTAACTAAATAAAAAATAGGGGATGAAAGTTTGATATAATTATTTTTCTCTTCTCTTGAGGAAATGCTGGACAACAAGCTACAGAATCATTCTCAGCTACATCTGTCAAGGAAGAACCATCTGCAGTGTAAAAAAAAAATAAATAAAAAAAAAAATTGATCCACAGGTAGAGGCTGTAAATGCAGCCATTTGAAGAAGAAACCAATGTTTTCAGAGCAGTCTTGCAAGAACCTTTAGCAGTTAACTATTGAACAAGCAGTGATGGGGAACTAACAACTGCAGAATGGAACACGCTGCACCAACAGCTATCCAAATACCAGGTGACATGGTGGAAGCTTATAAAAGTGAAAAACATGTGGTACTCACTCAGAAAACCATGGTGTTTACAAAGTAGGAGGTTTAGGAGCACATTCAGATGTACGTGTTCATAAAATATAATTTAACAAGTTTTAAAAACAATCCAAATGGAAGACTTAAAAGCTTTTAATCTTCAGAACAATACATGAATATTCTGTAGTGTTCACCCAACAATTTACAACAATAATAATATTCAAACAATACAGAATATAAAGTGGTAAGTGTACACATTATGTTCTCCTCCCACTTCACCAAGCACTTGTAAACATTTGTGGAAAATAACTGATTTAACCTGAATGAAAAAATATTCCCGTAGAGTTATGCTAGCAACAAACCCATAACACAGCAAACTCACACTCTGGCACTGGAGGATTTATCGTGACTTAGATTACACTTTCAAACCTAAAAGTACAATGTTAATTCATTGCAGTGATGTACAAATTTTTAAGCACAAGTTACACATTTAGAAGAGGCTATAGGAGAACATGGTAAATCTACACACGTTTAAGGACACAGTATAAGCCGCATTTTCCTTCAACGTGACAAATCCAAGGTTACATTAGCAAGGGGGAAAAAGACATCTTTGCCAGTGAGGTTAGCAGTAGCACTGTCCCACAGATAGAATTTTTTAAGTGTCTTTTGCTGTTACAGAGGCTAAAGGTCTTCCACCTTTAGCTGCTTAACGTTATCTCCATTTACAATTTTCTTTTCGGATGTAGCGCAGTTGAGAGTCTGGCAAGTATCACCACGTTATGTTATAGTCACATGTCTTACAATACCAGACTAAGGGAACGCTATGTTATAGTCACATGTCTTACAATACCAGAGTAAGGGAACAAGGTTTGTTACACTTGGAAAAGAGAAGGCTTCAAGGGAGCAGGCTGCCCACAACCTATGAGGAGGCTGTCAAGGTAAAAGGCAGGCTCTTCCAGCGAGAAAGGGTGTAAATTGAAATGAAATAGGGTAAAACAGGACAGAGGAAAAACTTTTTTCTGCCATTAATATAGTCAAGCAGTGGAACAAGTTGCCTCAGAAGGTTGTGAAGGCTCTGTCATCTTCAGTTTTTCAAGACTTGGCTGGATAAAGCCCTCACTAAGCTGCTCTGAGCTGTCCCTGCTTTGGGCAGGAGGTTAGACTAGGAACCTTCCATGGCCCCTTCCCACTTGAGTTAGCTTACAATTCTACTTACTCGTTTTGTAACACCCTTCCTGAAACCAGGGCTGGCAGCCTGATCCTTATTCAACATGATCACCAAGCATGTCAGTGCTGCTGCCTCACCAGCTAGATGGATCAGTATGAAAAACAGTGCAAAACAAATTTATTGCCAGCTCATGTCCAAGAGTTCAAAGGAATGATTGGCCCTGATTGACACCAGGCATCTGACGTGGCAAAACAATACACTACTCTTTAGCCAAAAAAAGAATAAAATATGGTTGATTAAAACAGCGACCTAGGTATATACTTACGTTCTTAAGCCTCTATTCTCAGGGGTATCAAACTCATTTTCGCTGAGGGGCACATCAGCCTCACAGGGGGAGTAGTTACATTTATACAGCCCTAAAATTACATTCAGCCCTTTGAAGGCAACTGCAAGTCTGATGTGATCCCTGGTGAAAACGAGTTTGACACCCCTGCTCTATCTAGTCCACAAATTTGCTGCAATTACAGCCTTCAAATGGTAGTTGCTAATGCAGCAAAACCAACTTCTTTTTGCAGAAATGGCTATACCTATAGGTATCATAGGAACACATACATCACGGACCTGAGCTGTGGTACTGCATGCAACAAGAATTACAGATTTAGGCACCAGAGTTTGAAAATTATGCTTTTGGTCACACTTGAACAAGTCTTCTAAATGGACTTACTCTTCTATAAACCATATAATCAACAGAAGAACAGAGATTGTTGTCAGACAACATAATATCCTTTAATATTACTGGATGGAACACAGATTATTATCTTCCATGCAATTTGACCTGAACCTTAAATAGATTAGTAAAAGACTGGTTTATTTCTGCAACACTTAAAATGAGGGTGGCTATGACAAGTGTTAAATTATAAAGTAAACATATTCCTTATGGTTGCCTAAACTCATGAGCACTCAAGTGTCATCACATCCATGTAAGACCAGCCTAACTAAACCCTGCCACTTCCAGATGCAGAGTATCAACATAGTGTGCTACCTGCCCTGCATAACGCTGAAATTGCTAGCACTTTAAAAAGTTTAATGTAGAAATCATAGAAGTTTCAAGAAAGCCAATGAACATGACTTATAATTGTGATAAGACCACTGCTCTGCCATGTAATAAACTCATTCTACACTTCTAATTTTTTTTTTAACATGACTACAATTGAACAATACATAAATGGTTGTTATTTTCAGCTTCTGGAGGCCACTGGAGATATAATAAAATCCACACAGTAGAACACATACTCGGCTGAACTCTACCATCCTGAGATTCCTGTGCTCAGACACTAAGTTTGGTCCTATTTCACTCAAAGCTATGCTTATGAGGACTAACGTTTTGTTCCCTAAAAGGATTTTCATGCAGGAACATAGGCAAAAGCCAGAGCAAATACGTATCTGCCCATATACAAGATTCTCTTATTGGTCATAGCTACTATTTTGAAATTTGTTAAGTCACCACAATACTTTAAAAAGCAATTTTATGCTTACAAATTCACCAACTGTACTTTTGGATGTGTAAAAATCCAGCAAGTCTTCGATGGTAAATAAAATCAGAAACTTGCAGCATCAGTAACATCAAAACAAAGGTATCTCCAGTTTTTCTTCCAGACCTAGCAAAAGTACATGGTGAAAGGAGACTGTTACTACTCAAAATACATTTGCATTGCTGTTAATGCCACCTCCATTCACCAGTTCTGTCTGTTGACGTTTGTCAGGTTAATGTCCCAACTTTTAGTTGCAACCACCCTCTCAGACTACAAACTCAGAACAGAGACTTACTTAAATCGAGTTTGTATATTACTTGAGTTTGTATATTACTTAAATTGAGTTTGTATATGTAGCTAAGGTGCTAAAAGATGGAAAGTAGTAGCCAAATCTGATACTTCAAGGAGGCTGAGCGATGTCAGTGTAAAACTAACTGTAGTTTAACTTTCCTCTTAATGAAGTGTGATCAGCGATGCAAAGACAGACAGAGCTCTAAGCAGAGACAACTGGGAAGCCCAGACTCACAGGCAAGGACTGGAATGGCGATGGAGGCCTCTGGTGGGAACAAGGAGGGATGCAATCCAGTGGTACCAAAGTCACCAGCTCTTTCTCCGAGGTGCTTGTTTTCTGAAAGAGCTCTCCCATCTGTAAACTTCACACTCATACGTACATGATAAATAATCAGTAAACAGTCCATGATACTTGCTTGATCTTGTTTGATATGATTAGCTGCTCTAAAACATCTCGAGAACGATCTGCAAAAGAACCAAGGAGCTTCTTGTTATTCATTCAGAACTGTGGTGTTTAGAAACTAGGTAAAGAGTAGAACGATTCCATTATATATCTGCATTTATGCTTATCTTGCTATTACGATATCGCACTTAGACATACCTGTAGTAGTTCAAAACCACTCAGTTCTTTCTTCTAATTACATAACTGTAAAGCATCACCAATCAACTGAACTTAAAACTTGAGAGAGATCATAATCTCTCTTAAGTTTTGTTTTGTTTTGCATTTCTGTTTGCTTGTTTGGTTAGTTGTTGTTGTTTTCCACATCCTACTCCTTTCCACTGTTTCTTGAATGGACACTGTTCCACACTTTCGGAAGGCTGCCATATTTCAAAGCAAAACTCTCACCTTGCTTGGAAAAATCTCAGTGTATGATTATTATTTTATCTATCAAGCTATTATTTGTTTGGGATTATTTACAAAGTATAGTGTGCTTTTCCAGAGAGCAAGAAGATACTATCAGGAAGTAATTACTCTTCTTACTCCCTGCATGATTTGACGTACCTGTCACCAATGGGCACCCATGGAACAGAAAAATGTGTATCTTCGGACAACAAGTAAGGACGGCTTCCACAGCAACATCAGTCAGATTCACACAGCGTTCCATGTGGATCTCCTGTTAGGAGAATCGTAGTAACACAAGCCCGTCAGAGCACTCATCTTTTTGGAGGTAAAGCTTTCCTTTGCCCACTGATTTTCAGAGATCCCCACCCAGAAGAAATTATGACCTCCTATTCCTCCGCACATTGACCCCGTACATGGTCCTGTACAGACCAGGAAAATACCCTCAGGAAAAATAAGACAGCTTTTCTATGAGAAGTCAAAACTAAACCACATAAACTTGAGTTTTAACGAAACACATATATCACTCAAGACAACTGCGAAAACTCTTCAATGGGATTCTATGGTGTTTGAGCCCCATCCGTTTTCCTGTGACATTCACTCTCCTAGCAGCTTGTGATCCAGGAGAACGGAACAAAGACTGAATTCTGGGGTTTCCCAAAACAGGCAGGATTCATGAGTCTCTGCTGAAGTTCGTGATCTCTCTCTCCCTCCCTCTCTCTTTTGTTCCTAAAAGAAGTCCAAGAACTTCCTCCAAGACTAGACTCAAACCTGCTCTCCTTCATTTCTGTGTAGTTGTGTAACTAGTACCTGCTAGAGAAAGGATAAATTCAGAATACATTTTTTCCTCTAAACTGCCTTATATATCACTAAATATACCAGAATAAATGCAGAAAATAGACCATCAAATCTTATGAAAATAGGACTTGGGCATGCTAGAGTAAAAACAAAAAAACCCCATTGTTTTACTATGAAAGAGTGTCCTTCCAAATTACAAACTCCAAAGACCTTGAAAGAGCACAATAATGAAAGGGACTTTTTGTAATAAGTGCAACTTTGTACATAACGATGACACAGAAAAGACCTGTATTCATACAAGCAAGATATACAAAAGCTGATATATGTATAGTTTTGAGTTCATTTTAATAAGTGAAATGTGGAATCTGAATGCCTCTGAATGAAGTAAAAAGATTTATAAATCTGCCTGCTATTTACAATTTGAGAATTTTAAGACCCTGCTTTTTTCACCATGTACCTGACCTTAGATAACTGTCACCAAATTTGCACTTTGACGACATGAAAAAGAGGTATGAAGATTGTGACACAGACAAGAAAAGGGGTTACACTGAAGAACAGATTGTAGCAAATAATTCCATATTCTCTACTAAATTTATTTTTCTTACTGCTTGTAAACCAAGAGACCTAAACCATTCTTGCTTTTCATACTGGCAGAACACAACTTTTGTTTTTAAAATTGTCATTCCATGGAAAATGATTAAATTTTGCCTTATTAAAACTGCACAAACTGCCCTGCCCCACCCCCAAAAAAACAAATGCAAAAGCACTTAAATCCATGCCTTTTAAGAAAGTGGAAACAAGTATTAAGCACAGGAAAAGTAACACGGCAAAATCCATACCTCTATTCAGTCTGGCAAGACTGAAATTTCCCATTAGTTCTCCTGAAATCAAAGCTTACCACCTCAACATTACTTTCCTGAACATTCATAGATGGAACAGGTCTTAGGCAAGTGACCTGACTTGTTCTTCCCGATCTAGTACGGCTTCCATAGGCATCCACACACAGCACACACAAAAGAAAACCCGTGCACTTTCTAAGAAATAGTAACTACAGTGATGTGATCAGGAAACACTAAAGGTCACAATTTGTAAGCTGGAAATTTTTATTAAAAATAAATGGAACTGCGTTTCTATGATTTCTCGAAAAAGGGCTTACACACAAAATTACAATTCCCTGCAAACTGTGGATAGTAATAACACAGAAGAGGGAAGAGAATACTGAGTAATTATACCAATATTGCTAGAAAATAGTTCAAAACCATCTAGGAACTTTACAGAACCCTGCTCTACTCAATAGCAAACCCCAAACTTATTACAATATTTGTGTTTTAAGACATATATACTGAAGACTTTTTAGAGTGAACTCGTCCAAATGACCTAACCCAAATCACCGTGATACACATTGCTTTACATTTGTAGGCTGGATACAAAAGGTGTCTTATGAAGAGTGTCTACATAGTCTCAGGGTTGCTTAGAAAATCTGGAATCACTGTTTTGCTGCAGCTAAAGATGTAACCAGCTAAAAGACAAAGATAATTTCAAGTCAGTTCTAGTATCTAAAATTAAAAAAAAATCTCACATTGCTATGGTCTGAAAAATAATAACTTCATCTTGTACCACAAGACTTCTTAAGACTAAAAAAATTGTCCAAAATAGACAAAATCAGCTGGAAAATAAAAGAATCTAACTGTTCACCCTCCAAATAAAACAATAACAGTTTTACTTTTTCCAGGTTATTAATATTGTCAGTCGACCCAGATTTGGTCTTTTCCTTAGGGTTATGGTGTGCGGGTTTTTTTTTTTTTTTTACATTAAACACTATAAATTAGCAGAAGCATGACTTGTTTCCCATCTTCGTTCCTATATGAATCGCTTGGATTCATGTGGGGGACTACAGTGGGTCCGTGGATTCCCTTACAGAGGGTATGGGAACAGAGATCAGTCTTGAAGATACTAAGGTGTACCCATGAGAAAGAAGGGAGTAAAAGAGTAACACCAATGATAGCAAAATTAGCCAATGATACGTTACTATTGCAGCCTGTAACCAATAGCAAAAAGACACTTGAGCTGGTAAAGACTATAAAACAGCATTTGCGGCAATAAATGGGGGCTGCTGTTTGTACTTAAGAACTTGGCCTATGTTGTTTGTCCATCCCAACTGCAACAGATTCAGAACCAGCCATAATGGAAGTAAAGACACACAGAGAGATAAGAAATATACTATATAGAAAAGTAGATCATTTATGGTAAGAGGTATGGGATGCCTCTTCTCCACCATTTTACCCCTGTCTCAGTCCCTAGATAATCTTTACACAAAGACAACTTCAATTTCACAATTGCTTTCACGAGTTAGAGATTTACCTATGCAGAGGTGATAACTGATCTCTTAAATCTGTGAAATTATCTACATTACACATTCTGCCTCAGTGTTCAACAGAATAAAGAAATAACTCCCCAAAAAATCAAGGGAAAAAGTTAAGCATTCATTTGTTTTGATTTTACAGCTCTCTAAAACAACATGAGTTAAAACAAGCATACTACATTCAACAGAAGAAAACTCATTTTGAAAATACTGAGGTTCTCAAAAAGCCGGACTGGGGCACTGCTACAGAGAGCCAGAAAATATTCAATTCCTAACCAAAATCAGGGCAAAGGTGTACACAAACAAAGGTAAAAGTCAGTCAGAAGCAACCTTTCAGAATTAATACTGGTAATAATAATTTTTTTTTTTTAAATGCAGGTGTTTGCTTTTGTTCATTTCTTTGTTGTTTGGTTAAATAAGTTACCTTTAAATTCTTTGAACATTTTCCACTCACTAGTGCTGTAACGCCATCATCTGTTACCTAGAGAAAAAAGATCGTTATTAACACAATGGATTAAAGCTCAATTTTTTCAAACACAGCTATTTGAGAGAAAAAAAAATATTAACTCCCTGCAGTCATTGAATACACTTAACATTACAATATTTTCTTCCCAATTACCTATGCAGAGAAAATTATCCAAATACGTTTTTTTTCAGTCTATTAAACACTGTTGCATTTTACTGCCATGTGATCCAACCTGGCTTTCTACCAGGATGTTCCCAGCTGTGTAAGCACTATTTCTGCAGCTTCCTTGTCTCATTTAACAGTGGGTACATTACTATGGCCAGAGCATGACATTTTTTATTCTGAAGTTTAAAGCACTTCTGCTCTACCTAGACCATTTTTTCCCTTGTTTTCAGGACTGCTGGAGAGGTTCCTGAAGGAAGATTTGTGGGTTGGGGAAAAAAATAACATAATCACAGCAGTCTTTTATCTGCTGTCTTATTTATCTTGAAGCAAACCAGTTACATAAGACAAATATCCCTCAAACAAGCAGTCTTACAGCAGTTGTCATACACTCGTACTAAAATTTTATCAAAGTGATGAGCTACAGACAACCAAGAAGCAATGATTACCTGCAAGAGAGAGGAGAAAGACAAAAGACACTACTTTCCTTAGAAAGGTAAGAAAGACCAATTTATTTCTTTGCTTCTGGGAAGCAAATTCATTAAACTTCCTCCCCACTTCAAAAGCTGGGCTGGGTATCAGATCTGTCACACAGGTTTTTTCACAGAGCTTTTATTAGAAGCCAGGAATAGCCATCATCAAATACACAAAGTAAGGCTCAGAGAAATTTGTCAGGTAGAATCCAGAGACCACAAGCTCCATTTCTGTCTAAAGATTTGATTATTCCCATTGCACAAAATGTCTTATTGCCTTCTGGCTCTCTAGTGCAAGTCTACTGGACAGAACTGTCACAGAAAGGGTCAGATCAGTGCAAAAGCAAAATGGACAGGAACATTCCAGCATGGAGGCACACAAAAGCCTATAAGAATGGCAGGTATTGTCAGCACCTAGCTTTGCAGGTCATCAAGATGAGAGCACATTTAGCTCCTCAAGACACCGAGACCGGGAGACGAAAGGCAGTAAACGAATAAGTTCTAATAACTCCCATCGGTGGGAGAATGGAGAGATTAATCACTGACATTTCGTAAAGTGTATAAAATAGCACATACAAAACCAGCACCAGGCCACCAACCTAAGAGTTGGTGATGAAGATTTGACAGCCCGTACTCCTTATCCTCCATGTCATAAAAACAAACCTGGACCAGACTGCTCAGTTAGTCCCTGAACAGTGGAGAGACCATCTGAATGCTACTGACTTGATGCTTGTGAGTATATGGTTATGCCAGCATGAGAGCATGAAACCCGTTTTGTATTAAAACAAAGTCCCCTCACTTCCCTGTATGAGCTCACAGCAACTACCGTGCTTGACTCATGTTCAACATAATCACTCACCATCACAGTCAACTAAATGCTACACTTACCACAAGAAAATCCTATCCCCCAACTATCTTACTGTAATTATGAAGTATGTTACAGTATTGCTGTTGCAGCTGATTTCCCCCTTCTCATGCTAAATTCTAACTGTTGTTAAAACCTCTTACCCACCTTTTCTGACAATTTAAACATCAATTCTTTCCATGTTGACTCCATAACTCTGACAAGCCATTCAGAAAGCACGGTCACTCCTGAACTAGGAATAGTTATGGAGTATTGTGACAGACACACTCAATGCCCCCGCAAACAAACCAGCAGCAGTTTGGTTCAGGCTTCAAAGGAGGCAAAGGCCTGAGCTGCAGCTAGGCCAAGAACTCCTTTTAGGAAACCCACAAGGAAGCAGAAGGGCGCTCAACACCAATCAGTTGTGGGTGCAGGGAGTCTCTTGCAGATTTCCCGCTGTATGCAATCTGACTATGAGTCAACCACTTTATTCCATAAATATGACAGTCTGGGTGAGCCTACTTTGAGCTCTCTCTCTCTGCTAACATACATGACTGTAAGGCAATGGTAACTTCTATCGCTCGCAAATCTCTAATATTAGGTAGATTCTAATAAAAGTTTATGTTTGGTCCACAATATATGCTGTAATACCAAAATGTCCATTCTTCTGGTTACCAAGATGCAAAATATATTTACTTTTCCTTGAGAGGAGGAAATCGGAAGTGAACTGTGGTCCTAAATCTTGTCAAGAGCAGAGCTAAAAGATCCCCTTTAAATTTTATAATGAAAAATCTTAAAAAAGAAACAGAAGTCAACTAGCCAATTGCCGCCATAGTTACCTGAGTAGATGAGAAGTCCACACTATGGAGAAATTTGCAGTTTTGTCCTAGTGCCTGCAGAGATGCATCCATGATGCCTGAACAGCTGCCCAAGTTCACTATTTGTAGGAACTGGCAGTTGAGCGCAAGAGCAAGAACTCCACTGTCAGTTATATCACAGCACCTTTTAAAAGACGCTTCACGCAAGTAAGGACAGGACAAGGCCAGCGCTATGACACCTGTCAAAGAAACAGTGAAATGTAAAGAATTATTTGTTTTTTAAAGAATTATTCATTTTTTAAATAAGCAATATGTTGAATCCAATACACTGTCCCCCGGTCATTGATTGTTCAACTTCCATCTCATGCATTGCTGCCAAGATTCTGTACAAGGTAATAATTTTGTGGTTGGTTTCTTTTAACTCAAGGATGAAAAAAAGAAAATGTCAATGAACAATGCTAGAGTTGATAAAAACTTCTAAATGCTAAATAATCTTCCATACTGCAGAGGTATACCCGAGGGATATTATATACATGAGGTATCACCTCAGTGAGTGCACAAAGAAAAGCTGATGGCTTGAAAGCATATGGATAGTGCCGGGTCCCACTGATGGTGCAGTGAATATCAGGCAAAAAGCAAGGTAAAAGGTCATGCCTGAGGTCAATTCAAGAAATCAAAACTATTATTCAGAAGCAGGACAGGGACCAGTTACACCTATGACACAGCTCAGGACAGCACTGACGGTCCATATGTAGCTGGTGTAAGTGGGCACAGCAGGTGAGACCAGTCACAGCCATGAGGGTCTGTTGGTGCCCTCAGAGCCCAGACAGTTAGTAATCACCAAAATATTTGCATGGAAGTGTCAGGAGCTAGTCAATAAAATAGAAGTACATGAACTACAGATGCAATTTGTGAAAGGAATTTATTTCAAAGATGATGGAAACATGATTACAGCAGTACAGAAAATTACATCACTTCTGGATAGACAGAAATATTAATAAAAAGTTGAATGTCATTAAGAGATGTTACTATGTAAGAACTTCAAAGAAAATAGATAAGATAGTACTTGCTTGGTTCAGAACCACTTTGCAAAGAATGACAAGAGAGGCAGCAGTGGCAGTTGAATTTGACAGAGAAGTAAGTACTACTGGATATTGTATTAAATGACACTAAACATTGCACATGCAACCTAGAGAGCAAATGTTTCCTAGTAATGACAGGCCTCAGGTATTTATGGATGCGGTAGCCAGCAGGTTTCTTAGGAAAACAAAACAAAACAAAAAACTAACCAAACAAAACAAACAAACTGACCAAAATAAACCACAACAAAACCAACCAACCAACCAAAAACTCCAACACTCAAACAAACCAACCAGAAAACCCTTTCCTGTTAATGGACTAGTAAAAGGCAACACTGCTTTAAAATGGCATGGGTTTGGGTCTTTTTTTCTGTTGTAATTCAGATGAGTGATAAAGCACTGTTCCAGTTTAAATTAAAGGCTTCATAACTTATTCTCAGTTTGTAAGCAGGAAAGTTAGTAAAGTTGGATAGACTAGAAACTTGCCAATAAAGAACTCGACTTGCCAGTTTTAATTGCAAAGTAATTAGAAATCTCTATCCAAATAGATGAAAAGTATACATGAGCTCTAGGCTTAGCTGGTACCTTAAGAACCATACTAGAAATCAGTGGCCAGATGAAGGCATGGAGGTAAGACCATCACAAACTATAACATAGGGGTCAAAAAGTATAACAATGAGCTGACACTGAAAACAAATAAAATAGATTTTTAAAAGTTTAACCAATTACTTAAGTAGAAAGGTAAGTGTATCACTATGCAGTGGTAAGAAAATACAAACCAAGACTGATCTAAAGTATGGTATACTTTAGCTTAATACTAAATTAATACTTTGCCTCAATTTTCAATTAGGGTAAGTTAATGATGGAACAAAGGAGTAAGTGTAACCAAAAGACAAATCAAAACTTACGGGAAATAAAACTCAGCAAGCTTAATTCTTTTATGCTAATAGCTCCTGGTACAATCTGAAACTGGAGGTTAAAATTAATCCTAAAGAATCCTAAAGTCCTAAAGGAAGTGAAGTCTTTTAAGTCAGAGAAGATGCTATAAGATTATTAAATAACAAATACATTTAATTAAAAAAGAGCAAAAAAGTAATTTAGGAAATCACAAGCCTGACACTTCAACCTCAGCAGCACTGGTAAGACTCTGGAAAAAGTTTTGATGAAGGAATAATTAAGATGAAGTGGAAAAAACAATCAAACGTAGCATAGTTTTAACAGAAACCTAGCATGAGAGTAACCTGATAGCTCTCTTTCATAAGATAATCAGTGCTCTAAGCCTATAATTTACACCACCGAAGTGACTTTTAATTAGTATTTGTGTGGCACTGGGGATTTTTTTAAGCAATATCTACCCTAGATATTTTTCGCAATTTACTCCAATCTAACAAGAAAAATAAAAAAGAAATAAGATCGCAGTTATCTGTGCACAGATAACATACCTTCCGAAGTGATTCCCAATCTGTTTTCTTTACAAGAATTCAAGTTGATTTTTTTCAGCTGCTTGCAGTTATAAAGCTGCAATAATGCATTATCTGAAATATCACAGTCTCGGAGGTCTAGAGACTCTACAGCAGGGTGCAATACCTGTAATGAAAACCTACCATTTCAGTCAAATTCTGCTATGTCATTGAACACACATATTTTTTATCTAAAATAACTGCAATGTTAGACGTCACATAGAGCTACAAAATATTCCCTAGAGGATGGGGTTACCAGCCCTAGGAACTAAAAACTCCTAAGGAAATATGGTATATTTGCTGCAGCAGTTCATCTCCTACAGCATAAACATTCAGTTTCTGTGGTCAGATCTAGAGGAGGAGCACATTAACACTACTATTTAAAGAGTGGAAGTACTATTTTGACGGTACAGCTGCTAACACCAGTGCTTCTGCCCACACAAATATGTTTACCAAGGATAATATCCTTAAACTTATTAGCACAATTTTCGTGGCAGAAACCTGAAGTGTAAAAAACCACTGTGATCAAAACTTAAATCTGCTGAACAGATAAGGGTAAGATTTGAGAAATGTTTTGGTCCACAGTATTTTTCTCACTTACACACACCTCTTTTTCTCCTAAACAAGCAATCTCATTATCACACCTTGAGGAGGTATCAAATCCTCATTAAATAGGCTCTTTCACTCTCACAAGACCATACGTTTGAGTTTTTGTGCAATCTTCTCCAAGAGGACATTTATGAAACTTAGACAAGCAATAGGCGGCCTCCGATTTTAGCAGCAATAGCCATATATCTTACCTCTAATTAAATTTTCAAGGATTCTCACTGCTTTTTAATAAATACCATTTATAGCCCCCTCTTCTGCAAACAATCTACACCTTTGCTGAGCTGTACTTCAGACCAACAGGCAAGTGTTTGATCAGGTTTTCATATTACCTTATATTATTCCCTTCATCTTGTCATTCCCTTCCTTAATTCATAAGGATTGAAACATACGGTGAATTTCCACACACAAGCAAAGATACCAGCATAGCTGACAGACTTGTTAAAGGCCTATTCCTTTCTCAGGTTCACATTTCAAACAGGTACAATTACATTACAAAGAAAACTGATTTTCTGTTTTGCAAATATGTAAGATGCTAAAATCTTTACTGACAAAGTCAAATAAGACTTTGGAAAAAAATCAAAAACTTCTTGTAGATTAGAATTGCAACTTTTCTGCAAAACGAATGGCAGACCTCAGACAGCTTTCACAGCTTTTTCTCCCTAAATGCTAAAAGCCTCAAATATGTCTCTTTATGCCATGAAACCACCAATATATCTCACAACACACTTGTGTAACAGTTTTTACAATGTAACATTCAGTTCTTATCTCACTCATATTTCTGAATTCATATCTAAGGAAGTAAAACAGCCGAACACAGAGATTGCGTGCTTAAAGCCGAAGTGACCATCGACCTTCGTTCAAGATGCTTTCCCTGACTGTTGGCTTTCTTTCACCATTCCAAATTGCCTAGGACACAACAAAAGTGAGCAAATTGCTGGTTTTGAAGCCACATGAGAAATCACATGAGAAAAAGAACTATTTGATGCAAGCAAGTCTAAATGACAGGCAACAATACTATCAGAATGCTGTCTGTTTAAAGTAGCTAGAATATTAAGCGTCCCTAGGTCATGATTCTTCACAGGCTCAAGTATTACTTAAGAGGTTTGGTTTCTATTATTATTCACAGATTCATATTCACTGAATGCATACACTAAAATCTAATCAATCTCAAAGAAGATGGAATTTTAGACAGAGTAAGGATTGTCTGGATGCAGAATACAGGAGATTAAACTATAGACATATCCTGTGGACACATACTGAATGGCTTTAGAGATCTTTATAGTAAAAGTGACTTGGAATAAGGAGCTTAGGATGCGTGTTATGGAAGGCTGCTCCAAGCAGAAAGCAGAGTAAGGAAAAAAATGCACGATAATATAAATCTGGGCAAGAACATGGGGGTAAAATCTGAAATAGAAGTTTATAAATAAATGCAGGTTAACAGAATTTCAACTGGAAGAAACTTAACTTTAAGCAAAATGCTTAAACACCACCAAAAAAAGCACACGCATAAAAGCAAATGAGATAGCACAGCCAGGAAAATTCCAAGAGAATCGATCTAGCTGCAATACTGTGGACACTATGAAAGAAAAGGGCAGGATGGAAGCAACAGCAAAGAAAAATTCCTTATCCGTATGGAAAACTAACTGAGATGCTGCAAATGTGTCACATGTAGAATACTTCGGTTATACATGATGTGAGGAAGGAATAGTAAGAAAAGCTAAACAACATAAGCCATTTTTGCTATGCCAAGCAACAAAAATATCTGCAAGATGAAAGCACAGGAAAACTGAATAGCGAAATGGTATGGAGAAACGGTCCCAATTCAGAATCCAAGAGGTGGCTAGCATTTTTTTTCAAATGGGAGTGAGATAAACCTTGAAGCTCTTAGCAAAAAAAGCTAAAGTTTAACATGCCCAAGAAAAGTGATGACAGCTAAGGATAGAATTGCAGGAAATTGCAAGAACAGAGAAAAGAAAAACATAGGAGAAGAAGAACCCGAACAGAATATCACAGTGTCAGATGGAAAACAGGCTTCAAGAGAGGGCACTGATCAACTGCTGAATGAAGATGAAGACAGATGACATTTTACAAAGACACAGAGGAAAAGACTGTAGCTTAAACTGTAGTTTGTGTACAGACTAAAGATATCCTAGTAGGTTTTGTGCATTTATACAGACACAACCATATGGTTTTAATCAAATAATCTCTTAGGATGCTTAGAAAGGGTTACTTACTGAAAAAATAGTCTAAACCAAATTTTGTCAACTCAAATTTTCCAAAATAATATAATTTAATAAGACTAATTTTTACACAAAGTCTTATTTTGTACAATCAAAAAAATGGTGCATATTAAATATAATTTTTTTCTTGTTCATAAGTTTTCCACAGTACTCCTGATTCTGCTTCTAATCTTGGCTTCACTATTCTGACTCTGAGAAACAGATAGTATTTGCCTCATCTGAGTTACAGGTCAAAGCAGGAATGAACAGGGAGTCTTTCATTTTCTGTTTCACCAAGGCCAACCTTGAGCTTTCCTCAGTTCTCACGCCTCCCTTTGAGGCTAAACGAGATAACAGTAGGCAGATAACAGAATAGATGTATCCCTGAATTTATGGCTAAAGGAAAGTCATTACTGATTTCATTTTGAAACACTGACACACATCAGTGAGCAAAAGGGATGAGATAATTAGAACTACCAATTTCTAGCCCTAGCATCATCATATTTCAAAGATTCAAGATTGAAATAGTGCATAGTGTCAATAGAATGTAACAGAAATCTAACAAGTTCCTGAAATATTGTCATTACTAAATTATGCACTAGCTTCTTGAAACATACTACATTCAGGAACAGAGGCTGGTTTGCAGTAGATTCTAGTTTCCCATACTGAAAATGAATAATATAAGTCAGCCAACTACACAGACGTCAATTATCACTGAAGGGTGAACATTTTAATTTGTCACTACAAACATCATCTTATTACCACTAATGCAGGACTATGCACATTATGAAGTTTAAGAAAAAAACCCCCAAACCTTAAAGATATAGACAGAGTAAGCACGCCTGAATTTATCTGTTGTCTCATGTAAACAGGTTTAGGTTAGTACATCCTTGTGTATTAACCATCACAGACAGAATAGTTTCGAATGGGTTCTTACCTCACTGATATTTGAATCTGTTATTTGCCCTTGACTACTCATTAATTTAATAAGTTTATCCTTTATGTTGGGTGGCAATGGCTTAATATCTGCAGCATATCTGGAAAGGTTCTTTGTCAAACATTGAAGGCATCTGAAATAAAGGAAAGTTACACTGCAGTCAAAAATAGGCATTATGTATTAGAACTAGAACAATCAAGCCATTAGCTGTCATCTTCTGCATCCACCTATGTTGACTTAAAACTTTATCGGCTCCAGCTGTTCCATGCTACCACCAACTCAGTTATTGTCCTTGAGAGTCAATCAGCTGTTCCTTCTGTGCAAACACTCCCCAATCAACTGTAGGCAAAAATTGTAGCCTCATTCACTGCGATCACCGACCCAGCTCACAAAATGAGTTTGCTGGTAGTATATTCACAAGCTCTAAGAAAAGCCTTCTCACCAGCTAAGCCTTCACTCAGTAGGCATCTTTAGTTGTGACAGCTGCTTCCAGAGAAGGGACACCTCTCCTTCACCTCAGTTAAAAACACTAAGGAGATATCTTCAGATGTAGTATTTTGTTCACTGTCTAGTTTGTAGTACTCCTTCAATATGAATTGTGCTGTGTAACCCTATGCTCAGCCTTTTGAAACTTTTGCTTAAAATTAGATCTGATCACAGAGGATTGTCACCTGAGGAATAAATTTTGCTGTCTTAGTGGGGTCCAAGAAATCACAGATCAACAAGTTCATGGTCCTACAAAGTAAATTAGACAACATAACTAGTGGACACATGGAAAATATAATACATAGGGAACAGTAAATCCATTTGGATATTTACAAGGTATTCAAAAAGCCTCCTCAGCAATGATTCTTCAGGAAACCAAGCTGTCCTGGGAAGAGAAGGAAGGTTTTCACACAGCTGGTTGAAATCTTGCCACAATCAGCAACATTAATTGGCTTGATTCAGTATAGCTATCTTTTTTTTTAATAGCAGTATCTTAGGCTTCCTTCCCCCTCCACACCTCTACATGCTTACTCGTCGGAATGATTTATCAACCTGAGGGAAACAGCCTGGTTATCATACAGACTGGGCTGGAGATTTTGTACTAACAATAATGCTAACACACGCTGCTTTTTCTATACACCATAAATGTCCTGCTCTCTGGACATATTTTGTATTCAGGGTCAAAATTGTTTCCCTGTTCCAAGAAATCTGTTGCCTTTGCCAGATACTGAAACTTGACTTAAACGTTTCCATGGCATGAGAAATTGCAAACAAATCTTTAAGCACAGAGGGCTTAAGTATTCATCTGAAAAGGCAGAAATAAATATTAGTAGGCCTACTAGTATCACACAATTCTGGGTGATGCTTTAAGACAGGATTTGAAATCCCAGAACTTTTATCTGTGTGAATGCAACAAAAAGGGATAATTTCAGTAAGAATATGCTGTTAAGAGACTCCAGATGGACCAGAGCTTTTCTGGGAGAAAACATGAAGAACTTAAACGAAATAAAACAGAGATCAGTATTATCCAGATATGTGTGGAACAATACCCAAGTGGAACACTTGAAATAATGGTTTTAAAGGTCAAATATATAGAAAAGCGTTTACTTATCCAATATTGAGTACTATAGAGGTGCACTAGCAATGCAATCCTATTTTTTTAAGATTCCCAAGGCATTTCAGTGTACCATAAGATACAAAAATGTTCATGTCCCAACCTCTGCAACTTTAAATCACAATCACAGTCTCACTGAAACACCAGAAGCAAATCCAGGAAGAGCTTATGAACAGCTTCTAAGCATCCTGAGTATGCCAATCTTTAGGGCAGGAGTGTCAAACTCATTTTCACCATGGGCCACATCAGCCTCACAGTTGCCTTCAAAGGGCCAAATGTAATTTTCAGATTGTATAAATGTAACTACACCTACTGCTTTAGAGCAATCACCAACTGTTAATATGCTAAAAGACAACTGCTGGTCCTTAAGGAAGGAATTTAAACTCTCCGAAGGCAGATTTTATCATCACAAAACAAAATCCCTAGGCAAACAAGGAACATAAACTAGAATGAAGCTAACCAACACCCAGAGGTAACTGAAAACTAAGACTCTGTCATCTAGGAAATGCCAAGACTTCAAAAACGGTTACACTACAGCATAACTAAAATGGAGGGAGTTGAAATGGGGGAGGAAGGGTAACTCCTCACTGTGCCCCTCTTCCTTAGAACCATGAATCCATATGTTGCCAGATAGGCCAAAAAACCTGACCATGAGGCCTACTAGAGAGCTAATATTAGATGAATAACAGATGAGATGTCTAGCATAGGTTAACCTTAATACGAATAATAAACGAGATGTCTAGCAGTAATTAACTTTTCATTGTAGAACAAAGCCTATCCCAGAATTGAGAAGTCAACCATGAACAGTTGATTGATTATGCAGTGATTATTGCCAAATTTTGTAGACATGCTTAACTTAAAGTAAAATTTGCTTATTATAATACCATTATGATGCTAAAAAACACATCCCTGAAGGAAAGACCCCTGGCCCATCCAGGACCCTTTCTCAGGGAGCATGAGCAGTAAGAATAGTGTTATGTAACTTGTATGGAAATGTTGTAAAAAATCAGCCCTACAGGACTGCCCTGAGGGGGTGTAAATGCTGATAAGATTTTGTATAAATGATCGAGACTTTTGTATTGCTGGTATGCTAGTTTGATCTTGTACACGTCTGTAATAAAATCAATATGTCTCTGAATGTGAGATTGGCTTTGCACTCCGGAAGCAAACTCACAATTCGCGACAACACATGTAAGTGATGGAGTTCTTCAAATTTGACATTCTATTATCTATTGATCGTAGCTATCTGAATTAGATTCCATAGGCCAACCTTTCTTTGTAAATCCTACCCAAAATTTTGAAAGAAAACATTACTGTCCTACAAAACATTTTACTTCTGTAGAATCAACGTTTTTCCATTAACTCAACCTACTAGTAAACTCAGAGCAGCTACTCTAAGTGCACAGTAACTCTACTGTAGTTGGCTTGTCTACTTTTCTGTGATCTGTATACACACAGCAATAACTGAGATTGGTATGTAAAGAGTATAATGCACTCACCTGTCAGACAGATTTTGTCCCAGTCTAACTTAATGAAAAAAATCATGAATCCTGATTTTCATGGACAGGGAAAAACCGAGCAGTGCTTTATTCCTTTAATAACCAGATGAAAGAGCATTCCTCCTTGTAAGCCTCCCAACTGCTTGTTCCCTGGCTCCACATTATCAGGCTTGTTACACAAGCTGGTTACAATTCAGAGCTGTCTACAAAGTGTCGAATGGCTTAATGATTAGTTCCAAATGTGTAAAGAGGTGCAGAGCAAAAAAGGCCCGTGATCTTTAACCTTAAGCTTCATGACAGGGTTAAGGCTTCATGACAGGACAAATGTGTACATTTCCAACAGAAACTAGATCTTTATGACTAATTATTCTACAAACAGTTTAACTTACACCAAGGTGTAGTATATACTAAAGTTATGTCACACGAAATAAAATAGCAGAGCAGATGTTAGAAGTGGGACACATCAGAACAAGAAATGAACTAGAACAGATAATAAAATAAATTCAATGGCAAATAGCAAAATACATATATCTTCCTGCATTCTTTAGGGCTGCATCATTTATATACATAGTAAGACCATAAAAGGAAGCTCTGTTTTGAAACTGATGCTCTACTTACATCCTCAGTTTTTGTTCATGCAGATGTAACCATCTGCAAATGTTCTGATGCCTTTGTAAGACCTTAGTTTTCTAAGACACTGATAGGTGAGGTAATGCATTAGTCTGCAGTAGGCTGGCCACCTGTTAATGACACCTGTTACACAGGAGCTACCTATCAATGAACCATGGAACAATCAAACCTAAGCAATATGCAACTATATACTCTTGTGACAACTTACACGTGCAGCACACTTCTTTATCGTGTAATGACAATCTCAATTAAAACATCTTTAAATTTGATGTTTCGTTCGTGTTGCTCTAAGAGTCTCATTTCTGATGGTAGAAACTCCCTTGTCTTCAAGCTTATGTCTGGGCATTAACAGCTCAGCTTAAAACACCTGCCTAGGCACTCAGAGATTTGTAGCAGCAGCCTCCTCCAAGTATGACACCTAAAGCTGCTGTCGGCCCCAGCTGCCTCCTCCACCTCTCCAGCGAGCGCTGGTGCTGCCAGGCATCCTCTTTATTTGGCAGGCCTACACTGTCAATTTTCAACTAAGCATAATTATGTAAATGAACTATTATACCAACTTGGTGTATTTCAATATGCTGGCCTTAAAACTGCAGCAGCTAGGAGTGTGTGTGTAAGTTGGTCATTTCACATCTTTGGAACAATAACTTTGAGAAACAAGCTAATATAAGATATAACTTGAGCTCAAAAAAAAAAAACCCAAACAACGACAAACAAACAAACAAACAAACAAACAACCAAAGAAAAGAAGAATGTTTCTAAATATTTCCAATATGATGCTCTTGTGCATGTGAACTTTGGACTGCTAATTTGTCTTTTGGGGCACAGGGCAAAGGCCAATAAGTGGAAAACAAGCAGCAGATACACCTTAATCAATGCACTTTGTTGGGTTTGGAGATCTTAAAAATAATGACCTTAGTAACAGGACTACTCCACACCTCAAGAGATCTGTTTCAGTTTTTAGTTTCTGCTGTAAGTCCTGCTAGTGAAACAGTAAGCCTAAGCATTAGCATAAATAAAAGGCTTAAAGTACAGCCAGGCATAGATGGCCATCATTTGATTGGTGTAAGACAATAAACAATACACTAAAATTACACACATCTGTTAAGAAGTTGTGTAATTATTAGTTTCAAGTATTAGTCTTACTGGTATAATAACTATATCATTATATTAATATAGAAAATCACTGCAGCAGTATGAATACAGTAGTGTAAAAAAAAGATTAGTAACCAAACAAAAGCAGAAATTGTTTGTGGTATCAAGCGCTACAGCACATGTAAAGAAAAATTGCTAGGTTCAAGATCTAAGGTTAATCAGGAGGACATGAGCATGCAGTGTAATGCACATCTTAATCATCATTTTAACAGACGAATCATACACAACAACAACAAAGTATGGGTACTGTTTTAGCTTTGCAAAAAGAGAAAATTATTAGCAGACAGAACCCTCGTAATTAATTTATATTAGCAGTCCAGTTGTCATGACACACCACTCTAACCAAATGTAAAGGTCAAACAGAGGCTGAAAAGGCTCGTTCCTGCCCACCTTGTCTCCCCAACCACTTTTTAGTGCACCCTGCTCATGCTGGCTCTGAAATTCACAGTTGCACAGTGAACTGTTTGGCATCTGATCTGAACAAGAATTCCAGTGACTAAAACTGTGAGGTCACAGAAATAATACTGCCAAAACGAGTGGCTGAGGGCAGGGGGCAGCAACAGCCTAGAGTTAATCTGAACTAGATTTAGCATATAGCCACAACTCCCAAGTCCCTATAGACAATGTTTTTGCAACAGAACATTGTCTGGCACCAGAATGCCACCAAATCACAGCAAATTAAACGCATACATACCGATTAAAAATTGCAGAGAAGTAAAAATACTAAGGCTCTAAAATCTGAAGTGAAGCAGATCTAAGCTAGGAAAGCAGCAAGACTTGCAGTGTGGAAGCACATTAAAAAAACCTCTCAAGTCAGCACAGTGTAATAAGAGCACCTGTAGCAGGTCACTGCAGAAGATGCAGCAATGAGGAGACAGCGATTTCAAGCAGAATTGGGGCAGAATTTAACCACAGGCCTTGCTTGCAGCGACCTGTACATCAGCAGGAGTGCCCATTACATAAGCTGAGCACACACCATGGTTGTCTTTAACTCGTTCCTCTAGAGGTGTGCAAAAATGAAATGCCTCCACTGAACCTTGGTGACTGCTGGATGAACTTGGCTGACTGCCTGTACCAGAGAGGCCTGTACAAGGCTCCGACTCAATACACACACAAGTAGATTATACTATCCACATTCTTTGTTTAGTCTTGAGATTAAACAGTATATCTACATGTAATGTTCCTTTACTCGACTGCAGAAATGAAGAATAGTTGTTTACTTCTAAAAAAACCTTCTCAAGGCTCTAAAGGCCACAGAAGGGGCTTGTCTGACGCTGCGATAGCCAGGGTCCTCAGCACCAGATGTAAGATTGCTGTCACGTTTTCCACTGCTACTGTTCTTTGTGCAACAAACCAGTTAACTAGCCTTGAGAACCCATGCCTTTCCTACTGAGATCCAAATGGACCAGGACCTCCTCAGTGCAAAACAGCACCCTACCTTCGGCTAGGGTGAGACCAATAGACTGTCTGAGCCTTTTGGGGGATGATGTGTGCGCCCACCATGTGACTTGGTTCTGCAATGGATGACTCTCGAGTCATGTGAATGGGTGAGCAGTCCTTTGTCATACAGGGGCACACACTTCAATTACGTGCTAAACATATATTTATCGCATGACACCTACATTTTGGACACTGGGTAAATGAACTTTTCTGGCAACTCATCCTGAAGGAGGCAGATATACCATATACATAGGAATAGTTGTATCAAAAAACTTAATACCAACTTAAGATTTTTTTTTTCTCTTGAAGATACCAAGTGGCTAATGTGGCCATTCTTGAATAGCGACCTGCAAATCTAGACTGACTACTTAGTTCAAATTTGCAGAAAATACTCCAAAACCAATGCAGATACATGGATACCAATGTGAGCTATATCAAATCTAGTTACATTTAAATGTCCCTTGCCACAGAATTTTAAACTTATTTTGAAAGAAAAGCTTATTAAGATCAATCATATTATTTTCTCAGAGTACATTACTGATCTGCAGTTTAGACAATCACCTAAAATATAAATGTTTGCACTGTTACTATACTTTATAAGAAACAATAAAACATTTAGTGCTACACCAGGGTAACCATAATCTTATCTTCAGTGCTTTAAAAGAAGAATAAAAAGTGTAAGACTAACTGCATTGTTTGCTAGCTATTTTCCTCCTAGCTGTCACACCAAAGATTTTAACCCTACGCTGTCTCTAACTCCCTCCTAAACACAAAGGAATTTACCATAATGAAAAACTCAAGGCAAAACACCATTCAGCAGATTCACTGTGGCTGCTGTTCCAAAAGCAGGGTTCTTTATCCAGTGTGCAAGCAGCCGAATATACACACAAGAGTCAAGATATCATTTTATTACAGACTGTACAATGTCAGGTGCTAGGTGGTAACACCACAAAACCACCACACCTTTTTCACAGTATCATTTACACTTTCGATTTTGGTAAGTACCTCCCCACATTTCCACCCCCCTTTCCAGGATTGGTTAGTCATTTACATATGGTTAGACAATAATTTTCTTGTACTCTGCATGCTCATGGGTTAGGGTCCTCACTTCAGGGGTTTTCCCACCTGCAGGTGTGATTTTTAGTATTATAATGAGCAAAGTTCACCTAAAGGACACTGTCTGACAGCCTCAAGATACACGCGAAATGAACTTAACTAATTATGAGTGTTCCAGGATGTTCAAACTGCAAGGACAGCAGCTCCTGATAAGGAGTTCCTCAAATCATTCTTTGTTTAAGGATACAACTGACCTGGTACTGTGCCACTGCTTTCATACCCTTAGGTTAGTAATTGCTGACAGGATTCATATTGCCTACACATCCTTAGGTTAGTAATTCCTGACGTGATTAATTCCATTAATTGGTGAAGACTACAGGGCCAGGTGAAGCAAGGGATCCTCAAGCATCCTTCCATATCCAGATCTGTCAGGAATCATCCTGTTGTCTGCGTGCCGAACCCTGTCACCCCCAAGCAAGCCCCGTCACTTTTGTGAAGCCCTGCCACCTGTCCAGTAACTCCTTCCAAACTGTCACCTCTGCCAAACCCTGCCAAGACAAGGGGTAATGGGTTCAAATTGGAACACAAGAGGTTCCACTTAAATTTGAGAAGAAACTTCTTCTCAGTGAGGGTGACAGAGCACTGGAACAGGCTGCCCAGGGGGGTTGTGGAGTCTCCTTCTCTGGAGACATTCAAAACCCACCTGGACACCTTCTGTGTAACCTCATCTGGGTGTTCCTGCTCCGGCAGGGGGATTGGACTGGATGATCTTTTGAGGTCCCTTCCAATCCCTAACATTCTGTGACTCTGTGAAACCCCGTCACCCACCCTGCCACCCCATGAAACCCTGTCACCTCTGCCGAACTCTGTCACCCCATCAAACCCCGTCACCTCTGCCAAACCCTGTCACCTACCCTGCCACCCCATCAAACCCCGTCACCTCTGCCAAACCCTGTCACCTACCCTGCCACTCCTGTCACCCCTCCTGTAGCTCCTGCTGAACTGACAAACCCTGTCACCTACCTACCCTGTCACCACTACAAAACGCTGCCACCCACTCTGCCACCCCTGCCAAATCCTGTCCCCTGCCCTGTCACCCTAGCCAAGCCCTTTCTCCGGGCTCCCCACAGGGCGCCCCGCGGGGCTGCGTTTACTCGAGGTCTGGCCCGCCCGGCCGGCCCGGAATCCACCGGGCTTCCCGGAGGGAAATGGGGCCCGGCGGGCCCGGGGGAGGGTGTCGGGGCGGCACTCACAGGTCCAGGAGGAGCTGGACTTCCTCGCCGGTGCCGTCCCAAGCGCCGCTGAGGCGGCTCATGGCGGCGGCGGGGAGCGAGGAACGAGGAACGCGGCGCCGCCCCGACCCGACCCAACCGCACGGCTCCCCAGGAACGGTGCCGAAATGGCGGCGGCTCCCTGCCGCTGGCGGGCATGACGGGAGATGTAGTCCGGCTGCCGGCCCGCCCTGCGGTCGCCTCAGGGCTTGTGGCGGGAAACGGCAGCAGCGCATCATGGAATATTGTGAAATATTGTGAGAACCCCCGAATCTCGCACAAAGGGCCGTCTCTTCCCCACTTCCAGCGCTTAATATTTAGGACAAAGTACCTTCCAAAGACTGGAAGCACAGGGGAGGCTGGGAGTCTTCAGGCAAGGGGCACAGTTCTAACTGCTGGTTTCCTCATGGCTGACATTGAAGAGAGGCTGCTAAATTGACGTATACCGTGATTATGTTACAAAAGACGTTCCCATCATTAACCAATTGACATGAGATAAATGCTTTCTGACCACCTGCAAAACGAGGGGATGTTTTTCAAGTTTTAGATCCTTCTGCATGACAAGAGGGATGTAATAGACTGACAGCTTGTACTTGTTGATCAAACCAGACTAATAGTACCTGATGAGCTTTATATCACACAGTAAGATAATAAAAATTATGAGAC
>VWYH01003945.1:170782-221197 GCA_013399365.1 Pampusana beccarii | reverse complement strand
GGTCATCCCTGTTGCCCTTGTTGGTTGGGACAGCGTTTCCCAGCTTCCAGTCTTCTGGGACCTCTCCATATTCCCAAAAGCGTTGAAAAATCGCAGAGAAAGATCTTGTTATGAGGTCAGCCAGCTCTTTAAGCACCCTTGGATGAATCCCATCGGGCCCCATTGACTTGTAGGGATCTAGCTGGAGTAGCAAATCCCATACAACTTCTGGATTGGTTGGGAGTTTATCGCTCTCGCAGCCACGGTTTTCCAGCTCAGGGTTATGGGGGCCCCTAAGTGTGTCATTGGTGTTGAAGACCGAGGTGAAGAAAGCATTAAATGTCTCAGCTTTGTCTATGTCCCTGTTAATAAGGTGACCATGCTCATCAAGTAATGGCCCAATGTTATTTCTAGTTTCCCTTTTGCCATTAATATAGTTTAAAAAGCCTTTTTGATTGTCCTCCACAGTTCTGGCCAGCTTCAATTCTAATTGAGCTCCGGCAGCACGAATTTCCTCCCTACAATGGTGAGCGGCATCTCTGTAGTCCTCCCATGTTGCCTGACATGCTTCCACTGACCGTGTAATTTCTTTTTTCACTGTATTTCAAGAAGATCCCTTCTCAACCAAGCTGGCTTTTTGCCTCACCTGCTAGATTTTTGGCATTTTGGAATTGCCTGGTCTTGTGCTTTTAGTAGGTGGTATTTAAAAGATGACCAACACTGATAGACCCCAATGCTTTCAAAAGCTTTTTCCCAGGGAATCTTACTAAGTACTTCTCTGAGCAGCCTGAAGTCTGCTCTCCTCGTATCTAGTGTTAAGGTCTTGCTGGTAGTTTTCCTCCCATTAGCAAAGATCTTGAACTTGACTGCTTCATGGTTGCTGTGGCCAAGGGAGCCACCAGCCACCACTTCTCCCACGAGACCCTCTCTGTTAGTGAGAATCAAATCTAGGAAGGTGTCTAGGAAGGCACGTTTTCTGGTCAGTTCCCTTAGTACCTGCACCAAGAACTGATCTTCCAGATGCTTTAGGAATCTTCTGGACCTGTATGTGCCAGCTGTGTGATACTCCACGTTGACATCTGGCAAGTTGAAGTCCCCCGTAAGGACAAGGGCAGATGATTTGGAGGCTTCGCTTAGTTCCTTAAAGAATAACTCATCAGTGTTGTCCTCCTGGCTGGGTGGCCTGTAGTAGACACCCACAATGACATCCGCTTTATTTGTCTAACCCTTAATCCTTACCCAGAGGCTCTCAACTTTGCCATCGCCAGCTCCATGCACTTCAGCCCCTCCGCTACATACAGTGCCAACCCCCACCTCTCCTACCCTGCCTGTCCCTTTTGAATAGCCTGTGGCCATCCACCACGACACACCAGTCACAGGATTCATCCCACCAGGTTTCTCTAATGCCAATTATATCATATCCCTGGGACCAGGCCAAGGCTTTTAGTTCGTCTTGCTTTTTCCTCATGCTGCACGCATTAGTGTAGAAGCACTTTGAGTGTTGTTGATTGTGCCCTTCGCCTCGTGGCACAGTCTGAGAAATCTCGCTGCCAAGCATCTCCTCAAGCTTTGGTGTGCCATCCCACTGCTCATCACTGACTGGCCTGGCACTGCCCCCTTCCCCCTTCCAATCTTAGTTTAAAGCCCTATCAATTAGCCTTGCTAGCCCCTGAGCACCCTTTCCCGCTTCTGTGAGAGGCGACATGCAATGTGTTTTCTTAGTGTTAAATTTCTTCATGAAATTAGAGGAGTCATCTTGGAAAATTAATTGTTCCCATCAATTAAATGACTTTACAAACTCTGCCACCGGATTTATTTCAGTTGAGGGCATTGCTTTCTGTTTGTGCTCACTGGAGGTGACTCCGCTGTCCTGGGGAGAGGGGAAGGTGTTTGGCTTGGAGAGAGGCTGTGTAGTCCTAACTTCTCTTTTGACTTGGTTGCTTTTATTTGGACATATTTTACTGGGCAGAGTCTTGAAGGCTGAATTATGGCACAGTTTATGAGTATCTGGAAGTGATTTGTTACTTACATGTTGCATCCTCAACCACAAAAGCAGGTTAATGTTGGTTCTGGCAGTTGTCAGTCATACCAAGAGTATCGACCCCCATCACTCCTTGGAATAAGCTGGTTCTTGGTCCTGCAAAGCTGCCATCTGCCTCCTCTCTGCTTCTTCTGTAGCTTTTATATCTTGGAGTACATCCATGCTTTCTGTTGTTATTTGTTTGTTTGTTTGTTTGTTTTATTTTGTTTTTGTTTGTTTTATTTTTGGGGTTTTTTTTTGTTTTTTTGGCCTTATTCCCTCCCCACCTCTTAATTTTTATCTTGGTGATTTCACTTTCTGATTTAAACTGCTACTAAGACCTCTGTATTTTCTCTTTGTTTCCACTTTCTTATCCTATATGGCTTTGTAGTGTTTGTGCTCTCTCGTCATTTCTTCTAGCAAGAAAACTACACTTAGCAGAATAGGGTACTGGTTTGTGGCATGGTGTTGTGTAACTGCAGCATTTGGAAGGCATTTGAATACAATAATACAGTTAAATACAAACATTATACAGAACATTATTGAAAATACTGCCATTTGGAAAACATTCCTTACAGTCAAAACTCATAATTTTTTTTATGCAAGAGGAGGTGAAGGGATGACATGATCATGAGAATAAATTTCTGGTGAAAGATAGCTGTTTCATTTGATGGAAAAAGTCATGAGAGGATCTTGTAAATGGAAGCTAAAATGAAACAATTATAGACAAGATACAAGTTTGTTTTTTTTTTTTTTAACAGCACATTTGGACATCTGCCTTTCCCTTCATTTGCTTCCTGTCTAATAAGCTTCAGCTTCTTTCGGTTGGAACTTTGAGGAACAAGGGAATAGACAGTCACTAACTGTTGTAGAATTTGCGTCTAGAGCAAATTACAAATAATAAATAGAACTAAATGACGTTAAGAGGAGTCTTTGCATTCATTTGATCAGGGCCTGATTCACCATCCACAGAAAACTAAATTAAATATAAAACCCACCAGTGCTGCTGTAATCACAGAAGCATAATCCTAAATCAGTTGACAAGGAAGTCAGTACTAGTTGGCATTAACTTCAGAGGAATTATCCACGGATTAGGCACCATATGGTAGGTTTGAAGTCTAATGCAGTAGTGGGAAGAATATGATTGCTCTTCAAGCTGTCCGCTTGCTACTGAGGTATTGTCTACTTCTGGTTTTCTCTTCAATTAGAGAACTATTTCCTGAGCGTTATTTTAGAAGAACTATTTTTTTGAGCATAGCAGAATTACAAATTTCTAACTTTTTAACTTCTGAGAACTTCTAAGAAACACCTTTTGTGGAGAAAGACTTGCACTCTTTTTAGGTCACAAAGCGGAGAAGGCATTCTCTGGACACAGTTGATTGCCTTGCATATAATAATTTGAAAAATTTGTTAAGTGTTGATAAGGAAGCTTGATCATTAGACATGTGTCAAAAATCAGTACTTGTGAAATATACGCTTTTTGGACATCTGAAATGTGAACAACTCATTTTTCTGGTTCTTTATTGTGATATAACTGATGCAATCTCTGCTTTATTGTTTCCACTTAAGCATGTAAGTGTTCCCTTCACATTTTTGCAGATGTTTGTCAGTGAACTCTTGCTATCCTTTTGTATATATGACTTTAAAAAGCTGCTTGTTATTATATGAAAAATGCAATTGGAGGAAAAAGAAATTCCATATAGTTTATTTTTTGTGTGCATTTTAGGGAAACTGGGAGAAGCGAATTCTAAAAAGCCTAAACAGCATGTGCACAGAACTTGGCATCCCACTAGCGCAGAAGGTAATATATTATTAACTCTCCATTGCCAAACATACATTTCTGGACATTAAACCTCATCTTGCAGACTTGTAATGTTTATTTTGCACTTGGTTATCAAGAGCTGCAAGGCCAGTATCTAAATGATTTTAATACAGAATAGTTTTCAGGGGTAGTGGAAATGTATGCATCAGGTCAACTTAGGAGAAGATGAAGTCTATAGGTAGATCTTCCTCTTTGCTGTTGCAGTAATTATCCTCTTGAGGGAGCAGCATGTTGGAAAGCTAATTACTATGTTAATTGCTCTTAATAGAGCATTTTTGTGTGCAAACTCAGCTGTGTAACTTCTAGCTGCATAGCCTGTGCACTATATAGATATATTTTGTGTGCTGGAGAAAGCCACAGTTGAACTGGGCATCTAGGAGAGAGAGATGCTGGTACATTGCTAATTTTGTCATTAATTCTGCTCTGTTTTGTTTTGTTTTGTAATAATTTAGAGGCTTTAATTTTAAAGATCATGGAATTGGGGAATAATGTTAGAATGTTTTGGAGTTTGTCTTTCTCCTGTTGTATGTCTATGAAAGGTAGCAGAACCACTGTGGTTCGTCATATGAGATAAAGGATGCAGCTATGTTTGCTTTTCATGACTGTGCCAGAGACAGGAATTTAATGACAAAGTCCAACAGCTCTATGGAATGAGTAGTAAATCATCAGTAATATGAAACCAACTACTAAATAACCTAAAATTAGTGAATGCATAGAACTGTTTAATGGGCTCCTTTTTTCCTTGAACTGGAACTTGGACTTTCTACAATCAAATCTACCTTCAGGCTGGGGATAATTTGTAAGCAAAATATGTTTGTGTTGCTACTGCAATCCATTTTTTAAAGCGTTACATTAATTTATGTATTTGAAATAGGCATGTTTTAACTCATTCTGTCAAAAATAAGAGTTACTTTCTTGTGTCTTTCAGAGGCCTGTAAATGAACAGAAAGAACTACTTAATAAATGGAATGAAATGGGAACCGATGAGCCAGGTAAGGTCAACTAAATTTATGTGCATTACATTTCTGTACATAGAAAAATAGCATATACATCTTATTTATGAGTCACAGATTGATGTAATCAATTAAAAGTAAACTTACTTCAGTCTTTTTTTCTCATTGGTAGTGTGTCGTCAAGCTCAGGTGTTTTATTAACGAAGGATGAAGCTAACACTTGCACAGAATAGTCAGTCATATTGTCCTTTGGGAGGGCAAGGCTAACGGCCTTGTTAATTCATATCCAAGTTCCTTAAAAGAAATGATTTTGCAGAAGTACTAGTTTGTAATGCAGTACCACCTCTGCAATGGCAAATACTTTTCATTAATTACTTTGTGACTAGTCCCTATTTTTATTATTTGACAGCAGTATATTTAATTCAACAATCTATGCTGTTACAAAAACAAAACAAAAACCAAACAAACCACAAACAAACAAAACAAAAACAACAACCACCACAAACACCAATCAGCTAACCGAAACAACAACAAAAAAAGAAAATAACAAAGACTTTCTAATATCATGTCTCTTCCATGTCTAAGAATGGTTCAATCTAAAGACTTATGTGGAATAAGTAAAACTTCCTGTGACTACTGTTCATGTACTTGGGGTTTACAAAACTAACAGTAGCATAATCTTGGAGAACATGTGGTGGTTGTAGCCATGGTGCCTGTGATGTTATTTTCATCTTTGCTTTAGTATGTTATTGAAATTGCTAGATTGTGTTATAGGTATGGGAAAATTGCATTTTTTTTTTCATCTCTTGCTTTTAACGTAGAATCATTGAAATCTTATTTCAGATCTAAGTCTCTTCCGGCCTGTTTATGCTCCTAAAGATTTTCTCGAGGTAAGTATTCATGAAACAATGACTCAGCCATTGACTTGCATCCATTATAGTCTTTTATGTGAAGTGGGAAAAATAATTGCTAAGTGTATTTCAAACAACTTGTCATTTATATCAAGTGAAAATTGGCATGTTTGTGATGACTCTGTATTTTATTTACAAAATGCAATCTTATTGTTTCTTTTTTTAAAACTGCGGTTTTAAAGTGTACTTGTGATAAACTCTTTCTCCAAAGAACAGTTTGGAGCTAACTTTTTCTCTGAGGGCAATTCTCCAACTGATTTCATAAATAATTTTACATTCTGAGCTGCGATACTTTGAACTGATAAATTGCAATATGTGAATCTGATAGACTGCTTGGTGGTAGACAGCGGATCTGTATGCAGTTGAAATTGTAGGTCATCTATGAAAGCTGTGAAAAATCAAACATGAAACAGAACTGTGTGAAATTTGGAGGCTTTTGTCTGTAATCAAACCAAACCATTAAAAAAATGGTGACTGCTGAATCTTGAAAGTCAGAAATGACAGTATTACTCCTCATTTTGTATGGTTCAAGCACAGGACATCTTAGTAAAATAGAAGTTGCTTAACCAGCTGTGCCAAGAATAGTAAACATTGTTGATGACAATGAACTTAATGGTGACACAGTAGGAGATTTTTGATTAAAATGTGACTGAAAATAAATTTTTAAAAATCGATATCTGTATATCCTATGTGTTATACAGGGAAACAAATCGTCTAGAGCAGGGTTGTCCAACTCATTTTCACTGGGGGCCACATCAGCCTCACAGTTGCCTTCAAAGGGCTGCATGTAATTTTAGGACTGTATAAATGTAACTACTCCTACATTTATAGTATGACAACAGTGTAGAATTTTAGAATTAAGATGGTCTCCTGATTTACAGAATAAAACTTAGAAGTCTAACACAGAATTATCAGTCAGAATTAATGTATTAATATTGCAATGTGATTCAGTGCAAGTTTAGTGGAATGTCTTTCGTAGTGGTAGAGGAGGTTTACAGTATTTCTGTTATGAATTCTGTTATGAATTTTGCGTGCATTTCTGAATCCAACAATAAACTTTGTCCATTTTATTACATTCCTAAAGAGTTCCTTTTGTTCAGTTAATGATAATATTATTAGTATTTTTTAATTTATTTTGTTTTCCATCACTGTACTAACAGCCGAGTAGTATATTTAATCTTGAACCTATAAACAGATCCATCTTCATTTTAGCCTTATCCAGTGACCTTCACGGTCACTCTGTTTTTCTTTTATACTGTTTTCTCTCCAGAGTTTGTGGTTTCTTACATTATCTTTTAATTTACAAGTCTGACAGTGAGGTTATATGGTATTATAATACTTAGAAGTCTGACAATAGTAGAGGTAGGATGCTGTGGAAGAATTTAATAAGAGGTGGAAACTCATATTAGAAAGAATCCTTGCCAGCTCAACATTATATCAAAACCTATACCCGTGGAATACCGGTATGTAAGATACGGTAAATTCCTTTATATATCACAGTTACTTATCTTGACATGTTTCCGTGTTCCTTCAATTTTATCCTTACTTTAGGTTTTCAATTCTGTAACTTTTTTTCTTTCCTAAATGAAAGAGAATATTTTGGTGTATTATTATTTAGTAAGACATTATTTTAGTAGCAAATTATGTAGCACTTCAATTGAAAGCTACATAAGATCACCAGTGTAAGAATATGGATAAAAATTCTTTACAAAAAAGTAATACTGAAGAATATCCTGGATATTGTAGCTATTAGAAGTATACTCTTGGTGTTTCAATAGCTTTCATGCAGTGAATTTCAGTAAAGACATTACTATATAGCCAGAACTTAATCCCATATATCAAAGATTACTTCTGCTTTTTTATTTTATAATATGAGCTTACTTTTTGAAGTAGAATATGTTTGCTACTTTAAAAAAGTGTCTCCTTTTTGATTTTGAAAATGTTGAGATATAATTTGAAAATTAGGGCCTACATATATGATAGTTACAACAAATTATTTTATACTGAACGTACTGTTTGTAATACTCATGATGATAAGAAGAACTCTGAATGTAAATTTCTGAATTTACACAAGGAATGACAAAGCTACCATTTTTAAGGTACTGATGAACCTTCGAAACCCAAATTATGAAAATGGAGAACAGCTTAGTTTCAGAAATCACCTGGGGCTTATTCAGGTTCCTCTAAAAGTTAAAGATATTCCAGAATTGGTAAGTATATTTTTTTCTTACAAGAGGTTTCTGTAAGAATTATTTTGCTTTGCTGATGAATTAGATGCTAAACAATACGAGGAATATTGGTATCATAAGTTTCTCCTTTTGAAAGGGAAAAATCAATCTAAATATGTAGTTAAAACACAGAGCATAAAAAGTTTTATAAAAATACATTTTAATGAGAAATAAAACAAACAATTATTTCTATGCCAGTAGGAAAATTTTTATTTTATGCCACACGAGTTTGATTTGTGCCAAAATTACAATACACTTCTGTACATATTATTGACTTACTAATTTTTTTTTCCTGTACAAGAAACTTCAAATATGTAGCTTATCTTAAATCTACAGTTTTATTTGACGCTGTACAAAATCAGTTACCTGACAGTCAGTTAGGTTCTGATTTTCTTTTCAAGTAATTTTAAATTCTCTTGTAAATGACAGGAAATGCTTGGGTATTAGTATTATAATTGGAAAATAGGAGAGCTCTTCTTAATGCTTCACTGATAAGGCTCTTGAGGATTTTATGCTGGTAGAACCTGGGTTGGAAAAGAACTGGGAATTAGAGATCTTTAACCTGGTCTTTCATTCACTACTTTATTACATCCAGGTGTTGCTCATAGTTGACAAGAACACTGGGGCCTATAACTAAAACTAGAGTAAGAATTGATGTTAGCTTCTTCTCTTTAAAAACCTGAGCATATATTTCATTTGTATGCATTCAAAATAACTATGTTTGGGTTAGAAAATATTTGCATTAAGCCTTTCAGAAGATATCTCCAGTGATTTAGAGAATTAAACATTGCTAATTACTGTTTTATGGTTTTGTTTCTTTTCAGAAAGAAGACTTCAGTGAACTGGGCTTAAATATAGGACAGCTGGGTATAGATGATTCAACACAAGTACCTCCTGGTTAGCTAATGCTGTGCTTCAGTCATTTAAATGGAACACTAATGAGCTGACTACTTATTATCAAGTAATCTGTGTGTTTTCTCCATGATGAACCATAAATATTTTTTCTGTAACTACGATTGTAGTTATTTTCTTAGTAAAATACAGCTAGTAATAGAAAACATCGCAAATATGAAGGGTCAGATTTGGAGAAGGTTTAAAATCATCACCCTAAGCTGAAAATATGTTAATTTCAGTGTGTTTGAACACTTCAGGATCTAGAGAACAAAATTGCCTTTCTCCAAAAATACAGAAAATATCAATAAATGTTAAACCAACTAACAGGCATATATACAAACATTTTTAAAATAACTGTCTTTGAGAAAAAAATTACAGAAAATATCCAAACATTAATATTCAGTAGTTTAAATAGTGCATAATTTCTGTTGTTTTCCCATATATGCATTTAGTCCTATAGAAACAGGTTTTAAAATGGTCTTCCATATGAAAGTGGAAAACATTGTAGTATCAAGTGATTTTTCTTTTTAGATTGAAACATACCAAATTGAAAGTCTAGGTTCATGCAGCATAGTGCTACTTCAGCGTTTGTGTCCTCCAGAGAAGAAAAAAATCTCTAGTATTATTTTTTCTTACTTTCTGAAAAAGAACATTGATGCTGATGCAGGTTAATTTTTAGTGGTATTAACAGCAAAAATCAGCCAAATGTAGTGTTGTGTAGTAAAAATATAGAATACATTACTAGCTAGAATATTTTTTTCTGTTTGATTTTTACCATTCTTTTCTATTTATTTTCTAGAGTTCTTTGAAAATGAACATGTACGTGTTGGACAGAAAGGTATGGATCTGTCTTAATCTGAAATAAACTGTGAGTAGTTAGGAATGCATATAGTAAATTTCTATCTCAATTACATGTATCTTTTAGAATTTTAATATTTTAGACAGACTAGTGCAAATCATAGTCAGTAATACCATTGAAATTTAGACAGAGACAGTCAGTAATACCATTGTAATTTAGGCAGAGACAGAAAAGCAAGCATTTACAGTCTACCAGTAGCTACCAGATAAACAGTTCTGTAGCAATTTCATTAAAAATTAAATAGGAAGCATACAGACGTAAGATTTTGGTGGCAACTTATTCCACTACTGAATTTCATTTTAAAATCAAAAGACTCTGGACTCCTTTCTCTGCACACACAGTTCTCATTAGTGTAATGGGGTTTACGCCTGTGCGTCAGAACAGAGTCTTTTTAATGGTTATTTGCAATTGTAGGACTTGCTAAGTATTGCAATACTTAGCCACCATGGAAAATTCACTCATTTGTCTCTGTATACTGCTTTTTCTGAAGAAGTTCTGGATTTTTTTGTAGGTTAAGAAATAACCTACGAAAGAAAGGGAAAGAGAAATAATAATTTATTAGCTCAAGTTTGCTTGTAGAAGAAACATACAAGGAATGTTTGGAATCCATCAATATCTGCTCCTTAATGTCTCTTGTGTTACCCGCTAAACATCATCACCATCAAAGAAAAAAACAGAGGATAGCATCCCAAAAGTTCTTCATCCCATTCTTTTGTTACAGTAACAAAACAGTGACCTTTCTTGCTTGCTTTTCGTTTTGTGGTCCTCCTCCTATCCCTCATCATCTGTCTTCTGATCCAAGAGCAACTCATTTGGGTACTGTCCATCTCTCTGTTCTTTTCCTGTTCTTCCAAATAAATTTCCCATCCAGACTTCCTGAGCCAGTCGTTCAACTCCACAATGTAATTCTTACTCCTTTTCTCTTGTCTGTGTAGAGCAGCCTCTGTTACAGAGATTGTCTTTGTTTTTCCTATATGCAGAGACACAAAATTCTGTAAAAATGTCGGTTAAGAGTCTTGACCATAAACTGAAATCTCAGTTCATTCGGTGGGAATCCAACTGCATGCTTTGTTGGGTGTTGGTTATGACTTTGGTTGCCACTGGTGTATTGATTTTGCTTCGATATTAGGTGTATTGCCAAGTCCGAGCAATTTTCTTTATTGTATTTAGTAGAACCAATCCTGTGTATAGGAAAACTACTTTTAAATATTATGCGTCTCAGTAAGAAACAATAAAGGAAACACTCATGGACACTGAGATGAATCACAGTATTTTCTGAAGTTTCGTGGGGAATGTAGGAGTGTTTTTCTTTTTGCCTTCTTCATTTAGGAAAAAGGATTACACACCATCTGTGTTAGAGCTCAGCAGACTGGTCTATTCAGTATTTAAGAAGAGAGGGAAGGAGAGAGGAATCACTTAAATAGATTTATAATTCCAAACCTCATCCTTCTAAGTCATGTCGGAACAGCTGTTGTGAGTATCGAGTTTAGTAAAATTTAGAAAAGCAAGCAGTTTCTGAGAGACTTCGGAAAAATCAGAGGATAGGGATTTGTGGAAACTTCTGAGTACCAGCACAACACCTATCTAATGTCTAGGTAATCTCACAGAAATATTCTCCTGTCTCTCTGTTGTGAAAGACATTTCAGGTATGAGGCTACAGTTAATCACATAACCTTGATAGGAAACAATACTTCTACCAGATTAGGATAGCTAAAGGTAATTGTTTTTCAATTTTCTACATTTAAATAAGGAATGAGATAATCTGCTTTAAGGTACGTACAGTACTGTATTCAGGATGTGACGGAGTAGCCTAAAGCCTAATAGCAGTGACACATCTAGGCAAACCTGTCAACAGTAGAGTATTTGTTTTATGTCAATCTGAAGAAACAACAACATCTTTTGAGAAAGTCTTTGTCCTCCAGAGTACGTGTACCGATAATGAGAGAACGTGACAGTACACTCTGAAATGGAAAAATCTTGCCCCACGGTTATCTGTGAAGATATTTGTATGGTTGACACAGAAATAGGGAAGAAAAAACCCCAAACAAACAAACAAAACAAAAAAAACCCCAAACAAACAAAAACCCCCCAGAAAACTGAAACAAAATGAAACAAAACCACCAAAAACCCCAAAACAGAATGAGTATTGATCTGCTATTTGAACTGAGATACCACTCATAGTTAAACAGGAGTATTTTGTGGCTAAATACAGCTGCTTATTCTGCTTGATACCAGCCTACTAGCTGCAACTATCCTTGATACGGCCATAGATATCCTAAGGATCCATGCTAAGTGCTATTTTCTGACAGAAAGTAGTACAGCCTTGCTTGTTAATATAAATTGCCTTGTTTCACAGGGAACTGCTTCAAAAATGTGTTGTGAAAACCAGACCTTTTAGATATTTTCCTATTGGCTGATGCTTACAGCATGTTAAACCAGTTTGTAAAGTTAAAAATTAAAGTACTTGATAATTTGATGAATTGATGTAGTTTAAGACTTCCAAAGTTTATTTCCTGCTTTGTTTCTTACAGTTTTAGCAGAGCAAGATAGTGCTGCAGCTCAACAATATGTTCGTCAGGGATGTCCAACAGCACTCCGAGCTGATCTGTGGGCCCTCATTCTTAATATTTCTAATCAGCCAGAGGTAAGGAGCAAAGCGACAGTAGAATATGAAGACTAGGTGAAAACACAGAAATGCAGCCCATATCTTCTAGTGATCTTCTTCGAAACAGAGATGCTTCATTGAGTTGTCACGGAAACTGATAAACATTTTATGAGAAGAGACACATGCCTGTAAAAAGGTCTGTGCTATGGTGAAGTCTTTTAGGTTCTTCCCTAATTTTTTAACAGGTACATGGGCAAAATACTGTAGAAAAAACTATTCAATTCATCTGGCTAGTTTTCCTATACGTTGCTGACTTTTTTGGAAGGAGATGAGAAAAAAGTCCTGGAAAGAAGGCTGACCCTCTCTTATCTTTGCTAAGTTTTAGAAAAAAGATATGCTATAACTTTTTCCTGGCTATTTGAATCTGTCATCATATTTCATGTACACGTCTTTGAAATTGCTTTGTATATTATTGCAGGTACTCCATATATGTACAATCAAAAAGACATAAAAAGGAACTAGTAAGATGTGGATTGTTTTCATACTGCCTTGTACAGCACCAGTTTTGCATAGTACCTTATATTTGACTCAGGTACTCAACAATAAGATCTTCTGCAGTATCCGAAGACATGCTGTAGTTGTTATATCTAACATACCATAAAAAGTTAAATCCCTATTTAAATCTTTGCAGAATTGTGAATACTTGGATGCAAGGCTTTCATTGCAATAGTAAATAACATGCATACATGCAAATTTGCTCATAAATGTGAGAATTTTATAGTACCTCATGTCCTTTGGGGATGTAGCCATTTTCTTGTAATACTGGGGCATTTCTTAGTAACTACATAGTGCAATCACGAGATCTTGTCCTTGAAAACAAACCTAAATCTTGTTCATTCACAGCTTATCTAAGGAGTTGAAGTTATTGTGTCTGATATTAGAATTACTTTTTGAAAAAGTAAAATTGAATTTTCTGTAGAAGAAAGCTGTTGAAATAATAGTGAAATATTATACATCTTACTTAATATGCTCAACACTAGATTAAATTGAAGTTATTGGGACAGCCTGAATTTTAGAAATCTTTCTCTTTACGAGAGCAGGAATGTTAGAGGTGTGAAATTAATGTTGTTGGTTATGTTGCATCTATTTGTATTCTGTTAAATGCTGCATGCTCTAAGAGCATTTTTATCTTAATGTGGAAAACAAAGTAATTGAATAAAAAAGGCAGGTATTCTGTTTTGATGACTGAGAGTCAAGATAGTATTTAGAAAAATGATAAAATATTTCATTTTTTGTTCATATGCAGCATGAGTTGTCACACAAATAGTTTTATTAAAGTCAATAGACACATAGACACACATCATCACGTAGACAATTTCCAACAGCTACCTTTTTTTAAAGAGGAACAAGATATTTCTGTCTATTAATGCATTTGTCAACCAAACTGTTAGGTCCTTTACAAGTTAACTCTAGTTTATAGTTGGCTTTGATATGTGTTTATACTATGCATAAAGTATAAATATTTTAGACCTTCTCAAAAGGTTAGTCTCTCCTGTGAGGATATTAACTCAAGTTACTGTTAGATAAGCTAGAAAACAGCACATTAGCTATTTGATCACAAGTGCTCATGTTTGTGCCTTTACTGTGTAATGGTAATTCTGATGTCAGGGCAGCTAATACATTCTCATTGACATATTATTGAAGGTTTGGTAAGGGCAGCATTGTGTGTGTTAGCATCCGATATAGTTGTTTGGAAAATGTTATTCAGTAAAACTCAGCCTCTGTATAAAGCTAATATACAGCCAAGCAACGGATGATGCTAGTAATCTAGCATCATAATCGTAAAAATGATAAAATGTAAACTCTATATGCAGGATTATTTAGAAAAGCGTAAAAACATTTCCTGGCAATGAATTGTTTATTAGTTTTTGTTTGTAATGGTACATTTTAGAGAAACTGTGTTAAAATAGCATTTTTAAGGTTGCAAAGTCAAACATTTGAAAGCTGAACAGTATTGCAGATAATATTGTCTGTGCAAACAGTCCAATTTGTTGTATATATTTTTATATTTTATTGTATGCTCTTGAATCACAAAATCAGAGTTTTTCCTGTGGGATGTCTGCCTTATTGATTACACAAAATGGACGGTGCACACTTACTGACAATCAGTTTATTATGTTTTTTTCCTTCTGTTTTGTGTGTTACCTTATTGTTTATTCACTGCACGCTGTTCAAGCAGTGCTTAAAAACCAAATTTGTTCATTATCTTTTAGGCTTTTTTCCTCTATTTTTTTAAAGTTAATTGGTTGAAAATCAATCTTAATTCTGAAAATTCCAGCATGCAGAAATTAGCAATCCTTCTTTACTATAGGTTTTACTGAATGTAATATCCTAAGTTAAAAAACTTAATAAATAGTTGGGGTGGTAAGTTCCTAATGGAGCATGATGTAACTCTGTGCCTTATCAGTAGAGTTATTTAGATTAGGATCAGTAGCTGAAGGTGCTCATTGAATCAGTATTCAACCAGCTGAGAAACCAGTAGCAGTAATGGACTGTCATCATCTTTGGCTGGAGAAGGGTGTATTTTACAAGCAGATTTCACAGGTGTCTAGTCAAAGGAGAATAAGTTTTGGATCCTCTTCCAGGATTTACCAGGAGGGATTTTCTTTAGCTGTTTTGTCTGTTATCTCTTAATGTAATCTGTTTAGATTTTTCTTTTGTACCTGTTTCTGGTACTTCTGTTCCAAAATCTGTAGCTCACCTAATTAATGCTGGTTGCTGTTCTTTAGGCTTCATCCAATTCCCACAAGTCTTAATGTCTCCTTTCTAGGCTCCCAAATGTCAATCTTTCTTCATATTCCTATTTCTGTGCTTCACCCACTCATTCCTTGTATTAGATTTCAGAGACAAGTGTAGACAGTGTAATCAAGTGACAAGGGTAACCCGAAAATGAATCATGACCTGTCTGCGACTCAGCAGTGAGAGTGAAGCTCCTGTGCCAGGGATTTCATGGTGGCCACAGGTGGCCTGTGCCTCCACAGAGGCTGCTGAGTAATCCAAACCTTCCTTTCAAAGGGGGTGAATCACCAAATTCTGCTTTGGCTGGCTTTGCTGGGTGCTGCTGAAAGATCTGCTCTCTCTTGCCTCTGAGCTGCTTTCAGTGCTGCATTTTCCTTATGTGCTCAGGTCGATACGATATGAGTATTTTCAGCGGAAAGTTTGGTGTGTGGCTTTGTAAAGTCAAGAGGACTGGGCACTGCAATCCTGCAATGTGCTTTGTTTCAACTTGGAAAGATGAGTATGTCTGGAGGTGCAGTATAAAAAAATACAAATTATTTTTGAGAACAACTGTGGTCTGTATAATGCAACACATTTTAAAAAGTAAAAAGTTTACAAATCTCAATATTACATGAAGATTTGGCAGACAGAGAAGAAAGGTTGAATCAGATGAAAATGGTAAGATTTTGGTTTTATAAATCAAAACATTTTAGACTAAGAAACATACTACATTTTTGGACACTCCTGAAACTTGGTAATAGTTGTCTCATCTGGAGGAAGAAATGCAACCAAAAAGTAGTAAAAGAAGACTTGAATCTTTTTTGAAGCCTGAGAGAGGCTCTTTAAAACATTTCTCACTGTATGAGAAAGACTAATCACTGAGCAAAAGCAAATCTGTGACCAATCTTGTTTATGATTTGGGTATAAGGAATACATTTATTAATGAATCACAGCTTCTTGTATTACTAAGAGGCATGGGCAAGACCTGCTTGTAGTCAAGCCATGTCTGTAAAACCAGAGTGATTCCCAAGCCCTGTTTTTGTTTTGCATCACAAAAATCACAATTTAAGAGAAAATTAATGACAAGCAATGAGTAAACTATTCCTAGAATGGTTATGGTTGGTTTTGTATTTCAAGTCTCTTTTTAATAATTTTGGATTTGTTTCCCAAACTTTTTCTCATGAGTTTTAGTTCTGGTAGACAGCTTGGCCTTCTGTTTTTTTTTTTACTAAATTATTTAACTGTTGTACTTAAGTACTGTTTTACTCTGCTAATATTTGCGATGTAAATTTGCTATTCATTTTTTCAGGGTAGCGTTTTGAGTTGTGTTTGCTGAAATTATAAGAGCAACAGCAAGTGGTGTCTTACTTTCTGAGAAATGACCAAGTTGGTGTAGTGGGTTTTTGTAGGAGCAAAGGAGAAACTAGTCTTTATGAAAAACTAAAAAGTGATGAACTGCTTAGCTTTTTGTTTAAAATCATACTGAATATTCAACTGAATTATAAAGAACTTCCATTCAGTTTCTGCAAGTTGCTGAAGAATCTGAGCGCAGTTGTTCTCCCTTTTAAGACAATGTCCATCAGGTTGCTTTTTCTTACAATTTTTTTAACTGGTTGAAATATTTACATTGATTAAACCAAATTAATGGAGGAAAATTGGGAAGGACGCATATTTCAAAAATTGTACATCCTGCTGGCTAAGGCTAAGTGATTATATCTGTGTTCTAACTCAGGCAATATTTGCCCTATATTCTAATACGTAGATTGTTTTTTAAAATCAGTGCACAAGTAATCTGAAGGGTGAGAAATGGGAAGTCTCTGCATTTCAGCTTTATTGATTCCTTTGCTAAAACAAAAATAATTTTTTCAATATGTTTTAAATACATGTGTAATTCTGGATTAACAAATAGCAAATACTCTGTTCTAATTAAACCTGTTTCATTTAAATTTCTTTCAGTAGTATTCTGTTTAACTTCCATGGAAGATACTGTTCGCTGGCTATACTAAACTGCAATTTATACTTGCAATTAACATGATTCTTTACACTTCAATTAACGATGCAGTTGAATTAAGACATAGGAAGCTAGTAAATATTTTAGAGATTAATAAAATAATAATCATAGTTCAGTATCATGCCATAAACAAAACTGCACTGAAGCTAGCATGGGCTCCTGTAAGCAAATGTAAAACATAATTGAATGGCTTCCTAATTCAGGAAGGAAAAGTTTAGTACAAAATCCTGGACTAGATATAATGTCAACTTGTGGCTTGGAGCCGCCGTGTGACCCGCCTTGTTCAAGGCAGTTTTAGAGAACTAGGAAATGATAACAGGAAACCTTGAGGTTGTTAGAATCTCTTTCCCAAGTTTCAGTAAATAAGTCATTGCATTAGCTAGCGCCCTTATAGCCATGAGTTTCATTGTGCCATTTGTTATGCAGGGCTATTTCCATGTACAACAGAAACAGTTAAACATGCAGTCTGCTTAGTATGAAAAATAAGAGGGTTTTTTTTTTATTAGCTCCTTCTGTTCTAATATATACAGTCACTCGAGATGGCAAAAAAACCCCCCAGACATTATTCATTTGGCAGTGTTACACCTAATTAGACTACAGTATTGATGCTTTAAAATTGTGACTGGAATATTAGAGTAGTTCTCTGTAGCTCTTAAGAACAGAGTGATACATTCATATGGCAATTAATTTACATTTACTAAATATTTGTGTCCAATAGTGTACTATTTATACATCCCCTTTTTTTATTTCTCAGAAAGAAAAATGTAAATATTTTCCCTGTGGTACCTGTCAGTACCTAATAAATATAGCTGTTGTCCTCATTTCAACTTAACAGTCTAATAATGTATTAATTCTAGTAATTTCTGAGTGTATGATATTCACCACTTCTTGGTTTTGGAGCAATACAAAGAACGGTTACAATGTTCCCTAGCCTTCTCTTAACTTTTTTTTCCATTTGCCACCTCTCAAAATTTTATCTTACTTTCCATTTGTTCTTTAAATCCTTACTCCAGACTTACTTTTTTTTTTTGCAAAAAAATTGGCAGTAAATATTATGTAAAACTTAGAATTTACAAGCATTCATGTGGCGCCTGTAGAGACACATTGAAATCAAAATATTTTTATGAAGAGGAGAGGAGCTTTGGGACTGCTGATTTAGTTTATAAGTTTATTCCAAATCCATTTGAAACTGTGCTATTCAGTCTGAAATTGTTATTCAATTGTAGGAATAATGTCAGGGAGGTATTTAGGGTTTTAAGAATTACATGATGGTAGTGTGATATTTAATTTTGTGTTTCCTTTGCAAGCTGTTTCTAAGAAGAAAGGGATAGACTAAGCAAAAGCAGAGAAGTGTTTGCTTTAATACTGCCCCACCATTTTATCCTTGTGTATGTTCTGTAGACATTCAGGAAATGACTGGAGTTTTAAAAAAGGTCTGAGTTCTTTGTATTCTTCACAAGATATTTAAAATATATTTATAATTTCATATTTTCATAAATGTATAATATTTAGAGATTCATATTAGATTGGTATCAAATATTTGAAACAACTCATTAATGCTAGAAGATACGACAACCTAGTAATGGAGTGGTGCATGAAAATTGAGGGTAACAAAGAAAAACAACAACAACAAAACAACATAATTATTTTGAGCATTGAAAAGGTTTTAGTAGTAGAGACCCAAAGGTTGGAAGATATTGATCTTTGGTTTGAATTAGTTCCTTCATTCCCATTTTAGTGATTATCCAAAGGGGATGTCATTTTATAAAGTCTCAAATATCTGCCTCATTTCTTAGGGAATAAGCTAGAATAAACAGTGATAGAATGCTTCACAAATTATGCAGTGGGTTTTCAGCTGAATACATGCTTATCATTTTTCTTGATTTAAAAAAAAAATTAAATTGTTAAAAATTAGCTTAATTTGTTTAAATATAAATTAAAATTATGTCTCAGACTGATTATGATGTTTTAATTTTAGGATATCTTGTATTATGAACAGCTTAAGTCAAATGTGATTCAGCATGACCTTTTAGTGGACAGCCTGATTTACAAAGTAAGTGATTCACTAAACAGTGATTAAGTGATTTATATATGCATCACAGCAGTATCTTGTTTTTTTAACAAAGAAAATGTTAGATGGTTTGGTTTTAAGTAGTGTAAGAATAATTAGTGTGGATTTATTATTGTAAACTCTCTCCTTGAGCCTGTGTTGGCTCTTGCGTAGAATATTCGTTTGAGTTGAGCCGTTAAATTGTATAGAAATGGTAACTTCATTTGAAGGAATAACTGGTTTTGTGAGGAAGAAAGCACGAGAGTCTGAGTGCGTCCATTTGAAGTTTCAATTCTGAATATTCTAATCATCAAGTTAATATAGCATTTTTAATTGTGACATGTGGAGTATATGCTTAACTACAGCTCTTTCGTGATTCAACGGTGAAACAGTGTTATCTACCACTGTGTTAAGTTCAGCATCTATGGGAATCTGAAAAGAGGTTTTTGGCTTCAAACTGCTGCATGTTTTGATTGCAGGATGTAAAGCTGACAGCAAGCAATGATGACTACTATTTTGTATTTGAGGATTATTTATATCAGGTATGTAACTATTTTTTTCTTAAAAAAGCTAGAAAGTATACTCCTGAGTGAGGACCGCCTTTGTTTTTCATGTGCAGGCAGAGTACAGTGGGACCCTGGACAGCATCTGTTTGCTGCAGTACATGTACTTTCCCTTCTAAATAGCAATACTGTAAATTAATCTTGTAGACTTAAACAGATTAAGCAGGACAGGCTTCTTAAACTTCTATTCTGAAAGACCCTACACAACATCTTTCAAATGCAGTAGCCAGAGAATATGCAGTCAGCCATATTCTTCCCCTTTCCAGCTTTGCAAGAATAAAATTACCAGCAGCTGTGGCATACAGAGAAATTAAGACTTGAGAAGTATATTCAGGGTTCTGGTTAAAAAAAGAACAAATTTTCAAAAATGCTTCACAGTCATGTACCAGAGTAAGCATAGAAGATGTTGTGTTGACATATTTTTAAATGGAAGACATTGATTCTGAATAAAGTAGTGATATATATGGTTACTTTTAGAATTGCTCCCATTCCAAAGCTGCTTCTAGCAATGGGGAACCCAGCTACTGCTGCCTGTCAGATGCCCTTAAATAGAAGGACATTACATTTATGAATTTCCTAATGTGTAGTTGATTGCAGTGTCAACATAAATGTCATGCAGTAAACTTTCAATTTCCACAGTGCTTTCAATTTCATTAGTCACATCTGTTAGGTTAGACTTGCTTAATTTTTTGTTGAAGAGCTATGTGAAACTAAATGATTTCTTCTTTAATGGTAATATGTAAAACTGGTAGTAATTTACCTAAGCAAGAAACTTTCCTTAGTGCTGCTTAGTCCATGTGGGTATAAAAATATGCATTACTGTTTAAGCATGCTATTCAATCATGTCTACATGTAACATTTTAGTACAATAAACATTTAAACATTAATACGTAAAATTGTAACCTCATGAAATTATAGCCTTTTTTACTTAAAATAGTTCCAGGATTAAGATCTGTAACTGAATTTGTTTCTGAATTACAATTTGAAAAATTATTGCATAGTGACAACTCAGGGATATTCATTCACTAAAGTATTTATTATACATGTAAAAGTTTTCCTTGATTTACGGGTCACAGTCGATCTTCATTGTTGTAACATTATCTCTTCATCATAGAATGTGAAAATCTCATTCTTATTTCTGCTTCGTTCATTATATAGACTACTAAAGCGTATTAGTTACTCATAAACTAGCAGTTCCAGTGGACACAAGTTTATAATCTCTGAAGGAGCATGAAATAGTATACAGTATAATCTTTTATTTGAAGGCCATCAGAAATAGATTTATGTTCAACATTCCCAATGTATAGCACAGTTGAATATTTTAATTTTCATATATCTCTCTTAAGTAAAATAATTATTAGGGAATGAAAATCATAAAAAGGATTAAACCAGGCTTACTAATTTGAAGGAGAATCACCAAAAATCTTTGAAAAATGAAGTGCCTAGTTTTACTGCAAAAGCTTTGAGGCAAAGAGGCTTTGAGGCAAAGAATATCTCGAACTTCTAATTACTGGTTGCTCTAGTTTTGTTTGGTACTGTGTGGTATTCCTCAGACTCTTTTTTCTAGAAGAAAGCTATCCATCCCAGAATCACAGAATGGCTGGGGTTGGAAGTGGCCTCTGGAGATCATCCAGTCCAGCCCTCCTCCTAGAGCAGGTTCACCTAGAGCAGGTCACACAGGAATGTGTCCAGGTGGGTTTTGAATGTGTGCAGAGAAGGAGACTCCGCAGCCTCTCTGGGCAGCCTGTCCCAGTCCCTCCAGCCTGTCCAGGTCTCACTGAATGGCAGCACAGCATCCTGGTGCATCAACCCTTCCTCCCAGTTTTGTATCGTCAGCAAACTTGCTGGGGATAGACACTTCATCCAGGTGATTGATGAACAGGTTGAACAAGGCTGGACCCAGAACTGGCCCCTGGAGAAGACCACTGGCCACAGGCCTCCAACCAAGCTCTGCACTGCTGGTCACAGCCCTCTGAGCTCTGCCGACCAGCCAGTTCTCTTTGATAGTCTTCTCTTCCAACCTAATTTGCAAATGCATCGCTGCTGAATGGTTTTATTCTGTGGCCTCTGGAAAAATTGTGCAGTGTGAATCACTCTGATATGGAATATTATATATTGATTTCATATGATAGCTGGAATTAAATTTGCCTAAATAAAATAGGTAATGAAAATGTTAGTTTAAATCAGATAACTTATTTCTGGTTGCGCTGGGTTTGTGTTTTTTTTCATGACAAGTTACTGACTCTGAGTTTTCCAAGTCATCGAGCAGAGTGTGGCGTTTGTCTGTGTATTACTTAACAGATAAAGCATCCATCAAACCCAGAACATTTAGGCCTAAAATAGCAATGAGGGTATTTGGTTGGATTATTGGTACCTCTTTATTAGCATGCAATACTTCTTGGGAAAAACACTGTGAAATTATTTAATTTATTGCCTTTATTATCTTTGCTTTCTTCATCCCAAAGTCTACATGCTTTTATTAGTTCTTTGTAACGATTGAAATAGAATACAGTTACTTTTAATATAGTCATTTATTTTTCATACAAGCTTTGGTTTTGTGGGTTTTTTTTGGTTTTTTTTTTCAGTCCTTTAAATGCTGTGGTTTTATTTTACTTTTTATTATAAATATCCAATAGTTTGCCAAAAAAAGGGGTTTGTGCCATTGTTTTCTTTAGCATTCTCATTTTTGTGAATAAGAATAATAATGCACAAATTATTAAGTTTGTAAATTCATTATTTCAGGGCAGAAGTTCAGTTTTAATACTTTAGTCTTACATCCTACATAATGAATATATGCAAAGAACCTCACCCAGCAGTTTTTAGGTACAGCCATAACTTAAGTTATGCATCTCTTAAAGATGCATAGTCTTAATTTAAAGACTTCCAGATACTGGTACTGGACACTGTATTCCTAAAAAAGGGGGCCTCAAATTAAGGTTACATTCTTTCCCTTACGAGAGAACATAATGTATGTCTTTTCTTGATTAATTTATTTTTCTTTCACCTCAGTTAACATATACAGAGAATTACATTTGCCTGTGTATTGTTATTGTCAGCTATATTTTGGCAGCTACGAAAATGATTTTGTGTTGTGCAAAAATAATGTTTAGCTTAAACTGTTCAAGATAAAGAAACTATTTATTTTTTAAAAGCTATTTGTATCTGATAAATAGTTTTGAGGTTCAAAAGAGGAAAAAGTCTCATAATATGACCTTTCCACAAAATTTTTTTAAAAAGCAGTGTTGTTCAGATGTCATAGTGTTTCAGTTTTGCATGTTTCCTTTTGACAAATGCTAGTATCTGGAAAATGTCTTCAAGAATTAGTTGAAGGAAAAATCCATTCATTTTTATTCACAATAAATTATGTCACGAAATGCCATCTAAAGCATTTCCACCTTTTACACCTTGGCTACAGGTAAAACAAACAAAAGCTTAAAACCTGCAAGAGAGAGGGTCTAACTTACGCAAAGAAGTCAGCAGCAAGTTGAAGTCTGTCTTACTTCTGCCCTCTTGTGTACGTTCTTGATAACGCAATCTTTCATTGCATGAAAACATGAAAACTTTGAAGTTCAATACTAATTATTACAGCTTTTACAACTGCATGTAGGATGAGAGTGTGTTGTTATTTTTTTCCAGGAATGCTTTCATTATTTCATTTTATACTCAATTACTGTGAATACTAGATATTTCATTTATGTAACCAATAAAAAATACAAATATATTTTACAAAATGCAATGTGCGTTTCAGAACTTATGGATATGAGGTGAACATTTTAATCTGTGCTTTTTGAAAGAACTGAGTATTGTGCAAGCACTCTGTAAAGCTCCTGGGAATGAAACTGAATGTAAGGATCAGTCTTCTATATCTGCACACAGGCGGAAATGTAAATGTGTCATTTACTTATTCACTTACTGGGACTTCCCCAGGTCATAGTAACTGAATAGAAAAGTAACCAAATAGACAGTAAAGCCGGCAGTTGCATGCACAGTCACTAATGGTGTGACAGCAGGGGACAGACCTGTGCTGAGAGGCAAAGAGGAGAGTTGGAAAATTGGGATATTTTACTGACAACAAATGGATGTGAAGGTAAAATCATAGCAGGTTCAAAACGAGCCTGGAAATTTGAACAGGAAAGTAAATCATGTTGGTCAAGAGCTTTCAAGCATGTTAGCTCTCTTCAATAACATCTAAGAGGTGCTCATTAAGGCAAGTCCTTAAGTCTGTTTGACGTTGCTTTGCTGATCCAGTAAGTCAGCTGATTCTTATATGCCACCTTTTCTACAGGTATTACTCTGTTTTTCCCGAGATACATCTGTATTGGAGCACTTTACCTACAGTAGTGCCACCCCACCCAAATCATATATACGAGGTAAAAGGAATTGTTTTAAAAAAAATTGTATAGATTTTTGCTGCAGCATAGGTTGTATAGTTTGCTGCAGTAATACAGTATGTGAATTTCCTTTATGTTCATTACACCTAGTAGGCTGCCTTGAAAAGAATGTTAGTTAAAACGTAATGTATCTAGTTGACATCTGCACAGATTCTGACAGTTTAGAAGCTGATCACATGAAGATTGCAATGTCGTTGTTTTTCTGTAGCTTTCTGTATTCTCCAGAACTTTTTAGATCACTTTCCTGTCCCTAGGTCAGTCTGCCACAGCATGGCAAACTTATCCCCTTAACCTTATTCCCTCATGGAGCTCCACTGTCTTCAAGGTCTGCAGCAAATGCCTTTAGAGCTCCTAAGACACATCCCAATAAAATCTCTATGGGATAGCTGAAATCTTCCTCTTCTTTTTTGCTGTTTGTCATCCTCTGTTATTGGTGCTGCATTTTACTTTTATATCGGTCACCCTACCTGTCCTATTGCGTTGCTTGCTTGTTTTAGACAATAACAAATGGTCAACAAGGTAATTAGTTATTATTTTTATAATTGTAACTAAGAATCCACCTTTTTAATTTAAATCTTTATACATTTTAACAGCTTAATGACATCTTAATTGTGGTTTGATGGTTCACAGGAAAACTTGGAATGGAAGAGTATGCTGTTTTCTATCCTCCAAATGGTAAGCATTATACTCTTGTCTCCTCTAGTGGTAGATTGGGAAGATACAGGATATTTTTCTCAAGTACACAATAACTTCTTTTTCTATTACAAATGATGTTTCACTGTTATTCTGTGAAATTCATTAGTTTAAAGGAGTAAGCTGGACTGCAGCTACTCCAAAACCACCTTCAGCCTGGTGTTAGTAGTCGCACACGGAGTCTGTCTGTGTGGGTGGGAAGGAGAATGAAAACAGCTTCTGGTGCAGCAGCTTGTGCTCCAGTCTTGTATCACCACTCAGAGGATCCGAATGATAACGTGCTGAAACGGTCTGACTCCCAGCTTTTCAGCACTCAACAAACCACACCTTAGAGTCTTTTCCTTTCAAAATTTGTGTTCATTTAAAAAACTCAGACATATCTATGTAATTTTAAGTTAATATCATTGCTGTTGGTTTTACTTCAGTTGTTAAAAGTTTTTTCAGCTCTTATTTTAACCATTTAAATCCTTTCCCTGTTTTTGTGCTGTATTTGTATTTTAAGTTCAAGCTCTTTGCTTTCAAGGCCTTACGTCACCAATCTTAAATCTGCATCGCTGGCCTTGTCTTTTATGTCTTCTGTGTTCCAGTGGTGTCAATTATAGCACATACTTTTGTTCCCTCTTCTTCTGTTTTTGCCCCCACAGTTCTTTGCAGCTTTGTAGCCATGAAGCATTATCCCTGTGACCTTTTGCCAAAGCCGCTCCCTCTTACCAGTCCTGTATGAAAATTAATGAATGGGAGCTAAGATCAGCTGGAAAAGAGGAGAGAACTGTCACGATACAACTGCCAAGTCCTATAAATGTTTTGTCTGAGTACTACGTGAATTACTAGAGGTCTTGGCCTCCTTTTTTCCTGTTCCCTGCTTGTCAGTGCATGACCTTTACAGGTTGTCATTTATCTGAAATTAGATTCTGATTTCAGCAAAGCTTATACGTAATAACTTAATGGAAATGGAGCTTTACTTGGCTTTCTAGGAACTATAGCATGTGTTCAAGCACGTAGTTGGTTGTACTGAAGTAAGTGATACAGTTCCTGTGCTTAAATATTTACAGGACTGAGATCTAAGACTTAAGGCGCCATAAAAATTGAAACATTTTATTCCTATAGTAGGCAGAATGCAATTTAGAAACCTGGGCGGGAAATGCATTTTTTTACATGGATACAAAGAAATATAAAAGAACAAAAAAATAAATGTTTTTGTTTTGTAGGTGTAATTCCTTTTCATGGCTTTTCTATGTATGGTAAGTGTGACTCTCAAACTTTTAAAGCCTTAGGACTGCTTTTTATCATATTGCAGTTTAAAGCTGTATGTACTTTTCTGCAACTTTTAAACGTGTGTGTTTTCCATTTCTTTGGGTATGAAGACAGTTGTATATAATTTTAAAAATTCTAGGCTGTTTCTATTTAGTTGTATTACAGCGGGCTACCATGTGGGAGTTCTTTCTTTGAGAGCTAGTAGCTGAGGTATACATCTTAATGTATATGAAAAGAGGGACAGTTTGTTGACAGAGTGCTCTTTTCTTGTTTCACTTCTGGGTTGACCAAGTTACCTGTGAAAAGAGTTTGTAAAAACATGAATTATGTGAAAGGCAAGTTGCTGTATCAATTTGCCTAGGACAGGTGTTAAAGAAGCATTAAAGGATAGAATGGTTGCTAATTTACTGCACAGAGAAAAGCTCGAACATCCGCAAGATTTCTCAGAAAACAGCAGAAGAATCTCCTTGGGTCTCAGACATAACAAGGCAGTTGGTGTAGAGAGACTCCAACGATGGGAGACCGTTTGTTGCAGCTTGCCAGTTTTTTTCCTTTGATTTGTCAAAGGTGTTTGTGTCATCACAAGACAATCAGATTTTAAGGCTATACTTAAAATGCTATGTTTTGCTAATCGGAATGTTTAATGATCACACAATCATTAAAACCGGATGATTTAAATATGAAATGCAAATTTCAACCTGAGTAGGGCATTTAAGTCTTTGAAGTAATTAACAGCTTAGTTATAGACTCTTCCTTAGGTACTCACCAGGAGGCTTTCACTTCTGTTTGAAACCACTTGTCAAAATGTTTGTATTTGACTCTGCCCTTGAGAACAGCATCTCAAACTGGGTGTGAGCTGCTTCCCTCCCTCCTGGCTTCTCTCTTTGCAAGGGCTCAGAATGTGCTGGCAGTGAGAAGGAGGGGGCTGAAAAGCAAGAAAGGCTGGTGTAACACTCCAGGCTGTGGGTAAGGCAGCTGGGACCGAGCAGAGCACCCTGTCTGTTCCGTGCTCTGCTGCTCGGGGAGGAAGTGTCTGGGTCCTTATGTAAACCCTATGCGCTTTTACACATTCGCTTGCATACTCTTGGACGGTGCCAACTGTCAGGCACTGCTCTGTTATCCCTCTGGCCTTTATGTAACATATGCACACTAGCAGCTCTTCCAACTTCAATCCTTAAAAACATACACACTAGTAACTGCTCTGCTTTTCTTACGCCTACATAAATACATATTTCTGTGAACATCTCACCCTACCTTAGCACCCCACCTCTCATACACATATGCCATTATTTTCTACTGAGCCACCTTCTCTGAGGTATATGTGAAAATCAATTCAAATATGCATAGACCCATAGCTATGTGCATATATATACGTATGTATGCAGACAAAATGTATACACATCCCTATCTTTGTGTAAATAAAACTGGAAGGGAAGGTGAATGTAGAGATAGAGGCTATGAATGTGTTAAAATATAAGCTGTCATCCAGGATGAATGCACCTGTAAAATGGAGCAGTAGATGGGATGAGTGGACAGATGAAAAGACTTTACAGAGATGTATATAGAACAACTGTCTGTGAAACATGCATTGAATTGATGAGTAGAAATTGGGGGGAACTGATTATGTTTGTACAACATGTATATATGATAGATTTATCTGTATGCTAGACTTTTACAAAAAGAAAAACGGGACTGATTGAAAAAAGTTTGAGAACTGCTGCTTTACAAATGTCGTCAACTGTTGTTTTTGAATCAGGTATATTAAGAGACTTGTAAATAGTACAGTACTGAATGCCCGTGTTTTTGAGATCTTACAAGAAATAAACAGGTCTCTATCAATCAGTCATACTTATGTAATGTTATTGTGGCAACCAAAAGCTATTTTTTTTATATTTTCATCTTCATAACACCCATCTTGAAGCAGTGAACTTATTCCAGTCTTACAAATGGGGAACCTATTTGGATATGGTCACTGGCCCGAGAGCATGTTGGGACTTAGAGACGGTTGAATTAAAAACTTTCACTGTTCAACATATCATTGCCCTACACCCCAGAGAAGCTGTCCTTAAAGTGTATTTCTTATGCTTAGGAAGCCAGCGCTGTAGTAAGCAGGTTCTAATTAGTTTAGATTATTGAAATATATAGAACTGTTACCCAGAATGTGTTATACTCAGTTTCTTAACTTTTTATGTCAAATGATAGACTCTACTATAGAATTTATCTTTCTAAATAATTTGTTTAGCATTGGTTTTGTAAATTGTGCTAGTATAAATTACTTTTCCATATATTTCATGCACTTAAACATTGAGCTCTTTAGCAGTTTACAGTGTTGAGTCGATTCTAATTTTTTTATCCTTTCAGTTGCTCCACTTTGCTTTCTGTACCATGAACCTTCCAGATTGTATCAGATATTCCGTGAGATGTATGTGCGATTTTTCTTCAGGCTCCATTCCATCTCTTCTCATGCCTCTGTAAGTTCATCAGGAATGAAAACTCACTTGATATTTAGTTTGCTATGGAACAATAATATACATTGGTGTAATTTTCTATGCAATTGAAACATGTATGTACTTCAGGCAAGCTGGAAAAGAATATTAAGTAACTCCGATTTGGATATTTTTGTTTTCTGTGTCAATGTTAGTTGTTGCTATACAATGTAATGTACTTTAAAATAGTACAGTTCTCATTTTATGAGGGTTTTTTTTTTTGAGAATCAAGTCTTTCCTATAATAGGTTTCTTAGTTCAAGAAGTCACTTAAATGTGTACTTGCTTTGATTTTTATCAATAACACGTAAGTGCACACAGTTTAGTGTTTTCTGGGGTAGAGGAACTAAAATATAGTCATAGATCTACAGGTACTGTTTCAGTGATTTCAAGTGAATGTCTGTTTCTTTAACTCAATTATCTTTGTGTGACAGCACATGCTTTTTAGCACTACTAGATGAATTTAAATAATTTGCTTCTGTTTATGACCAGGAACAGCTGTCTTGAATGTAAGACAATTGTAGAAATTTGCTTATCTTCTATTTTTGAAGAATAAAACGTAGTAAATTTTTTTTTCTCCTTCACAAAATGCTGGATAGTTACATTGATTTTTGAAAAAATTTCCTGGTTGAAAGAAAATACTTTCCTTTATGTACCATTTCAAGGCTGTGCATTTTGCTTTCAGTCATTAATAGCAAGGAAACTGGTCAGACAGGAATCTTTTGATTTTCGTGGTAATTTTTAAAACAAATTTTGAAATGTGTTTGCATTTAACTTTTTGTAGTTATCCCCATTACTGTTTGTTTCTAGTTATCAGAGATATATTATTTGTCACATCCTCTTATTTTTAGTGTGTATATAGTGTAACTGAGTTCTATTCATGAAAGGGGAACTATGTCAAGTAGGTCATATTATAATAACTTGCTAAGTACTTAGACCCTGACATACAAATACCATAAGTAACTTACAGCTGAAACGGAGTATGAAAATATGTTATGTTACTAATACATAAAATTGTAGGAGTAAGGCTTTAGTGACTGAAGGCATTAGAGCTGCTTGTGTCCTGTTTATGTGAGCTGTATATTATTAATGTATCACTAATAGTGTTTTATGACTTGAATTAAAAGTTCGTGCATACTTACGTGCTGATACTGTTTTCTCAGATTTGACAGGATGAGTGTTAGTATTCAGGATGTGATCTTGTTTCACTAGGGCATCGTGTCATTGTGCTTGCTGTTCGAGACTCTTCTACAAACCCATCTGCCTCAGCTCTTTTATCACCTTCGAGAAATCGGGGCTCAGCCGTAAGTACTTCTTTCTGACTGGCTACAAATGTTGCAGATTCACTGTTCTGAAAATGCTGTATTTTAGTTTAAAAGCTATGGGAAATTATTCAAAAGCACATTTTTCCTTGAAAGTCAGTTGGAGTCCTTTCTCTAACGTGCATATGTGTGCTTTGTGTGTTTCTACTACATGTTTTATGAAGAAAAGAGGAGAATTGCTCTATAAGAAATGCTGCATTATTCAGTTAAGTTTCACTTATTCATGTCAGATCTGATGGAAGTAAGTGATTTATTTCCTGGGGGAGAGAAGACACAGAGATACGTTAGTTACAGCAGGAGCTACTGGAAGGGGAGAGAGCACAAGGGCCTGTCATTCTATAGAGTACTCATGGCACCAAGTGTAATAGAACCTGAAAATCGTACTGTTACAAGTGGTATCCATCTTAAAAGCAGAAGGATGAAACATTGGGGGTGGTAGTAGCTGAGGATCCCTCTAATGTGCTTGTTTGGTTGGAATATTTTTGTGATAATAGTACTTTGTTAAACAAGATGCTAAATAGTTTTCTCATGGCTGTTGCAAAGGGAAGTACTGATTGCTAAAGCAGCAAGAGAAAAATGGCTGTTCTTCCTGGAAAAGAAATGCAGAAGAATAGTAAAATATTTCCAGTTTATAGAGGATCTGTCTAATAATTATGGGATACAGAAATACAATGACTATTATTTATCACTTGTTTGCAGGCTACGAATTTCATTTAAATGGCTGGTACGGGCATTTTCTGGTTATTTAGCTACAGATCAGCTCTTGCTTCTGTGGGACAGAATCCTGGGATACAACTCTCTAGAAATTCTTGCTGGTAATAGAATTATTTTTACAAAACGTGTTAAGTCTAGGTGGATGTAAGGCAAATACATGTTAGCTTGAATATGTTTTGTGACAAGAAGAAAATAGTTGCTCTTTGAATGTTGAAAGCAGATTATTTACATGTCAGAGAGTATAACTTTCAGAAAACTAGAATTGCGTAAATACTACATCTCTAACAAAAACATACGAGGTATTTTTTGTTATGACAGTACTCCAAAAATACCAAGTGCTCTGTGAATAGAACATAGGATGTTCTCTCAGCTTCAGCACTAACAATAAATTAGTTTATCACCTTTCACAAAATACAAGATTCATGTTACTCATTTACGGCAGGTACTTCTTCAGTACTTACAGCAGCTGAGAATTCCCCAGATTTTGCTGCATTTCTTCTTTCACAGCCCCATCTTTTAAGAGACTTTGGAAGTTTTGTACAGATTTTTTTAAAAGGAAATTCTGTGCTAAGTTTTATGCAAAGTTTTAGATGGGGGTTCTAAGGAGGGACGTGTATCTTCAGTTGGGTCAGATTTTAAAAACAAAGTAGGTGAATAAAAGAGAATAAAAAAGATTTTGGTTCTATTTGTGCATGTAAGACAGCTATGTAGAAAGATACAGTTATATAAGATAAAACAAATTAACTTTGATTAGTATGATATAATATTCACAATTGAAATACTGCTATTTCAATAAATTAAGATTATTGGCTTAGAAGCAAACTAATTGTAAATCACCTTGTCCCTTTAGTTAAAAAGCTAGTCACATAAAGCATTTTCAGTCAGACTTTCCTGAATGTTGTGGTTTTCCTATCCTTTTAAAGAACGGCAAAAGAAACCCAAACACAGCCATGCATCATTGTATATTATTCTTCAGAATCAAAATAATTACTCTCAGGGAGTGAGAATTGGTGTTTTACATCAAGATTAATTCTAACCAGTAATTAACAGGTCAGCAACTTAAATACTGGGCATTTTCTTTCAGTCCTGGCAGCTGCCGTGTTTGCTTTCCGAGCAGTCAACCTGATGGAGGTGACATCACTGGCTGCAGCTGAAGTAAGGATAAGTTTCAGTTAGAGGAGATTGAAATAGTTTCTGATGCTTTGCCAACAAGAGTAACTTAAGCTTCACATGGCACATGGTACATAGTGCAAATCTTTCTGCCTGAATTCTTACCTTAGATAAAAAACTAAGGAAACTGTGAACATGCAGTACATAATACTGCTTTGCTGGAGTAAAAAGAACTAAAAGAGTATATATTTTAGAGAAATGCAATGTTATAAAATTATTTCATACAATCTGATCTTTTTACTATTTTAATATATAGTTTATGCGTGTGGGATTTCAAAATGCTGTGGAGGTTTGTCTCTTTTTTCTCGGTCTGTTTTAATGTAGTTGCTTAAATGATGTTTGATATTACAAAAATTTTGCAAAATTATTTTTGTCAATGTTGAATCTGAAATTTCACTGTGAGTGCTGTCATTTTGCAGATGGAAAATTGAGAAAATTAAGTAATTAAGATGAAGATTATTATTGTTTATCTCTACCAATTTGTTAAAATATATTTTTTCCCAAAAATCTGGTGATGTGTTTTCTTCAAACTTCAAGTGCTTGTGATGACCCTTTTTTTTGTTTTTAAACATACTTTCATGAGAAGACATTGACTATTTGAGTCATTACATTGGACTTACTTCACAAGTACTAGCCAAGCCACAGGATAAGGATTCTTAATTCCCAATTATTTTTAGAAGCAAGTTGAAATGTTAGACTCCTTATTCACCCATGATGCCATGTGTATTTGAAGGCTAATGGCTAAAATAAAGTTACTTGGTTTATATACATAAACATATGCTTTTTCTTTGAAATATTAAAATGAAGAATAATACAATAAGGCACTAACATAAACCAGCATAATTTGTTTCTAGCCACGTCTGAGTCTGATTATTGTTAGTATTGTAGTATTTAAATATTTTTCTGACTTCTTGTCTTGGTTTAAAGAAATTTGATTTAAATGTCAGGTTTAACAAGCCTTTTTGTTGTTTTATCCCAGGCTGTACTCGCTGACCTGTCAACCCTGAAAGTTATGCCTCTTCTTCAAATCTTCTTGTTTGCTACTGTCACTTGATCTGCTTCAACAATATTGGTACCACAGTTCCAGTCTTTCTTGAGAGGCCTAATCAACTATGCAATGTCTGCAATAAAACCAAAATTAAGCTATATGTATAATATTAATTTAGAAATCATGACCTTAAAGTTTCCAAACTGAAAACAATAACTTTGCACACAAGTGTGTGCAGTGCATGCTACTGAATTTCGCCATAACAGCAATGATTCTTACTTTCACGTTAAGAATTGCTACCTGTGCAAATAAACAATATGAATCAGTGTCTAAAATGCATGTAGTATTAAATAAAGTAAATGTAGCTCGTGATCTGAGTGTTGTGATGTTAACGTTGGAGTTGGAAAAGCTCTCTTTCAATATGAAGTTACTTTTTCATGCTCACGGCGTAGAGGTTATCAGCTCAAATACCGTCAATTGAGAAAATAAAGATACTTTTAACTTGCAAAAATGTTTCCTCATTTTCTAAGAAAAATATGGAATCATACCTCAGGTCTGCTACCTCTGTCTTTTTTATTCTCTTCACATAAATTTTCTCCGTGTTCTTTCTCATGTTAAATAGAGAATAAACTTCTGTTTGTTCTTTTCACGTACAGAGATGTAGTCACGCATTCCCCATTCATCTTCAGTTAGGTATACAGCTATCTCAGGCGTCTTCTAAACTCCTACCCAGAGTCCCATCAAAGGCCCCGTGTTGTAAAATATGTTCCCCTGCAGAGAAGGCCTGAGCATAGCTTCCTCCAGAACTTGTTGGAGCCAGTCCTTACATGAGCCAAACTATTGCCTGAGCCCGATGCCAGGAGTCCTTTCGCTGTGCCCCACACCCCTCGGGGAGCGCGGTGCTGGGCCTTTGCCAGTTTTCCAGCCTCTCTGATTCAGCAGCTCAGGCTTCAGTGCAGAATCCAAACTCGTATCGATGTGTGACGGATTGTCACTACACTGTCATGCTGGCTTGTTGTCTGGTAGTGATTGTACCTTTTTGTGACGTCTTCCGTCTTTTTCCACTGATCTGTTTGCTACCAAAGTTGGAATCAATAATCTGATTTGATTAAGCGTATCTTACTACCTGAAAAAGGATCAGAGTTATAAGAACGTAGTGGGTAATATAGCCACTGCATTTGCCATACGACTTTTATCGCTTAATTTACGTACATGTAGTTGTCATCATTTGTCATACATACCAAATGTATGACAGTGAAACATGAATCCTTCATAGTTTGCACAAAAGTCGTCTGAACGGTGATATAAGATGTAGTGTCAGATAGGGCTGTGAGCTTCATGTCTGTGATTCTTGTTGTCTCTGTCAGGATGATGTAGTAAGAAACTTACTGAACTTTTATAGACTGCTAGTAAATTTTTAAGCTAATTTTTAAAAAGGTAAAGGTGTGGACTCAGTACTTCTCAGTTCTTACATAAAGAACCAAACTGCTTTACAGGTATGACCTATTGAATGAGAATATTTCGGAAATTTTGTTTTGGATAACAAAGGAAATTGATCTTAATATTTGCAAGAAATGGTTTGTGTGGGTTTTGTTGTTGTTGGTTTTGGTTTTTTTTAAACTGTTTAACTAGAGGATTTTCTATGACATTTAGTTTTTAAAAAGAGGACATCTGTGACAGCTTTTATCCTTAAAGCAAGTATTACCCTGTTTTATCTGTGGAGAATGGAGGCATAGAAAGAGAAAGTGATTTGCTAAAGATTGCAGAATGAATTCCTAAAAGATGCGAGCAGTGTCTCCTCTCCTGAATTCCTGTTTATACTTCGGGATGCTCAGTTTGTGTATTAACCACAAGACCTCATTTCATTTTCAGAACAACACATATAATGCACATCTACTTCTAAAAATGCAGCATGTTGCAGTTTTTAAAATCTGTAAGATTGGGTAGCAATTTAGACATCATAGTGCTACGAAGCAGTCACAAGGCTTATGGCTCACTAAAGTCACCATGGCAAGGTGACATGGTTACTATGGCTTTTTAGGGAATTAGAAGTATTTACTAAATAGCAAGGGAGATTCCCTAGAGGCCTGCTGAGCCCCTAGTTCCCACTGCTTTGTGCAAGTACATCGTGCAGTATCTGAACATTAACCTAACCCATTCCATATTGGGATTTTTGAGTTATATGTTTTCTCATTTTCAATAGTTTTGAAAATGTTCTAAGTAGGCAGAGATAGAGACTGTTGGGTTCTTGTTTGAACAAGCAGTTCTGCAACTAACAGAATATGGTCTGGTTTCCTCTGACTTGGCGTCTTGTCATTCATCCGAACAATCTCGCGTCTCCCTTGGGTCCCCTCTGCCTTCCCCACTGGAGCACTTAAACTCCTCCTCCTGACCTCCACCCTCATCTCTCCCGATGGTGGGACAGGGGACCTTACGGTCTGTGGCTTGTGTGGACCAACGCGCGGCTTCAGCTCGCGCTGAGCGCCGCGGCTGGCTGCCCCCTCAGCCGGGGAGCCGCTGTGCCAAGGGCTGCTCGGGCTGCACGCAGCTCTTGAGCCCGGTGTTGTATGGACCAGCCGTAGCAGCAAACCGCTCAGAGACCTCAGCTGCCTTTGGGGAGGTATTTAAGTTGGCCTTTTTGAGACACAAGATTCAAGTTGAATTTTTTTGAAACACTGATAGATGCACACACACACAGGCACACAGAGAGATGTATACAGGGCATAATGAGGATAGTTGCTTTAAAAATGAGACTAAGATGAGACCTAAAATTAACCAGATCCTCTCCTTAGACTTCAACTCTACTGTTAGATTCTTATATATTTTTAAAATCTATTTTTTAAAAATTGCTTTTGCTGAAGATGTATTGTGTTCATGCTCCCCATAATTTCTCAGTTTAGTTCCAACAAAATACCATGTTTCAGATTCTGGATGATATTTGTATTTTTAATCTCCCTTGCTTAAATAACACTCATTTCAAATATTTTTCTTTAATATTAAAATGACTGGTTTCTATCTTTCAGCTAGATGCTTCTCTTGTATATGTAAATAGTATTGATTATTTAATTCTTTAGAGACTAGATCAAACCTGTTGATGTCTGTGGTCTATCATTTGGTTTGCAAATTCCTAAAATTCCTTTTTCTTTTCTGCTGTTATAAGTAATGGCCAGATTTTGATAGTAGAATCATATAGAAATTCATAATTACACCTATTTAAACAGGCTCAGCTGAATCTTCAATGGCTCAATTTAGCCAAATTATTTTTCTTGGTCTGTTCCTCCCTATATGAAATCAATGTGAACAGACATTTCTGTACAAGAACCAATTGTCTCTGTGTTTATAAAGGCTGCTCACCTTAGAATTGTGGCTATGGTCTGTCAAAGGTTTCTTGTAATGTCAAACAGACTGTTTTTTAAAACATGAAAGTAAATAGGCTTGTCTAAAAATGTACCCGAGTTATCTTGTTCAGTACTTCCAAAAATATATTGAAACTTAAATCCTGATGGCTGGGTAATGGAACAATTGAAAAACTGGAACAGTTTCTACTTTTTAGTGGATTTTTTTTGTCATAGTAACAAATTTTATTATGAGAAATGGAGAGAGTATGGAGAACATAAAACAGTCGGGTATCCCAATAAAGAGAAAAGGCTGGAAAGAGACTCCATTTTAAGACAAATTTCTACTTGTTACCAGAAACTAGAAGAAAAAAATGCCCAAGCATATGCCTCTCTTACTGATATCTATCAAATTTTATAAAATTCTTCCAACGAGACTGAAGGGATTTCATTAAACAGAATTGGTGTATAAAGATCAGCTGGGAGAAAGCAATTTAGTGATCCACTTATTAATAATAAATAAGAGTTTATTTAAAAGATACTGAAATATACTGCAAAACTGTAGGGCTCTGTCTTCAGTGAGGAACAGGAAGAGCCTTTTGACGTATTTTAACAAATCGGTAAAAAATTCTGTCCAGTCTTTGAGGTGAGGAAGCGGGGGCGGGAGGGAGGATGCAGCAGGGGTGGCAGGAGCTGCTGGGCTCTTCCTTGTCCCTCCTTTCCCAAAGGCTGCTCCTGTCCATGCCTGGCTGCGGGCGGACGCTGCTGCGCCGCCTGTTTTCATCCCCAAAGCCCAGACAGGAAAGGCAATTAGCTGAGGAGAGCATTTGAGATCAACAGAGCTTTGTGTTTTGTACAGCCAGCCACAGCCGGCTTCCTCCGGCCCCAGAAACTCCCCTCCTGTGCAGGCACCGGGCAGGGAAGACAGCAGGGCCAGGACCTGGGCTAGGACTGGGGCCAAGAAAGAGCCTGGGCCAGGGCCAAGAAAAAGCCAGGACCAGGACTAGGACCAGGGCCAAGGCTGGGGAATGGCCATCAGAGGGAGCATTCGCCAGCCATGCTGGCCTCCTGGGCAGCGCCACCAGAACTGTCCCCGTGAATAATTCCCCCTCCAGACAGCCATATGAACAGTACTGGGCTTCAGAAGTGCTGAAGGATAACTGTGGTGGTTTTTGTTGTTGTTGCTGTTTGTTTTGTTTTGCTTTTACAGCTGTTGGATGCAGTATGAGAGGGGGGGAAAAAACCCTTCCGGAGGCTTCAGGCTTTCAGCACAAGGCCACACTTGTTATGAGGGACTGCATGTCTGTGAACAGCTCTGCAAGAACCATTTATGGTAGTAAATAACCACAGAATAATCTGAAATCTCTAGAATACAGAATAAGCTGTGCTGCTAGTTGAAATCAATGAAAGATTTTTTTTTTTTCTTGTACAGTTCACGCTCAGCTTTTTCAATACCTCAACGAAACTGTTAATGTAAGGGAAGATCATTTTGTTCCAGTAATGGAACTGTTGTGCGGTGCTTTAGAACTGGGTTAAAATGTCTCATCTTTGTATTTTTTTAATTAGGCAATTTATAGTATACCTACCAAATTATGGCTGTGAAGACCAATTACACTTTTGAGAAGCACCTCAGAATACTTGTGTCTCTGCTGATGACAAACAGTGCAGGTCTTAATGGAGGCAGAACAAAAATATGGTTAGAATAGGATGTTTGTCCTGGGTTCACCACACTTTGTGAGACTGCAATACATAGACAAACGTAACGCAGTCTAACTGTGCTAAATATTGACTGGGGATCAGCCTGAAAGTAACTGGAGGGAGGAGCAAACTGGGAGGTTCACCTCATTCTGTGTATTGCCAGACATTGATGGGTACAGAGGGTGAACTGCAGGGTCTGTAAGGGAAGACATAGCGAGACCTCTATTTGCCAATATTTCAGAATCAGTGTGTTGTTCTAGATGTTGGACTACTGATATGTGCAAACAATTATCTCTAGAGAACTGGTTTTATGGAGGACCCTGGTTCTTTGCCAAATGACATTGTGTTTGGCTGAACAGTTTGAACAAATTGTTTCTTTTGGGATTATGACCGAAATAAATGCAATATTTAACAAAGCATTAAAAGCTCACCATTTGCGCAAGGCAAAGCATGCGACTAATTTCTGTGTTTTGTTTTAAACAAAAAAAAAATCTGTATCATGTTGCTAAGAGGCAAATTGGAATTTGATAGTCAAAGAAAAAAATATTATATTATAGCCACATAGTATGTTTTAGTAGGTATCTGATAGTTCATTTTATTCAACAGTTGTGCATTCCATGAATGGTATATTTCATTCTTTTTTTCTGAAAATCTCTATTTAGAGTAGTGATGCTCTTAATGAGCCCGATTATAAGTAGTAAATCAGCACAAATATATGCTGTAAAAAGCAATAATAATTAATTTTGTATCTGTTCAGAATTACTTATTATCTAAATTTCTTTGATGATGTCTAGTGTCACAACATTTTCCCTTTCCATCTTGTTTTGTAAGCGCTTCTGGGTTACAAAAACATAAACATTGCTTTGAAGCACAGTCTTCGTTCATTAATGTTAACATCAAATTCTGACTGTGGAAAATTGGCATTGTTACAGCTTGTGAAGGAAGTTTGGGTTGCTTTCGGCATTCACGTTAGTGGTGAAGAAGGTCACTCCCTAGTTTCCAATATAAAGAAATATTTAGATATTTAATTTTAGTTTGTGATACATTTGAGATATTCTAACCATAGCCAGTTTCTGAAGACACTGCAGTTAACTGACAGGCATGGGAAAGAGGCGTTATCAGTATTAACAACCCTCACAGTTAGCACACAGGCAGGAGAACCTGTCCCCACCTCTGTGTCACTCTCACAAGTGTGGAAACTGATTCAAGAAAGGGAAGGTCTTGTGGGAAAAGGTGCTCAAATTCTGTATATTATCATCTCTGCAACACCAAAAGGAATAGTTTTCTATTTATACATTTAACAACGTACACTTTCTTCTACTGACTTTATATTGCATATTTAGTCAGCAATAAAAACATATATGTCAATTAAAACATAAAAAGGTGCTTCTGAATTAATTATTTTTAATTTAAAAGCTTGAGTAAGGTTTGTTAATCATATGAAAGAGAAAATGTCTTTTTGATGTGTTAGTATAAATTTTGAAGTTCAAACTTTTACCACTAGATGTTTTGGTTCCAGAGCTTTATCTTCCCCTTTCTTTCCTTTTTGGAATATTCATCATTCTTCCATAGTTTTGTGTAATCTGGTTTTCCTGTCTTTGTGAATTACTGTTTACAGCTTAAAGAAAATACAAACTTTTCTGATTAGGACTAAGCAAGATAATATTTTAAATCTGTTATGAGGAAATCCTGGAAAAACTTTAAAGATTTGATAACAGTCCATTTCTGCATTAGGTGGTGATATGGATAAAGGGTAAGTATTATAGTACAGAAACGGTTTACAGCGTGTATTTTTTATTTAGGCAGATAATCAATATTCAGACCTGAAAACCCACAGTTAAAAGATGGAACTAGTAGATGTTTGGGCTTTGCAGGTTAAGAAACACCTAAACAGAGGCTTGAAATCTTAGAAAGCCAAATCCATCAAAGACCTTCCTGTCAGTGCAGTCCTCCCGCAACAGCAGGGACCGGTGCCCAGGATGTTTTCTCGGACATCCTCTGTTACATTTCTGAACGCAAACCTGGAGGAAGCGTGTGGAGGAAGGGCGCAGTGCGTACCTGTCGGGTTGTCAGTGAGAAGGAGAGAAGGAGACAGAAGGACTGAAGTTACAGACCTCATAATGAGTGCAAAGTTTCTCAGGCTCGATGGCACCCCATGAGTTCACTCAAAGTTGGAAAAAAACCTGTCTGAAACTGTATTGAGCACCTTGGCCTTGAAAGAAGTCACACAGACGGTGTGTGTACTAACTGTCAAGCAGGGGATGGAATAGATTCTCATTATTCTCTGCCACTCATAAAACTCCCCCGTACTACTAGGCTTGGGTTGAGGGAGGGGTCAGGATGGTTGCTCGTACAAATAAACTTGTTTTGCATACACTAGATCTTTATGTGGTCTTCTAGAACGAAAGAATAGAACATTTCCAGAGAACGGTGAAATGTGGGCAAAGAATTTTTAAAAATTATCATCTTCTATGATATGTACAATATGTCAAATAGAAATTTGTGGTGTTAGAGGCTTTGCATTTTTTTTCTAGTTTATCAGACCTTTCCTGGGCTGTACAAAATGGTAAAAATTTCTCCCAGAGGCTGATAAAAATCCTGATGTTTTTTAAATAAACTATGGGTTTGGTTTGGTTTGGTTTGTTTTTAATAAAAAAGTAAGGCTCTCTCTGACATGTAAGGTCTATCTTTGCCTATTGAGATGTGGGTGTTTTTCCACTGAATAAAGGAATTTATATAAATACATATTTTCCTATTTCAGAAGCAGGAACTGTAATTTTTATGGTTATTCTAGCTGTGTTTTCAACTCAAGGCTAGTATTCTTATAGCTAAGCAATTCCGAACATTTTTATAAAATCTCAGTTCAGTCTGTTGTACTTTTATAAATGAAAAGATCACCTTTTTTCAGCAGTAGACATGTGCAATGTAAAATGTTATAAAAGAAGTAGCCCTTCATAACTACAATTTTTTTCACAAGTTCCAAACAGTTTAATGAAAAATATTTGCAGTTGAACTGTCCTTTTTGTTCTTTGTAGAATCTACTGAAGATCTCTCAGAAAACTGGACCCAACCCAAGTGAAACGAACACATTCTCAGTGGAAATCGAAGACAGCTTTTTGTTTTTTCTCGGCTGAAATTTTGCCCCTTTTTTTGAAAACATCGCTGTGAAATTATTAAATGGCTAGTGCAGGATACATTTCTCTCTCTTGAATTCAGTCCAGACATTTAAACGGAGAGATGGTTACTGATACTGCTCAGAAAATCGTTCCAATGAAAACAGGTCAACACTGCACTCTCTGCTTTTGGTGAGACTGGGCCATTCAAAGGCAGGGTTATTACGGGACAGACACGAGACTCAGTGCTATATTAAGATTTTAGTGAGAATTAATGCTAGGTATTTTAGCTTTTTATTTCCTTTGTAATATGTATTTTAAATTTTCACTAGCCCCCTTTTTTTAGCATAAGTTTACAGGTGATCTGTCAGGCCTAAAAGGAAGAGTTATTGGAATTTAAGAAGTACACCATGCATTATGCTCTTCTTTCCAGCTTAAAACGCCCAGGACAAGGCAACCACCCTGCTTTAAGGAACAACACCCACTGCTGTAGTCCATGGTTTGCTGCAGTCTCTCCCCAGTAATTCTGGACAGGTGCCACATCTACCTCAAGCCTTCATAATTCAGGAGATGTTAGCAACCTAGTTTTGTAGCTAACTGCTTCTTGAGCTTGTCCTTCTTTTTTCAGATTACAAAAATACCAAGATTGTGTAGAAGGTACCAGTCCTGGAGTGATATAAAAACTTTCCATTTTGAAGGATCACAAATCCTGGTTCCAGGTGAAAGGAAATGCCGCTGGTGTTAGCACAGTTATTCCCACTGGGAATGCATCTTTGGAGCCAGATGCTTCTCTGCGTCTCTCCTTAGCCCTTCAAGACTGGTTCTGAAGATACTCTCTGGACTGACTTAAGTGTAAATATGATGGCAAATACCAAATCATAAGGAAAGATTTACCCATTGCTACTGGATGTCCGTTCCAATGCTTACATACTGTAAGTATTTACCTTTATGGTTGTTTTCTGGGTGTATCACTTCAGTAAGGCCTAAAAGGTATTCAGATTCCTGTGTCCCAAGGACATGAAATAAGACATATGGAAAAGCATCAAGACCACTTTCTGTGGCTCATTCTCCAGTGAGTAAGAGACAAATGAACATTCAGTTTCTTTTTTCTGGAAGCTGATTTGCCTCTCTTCTCAACTCCCTACTCTTTTTGTGAGTGTGTGTGTGTGTGTGTGTGTGCTAATGGCAAGACATTTAGAGCAGGATCTAGTTAAACTTACTATAGAAATCTAGCAGTTAAATGGCTAAAATAGTTTTACAAGGCTCCCCTTATTGTCAATAGAGAGAAACAAGTGTTTAAAAGGAAAAGTTGTCTGATCTTAAACGCTTATTTTAGTATGCAATGAACAACCTTCTGGAAATTCCCATTACTGTCTATTTACTCTAAAGGGATCAGGAGTTGACTGTCTCTGATTTATTATAGATGTCTAACTTTTAGTTGAGCCCTTCCCTGTGTTTCCTATTAACCACCATGAACAGTTTAAAAGGAACTGACAAAACTCGTTAAATAGTAGATAAGTAAGTCCTAAACAGGTCATATCAGAGAAAGGTGACAAACTTCACCAAATATAGAATTTTCTTGTCCCACTCCTAACCAAAACTCTCCCAGTTTCATCATGAAGGCAGAAAAAGGAACAAAAAAAGTCCAGATTTGAGGAAGATCATGAAGGTCATTTAGCTCCACTGCTCGGGGAAGTTTAGTGCAACATTGCACACAACCCTCCAAGTATCACAACCTACAAAGCAAACCAGAACAAAATGAACAGCACGTACCGTTTCTCTACATGTAAGCAACAGATGAAATTTCACTCTCCTTTTTTTTTTTTTTTAATAACCTGAGGAATACAGGTGTTTGTAGTGAATCATAATGCCAAATGACCAAGGTTGTATCTGAAAGTAGGAAAACAGTCTGTTTCCAATGACCTTGTACCTGAGGATATGGCCTCCGATGCTTTTCTCCCTATTACCCAAACCAAAACATTAAAAAAATTGAGACAAAGACAAAATACCTGTTATTTGATTTTCTGAGCAGTAGTTTCCATACCTCCTTCAACTTTCTAGGTGATTTGAGACTAGCTGTCTCTGCCTTTGCAGAATGATCTTATATATTGGGTGCCACGTCACTCACAGTACCTTGACACCGGCAATACGTGCCGTGGGGTTGTGACAGATCCCGAGAGCTCCTGTTTACAGGATGTGCAACTTGCCTGCAGAAATTCCAGGAAACCGTCTGCTTGCTGCGACCTCAGAGCAGCCATTTCAATCCACCACAAACCACCTGACAATAGAATTGTATTTACACATGATACATGTGCTCACCAGGCTTTTTATTACTGTCTGCTAGTCACAGATCATAAGAATATAATTTCCTACTCACTCAAGCTCTGGCCTCAGGTTTACTGATTGTTTGTTCTACTTTTCAGTCAACAGCTGCTAAAACTACCAGAACCACACTTGAAGTAAAAGCTGTGGTCACTTCCTTCTTGCTTCTTCATCAGGTTGCAAATATTTTTTGTTCTTATCCCAAATTTTTACTTTAAGGGGCAAATTATTTCCATTATAAATAATTAATCCAACAACATTTTTATGACCGTGCTCATTCAGGTACAGAGCAGCTCTATACATGAGGAACTAACAGGGCTTTAGCTCCTTATACAGGTAGAATAAAAATATTCTGAAAGTTACTACTCACATAATTTTTAATGCAACATTTACTTTCCAGCCACTGAGGAAATTACAACCGATCCCCCAGCACAGCAATACCAGCCTGAATAGGTGGACTCCATCCAGAACAGTTCCTGTTGCAAGTGAGTGGGAACTTCTTTCTCATAGTGAAAACGTCCCTAAACATGCTTCAGGAGACAGACTTCGATCCTTGCTGCGATCACCAGTATGTGCTAAATTACTGTATCTAAATGATATTTTTTTAAATTGTGAATTTTATTCTATTTTCTTCATCACAGTTGATCGGCATACTTGTTAAAAGATAAAAGCTAGTCATGCACAGTAGTGACTCTCATCACCTCCTGACTGTAATTTTTTCCCTTGTTTCCTGTCTAGCAGGAAGGAAGGGAATAAGCAGACACAAAGCACTGACTATCTCTGCTGTAGGTAAGGGTGGATTAGAGACTTACTGAGATTCAGAGAAAGTAAAAGAAAATGTACATACTGGATTTTTCTTATATATATATAAGAATGTGTATATATATATACACACATTGAAATTATCTGTAGTTCCTTCCCCCTGAGATAGCTCTTTTCAGTGAGTCATCTCTATACATACCACTTCTGTGTTGAAGTGGGTTGAATACTTGCATTGCCGAAAGAGAAAGAAGGCAAGCAAATTATTTTAGTGTATGGATTGGTTATGTAATACTGCTGTGCATTAAACATCAAGAAATATTACACTGGTAATTTAAAGAGAGTTTGAACTACAAATGAACTGCTTATGACTTTACTGGGGGTGCAAAATTGCCACAATAAAAGCCTTCTTAAAATTTAATAAGATGCCAGACTGTAGAAGGCCAGACAATCCATTTTGGCAAAAAAAGTTATAATGAGGAATGCTCTAAGTAGACCAGATGAGGAGAAGGACTCAATCACATAATGATCTCCAAGACTGTCCTTTGGCAGTTTTTAACATACTTCTGATCACCTTAATCTGTAATGTATTAATTTCCACAAGTGTTTTTGTGTTACTCTCAAACGTCTTTTAGCTGTCAAAACATATAAAAACCCATCACTTCATTGTAATCTAACTGATATGCCAAATAATATTCAGTCAGATAGCAAGGTTCCCTCCCCTCCATCACCAGCAAGATTGTGTCCAGGCAAGCTGGTTGGCTCTTGCTGCAGATTCCAGAAATCATAGTCCTGCCTGAAATATTTTATTCACTCATTCTGCTGTTGTTTTCCTTCAGATTGGGTATCTCCAGATGTGCTTCCAGATCTTGTGTAAACAGATTGAGTCTTTGTTTATTTTCGAAACAAACAACATCCAACCACAGTCTGCCTACCCGACATCTTCTAGCCGGATTGCCATCTTTGTTGCCATAAAGAACTCAACAAATCGAAAAAAAGCATAAGTAAGTCTTCCATGCAAATAGGAGCTGCAGCTGCAATGAACATTTGCTGAATAATTAGTCTTTTTCAAGACTTTTTTCATATTTGTACTTTACAAGTGTTATAGGAGAAAATCTTCTGCAATACTAGTGACAATACTGATTGAAAAAAACCATCTAAAATTAGGAGACATAATAAAAAAGTTCTTTGCAGATCTAAAGCCCTAGTTTGCAGTTGATGACTGCTCCTTCCTGCTGATTGAAAGAGATTTTGTCATTTTATCAGCATTTTAGCCTGTTACCAGGCAATTTGCTGATTTGAGAGATACCTAGACACTTAGTCACTGATAAGAAGATCATAAAAACTAATGCTTTCATCAGTTAAGGAAAATGTTTTAAGTCATTTCCATTCTTTCAGTTCCAGTTTCACTACTGGACCAAGATAACATCTATGGCCCACAGTTTTGTTGTCCCTTAAGGGCTGGGAACACAGGACCACTTAAAACACTGAGTACTGTTTCCTCTTGAGCCGATGGCTTTCCCTCCTCAAAACATAAACTTCAGAAACAACTGAGAAAGGGTTCCTAGACTGATCCTCTCATCTTGGCAAATATAAAGCCTAGAAAATTCCACCTCCAGTCAGCATGTGAAATCGGAGAACTAGAAGGTTGCAATGAGTACATTTTTTTTTAATAATTTGGGGACAGATGAGAGTAACATCCCTAACCAAGATAAGATATTTGAATTTTGCTCTCAAGCCTGTTCAAAACGATTGTTTCTTTTCACAGCATTTGCAGAATCAAATGCTTTGGGACAATTTACTAACATTCCGGTAGTCATTGCTTATTTGAACTTAGATTAATTTACTGTTAGTTTGTATTTGCATTGTTCATTAATAAATAAATCTGATTGTATTAATTTCTACCTGATATTTTGCTTATTTCTAAATCTTCTCTTATGTTATCTGCCCTTCAAACATTTTTTCAGTTTGTACTTGGTTTCTGTTTTGCCCACCACATTTCTTTCTCATCTGTTTTTATCAGCCTGTTTCTGTGCCTGGTTATAATTTTTCTCCTTGAGTCCTCCCATCTACCCAGAGCATTCCCAGTGTGTAGTTTGGAGAGCCTGTAAACAGCACCACATAGAAGTAAAAGGTTGTTTTGTTTGTCTTTTGTTGTTGTTGTTTTGTTTTGTTTGTTTGTTTGTGGGTTTTTTGTTTGTTTTTTGTTTGTTTTGTTTTTCCTTTATTCTACTGTTCAAAGCTGCTAGGGGGTTTTAGGACCGGCGAAATATATGTATGGGAAAGAACTGTGGGCATGAAACAAGTCTGAAGATTATTTCATCTCCCTTTTTCTTTTTAGATAAATCAACATGCACAACAATGCTCGGTGGATGATAGAATTGCTGACAGAAATGGCAACTCGAAGCAGTAAAATATAAATTATATTAAAAAAAAAAAAGCTTTCTATGAAAGGATGGAAGATGTGACTCAAAAAAAGTGTCTCAAGTTATCCATGCAGCAAAGTACACTCAGAAAATCTGACCAAGACTGTTCAAGTCGACTGATACTGAGCAGGACTAATGACCAGAAGTAACATAAATATCTTAACTGCAGGCTGTCAGACCGCTTTGCTCTCTACAAAACGATAAACATATGCACTTGTGGGAAATACTGTTGCAACACTCTGTCAACAAGTTAGCACATACCAGTGCCAGACCCTCAGAGGGGAAGGTGGTTTTATTGAAATGAGAACTTGCAAGGAAACACCTGTAGCTCTCGCTCACACCTTGGTGCCATCATGCTGAGGAGCACCAATATGTGTGTCCAGCACATCTGCACAGCCATGGGGCACCAAGGCAGCAGTGTCAGGCTGCCCGTCCAGCTCTGCGGTGCCCATGTCCAGACGTTAGGTCCAGCATCCATTGCAATTACATGGGGGTGAAGTGACGCCAGCTATGAAGTCCTCCTCATGTCTCCTGGGTTCTTCTTGGGCTGGCACCCATGCGCAGAATTTGGATATGCTTCTTTGTAGCCTTGAGCAGCTGATAGTGATCAGTACCTCCATCCTATCCCACCTCTGTGAGTCACTGGGGTTTCTTCACTGCTCTTTTTCTCCAGAGTGGGGTCTCCTGCGAAACTGCACACAGATGTGCTGGGGTCTTGGTGCTATTAGCACAGACCATGCTGAGAGCCTTTTGCTGCGGTGTGCTCCCTCTGGTGCCCCAATGCCCAGATGTTACCACTCATTCTCCATTCACACCAATTCCAGCCTTTCTGTTACAGCTCTCTAGACCCAGAAGTAGAAAAAACCAATCTAAATAATTTTCATGACAAGCATACTAACCATAAGAACCCCAGGCTCTGCTGCTCAATGGGGTAGGTGACCTAGTGATGAAGGACCAGGGAAAAGGCTGAGATACACCGATTTTCCTTTGTTCTTTATTAGCAAGTTCAGCCCTCAGGCCTCACAGATCTCTGTGCCTAGTGGCAAAGGTTGGAGGAGGAGACTACTACCAATTGTAAAGGAAGCTTGAATTAGGGCCACTTTAGCAAATTAGATATTTACAAGTGCTTAGAGCTGGACAGGAGGTGCTTGTGAAGCTGCTGAGGAAGCTGGCTAATGTCATTGTGCTTATCCCTATCACCTCTGAAAGGCTGTGGCAATCACATGGGATTTCCAGTTACTGGAAAAAAAGCAAATGTCACATCTATCATCAAAGCAAGGTGCGGGAAACTACAGGACAGTCATCCTCAACCAGTCTCTCTTTCAGAGAAGATAATGAAGTAAATCTTTCTGTAAAAGTCATTTCCGAGATGACAAAGGACAAGAAGCTCATTTGGAAAAAACAGCACAGTTCTACCTACATGATTGCCTTCTATGATGACATGGTTGGCCCTATGGTTGAGGTGATAAGAGCAGCACACATTGACTTTGTCAAGGTTTTTGCCACAGTATCCATAGAATCTTTGTAGCCCAGTAGGGCTTATGAACTGGCTAAGTGGGCAAGGTGGGTGGAAAAAGGGTCTGAATCACTACTCAAAAGCTAGTGTTCAATGGTCCAAAATGAAACTGGCATGTGGTTATGAGTGGTGTTCCTCAGGGCTGAGTAGGGAGGTTAGACTGGGTGATCTCTAGAGGTCCTAAATTCTGTGATTCTGTCATCAAGCCTTGCAGGGCTCTCAGCAGTACGGGGTTGTTTAGGTTTCTGTGGATTAACGGGTTAGGCTGCAGCCCAGGTACCTTCCTCCTGAGCTCGTACAGCTGTGTGATGTGAAGCAGCAGTGCATCAATACGTGTTACTATTTCATACACTACTTCTCACCGTGAGATCTGCTGAGGTGCCCTGACCAGCAGTGACCTCCCCCCAACTCCAGAACACAAGCATTGCTTGCAAAAAATCCATTCCATGCTGCCTGACTTGTGGACTTGAAAGCACAAAGTGAACACGAACCAACTTTGCAGGAGGATTTTTAACAAGGATCATTTTCTACTCCAGGCCCACAGCATTTTCACCGAAGTGCTCCCTGTGAGTGCCCTCCTCTCACAGATGTTCTGATGTATGCCTTTTCTCTACAGGACTCATGCAGTCTGTATATTTTCACCCCAGTGGGTCTCAGTTAAAACAGTTCACACTCATCCAAGAAACTTGCCTCTGTCAGGTACCCTTTATGAATACCTCTCTCTTTGTATTTTAAAATTAACTAATTAATTAAATTAGCAGCTGGTTTCTTTGTTTCCATCTGGGGAATTTTACTCTGCTCCAGCTCCCCTCCCTGAAGTTAAACATCATTGAACAAGCTTTCGTAAGGTGCAGGCACTTCATTGTTCTCTTTGCACAAGATCTGGTCAGATATTGTTGGTCTTTAAAGGCTGTTGTATTCAACAACAGAAATGATAAGGCTATGCACAGACTTCACAATTCAAACAGAAATTGTTAGGTTTAGGCACATTTTCCAAATCTTCATACACTATATGACTACTTAAAGGTTTGGTGGTGTTGATGTTTCAGCTGGGATGGAGCATGCGCATTAACTACGTTGCCAGACAAATTATTTCCTGCTGCATTGAACAGCGCTACAGCAAGCTGGCTTTCTGGATTCTGCTGACCCGGGAAAGCAGCTGGTACCGCTCCATTTTATGCTCCTGTGTCCTGTGGCCTTCACAAAGCACATAAAGGCTTTTCTCAGGACCCTTTCAAAACATTACTGGTTTTTCTTAGGTGATCGCAATAGTTAGGAGTGAATATAATGTATGTATAGCTTTTTGCCATCCATGGTACATTGTTTTCTCTTGTTTTGTGTGTCTTAGATTGGATTTTGTCTTTAAAAGCTGCATTATTCTTGGTTGACTCAAGACAAACTGGTTGGAAATCCCACAGATTTGGACAGGACAAAGCATGACTACAGATTTTATTCCTGTTCACTGGTTTTTGGGTTTTTTTTTTTTTTTAGTTGTTTTGCCAAGGTCCTAAACACAATTAAATCAGGGCTTAGACTCTGTGAGTGCTTAGTTTGCCTGATTTCAGTCGTATGGGACCAGACTTAAACCACCTTTTTGTTTGTTTGTTTTTACGCTGAACTGTAACTTCTTTCATACATTCTTTCCCTTTAGGACGCTGCCCTCTATTGCAGGTGTGGTAAGGACAGATTTAGCGAACTCCAAAGCCTCGCCGCCCCTCAGGCTGCCGCACACCTCCGCTGTCCGGCCGCCGCTGCCGGGGGGAGCTCAACCTCCGCACGATCTCCGTGCAGGGCTGGCCGGGAGCCGGCCGAGCCCTCCCCCGGGCACCGGGGCGGAGGTGCCGCACCGGGATCGCTCCACCGCCCCGAGCGGCCCACAGCCCTTCTGCCATCCGACGGAGAAGCCGTGAGGACCCGCTCCTCCCCGGCTCGGTGCAACCCCCGCCCTCCGCCGTTACCCCCGCGCCGGCTCCCGCCGCTGCCGCGCCCCCCGTGCCCGCCCCCCCGGTGACGTCACCGCGCGGTGACGTGTCGCCCGGGCGGTTCGGCGGCGGTGCCCGCCGGAAGCGGCGGGAGGCAGCGTGGGGCCGGCGCTGAGGCGGGTTCGTGCTGCCGGAGCGGGCAGCGTCGCAGTGTCGGAGCTCCAGCCCCTTCCCTCCATCCCTCCTTCCCTGCGCGGCAGCGGCGGTACCGATGAGCGGGCTCCGAGCGCCCGGTGGGCGGGCGGCGGCGGCGGCCTGGGTGCCGACCTGCCTGCTCCTGCTGGGGCTGCTCCTGCCCGCAGCCGCCGGGGGATGCGAGCTGGAGGCTGCGGACGTTAGCGGCGGCCGGCGGGGAGGACGGGGAAGTGCCGCCGCCCCTGCAGCGGAGCCGGTGGCGGTTGTGGCAGGTACGGCTCCCGCGCGTGCCGCCGGCGGTGGGGGGAGCATCTCGCCGGCGGGGGTGGGGGGGCGAGACGACGGGCGCCCTGGGACCGGGACCCGGACCCTGCCCCGCCTGGCGGGCACCGCGGTGCCTCCGGGCGCCTCCAAGCCGCCCCCCTCCGCCGCGGGGCCA